>OW028574.1:23865252-24311744 GCA_932294295.1 Alitta virens
TGGGGTGTCATGATTATGCATCATTTGACCGTCAAGAGGGCAACAACCAATTGGGGTCGAGATTCCACCCATTAGCACCCCTTCTAACCCTACAGTGCCCCAAATCGCAGCACCGGGCAGGGTTATGTCACCCCAAGTTGACACAAGCCATGTTATCAGGGCGTCGTGAGACGGCCTGATTTCAGTGGGGGATGAAAGTAGTCTTGCTGGGGTATTTTACGTGCCACTATCGAAAATAGTGTCATGCAAGCAGTGGTACCACTTAAGCTGAGCTTCAGGATCACTTGAAAATTGTACATGCGGTTGACAATGAGCACAATTTTATTCAAAGGCTTGTAATAATGTCTTGATAGGGATGGGTTTAAAATGGCCACAATGAACAATGGAAATTCCCAAATAGTTTTTTTTTATTAACAGGACTTATCACACGTAGGCAACATGCACAACGTCACAATTACACCCTCAGCAGGCCTGTTCAACTTGAGCCTTTCTCAGCTCCCTGGGGAGCATATAAACCCTGCAGATGCTTCTTCAGTCAGGCACTCTATAAAATTTGCAATCTGCCTGTAGCCAAGTAACCATTTACACCTGGGTGAAGTGAAGCAGAGTTACTGAGGATTCTGCCCAGTTCATCCATGCCATGGTGAGGCTCAAATCCCACAACCTTTCAGTTTAAAGGTGAGCACCTTAACCACTGGTCTGTGGCACCTCAACTATATCATTATGCCCCGATACTTGCAACTGAAACTTACTGAAAGGAACCAACGAGATAAATCTAACACACTTTCAACATACTACCATTTTAGAACAAATCTTTATTGCAGATATATACAGTGATCACATTGAGACTTATACATAACACAGAAAAGCATCAAATTACTACTATAATGCATTTAGTTTGGTAACAATGAGAACACGTAATGTTTGGTCAAAAGCAGTGCAAACACTCAGTCCCATTTTGTCTGGACTCCAATCCAGACTAGAAATTGGTTGTGTTGATAAAGTGACATTCTGTAGAAGATCAACGGTGCCTACAACTCCCATTTCTACGCCATCACTGTCTTCAGTCACTCTTTTGCTAGGATAGGAGCTGAAAGTTGGAATGAGTTCATTGTGTAACAATTAATTATTATCTCATTATTTATTTCATCAAGAATAGATCTAAATTAAGGAACAGTTAACCGTGTTAAAATCAATAAAGTTCTACGAAATAAAGGAAATGATAAGCTAAAAGACATGGCTAAAACCTTTGTTAAGATGTGCCAAATTTCCAATATGACTACAATAGCAGTTACATGCATGGTTCATTTGATAATACAACTTTAATTATATGTAATTATATTTATTATAAAACAGCACTTACTATTTCCATAAATTCAAGGACCCACTTCCACCACATGTCATGAACACATCTCGATTTTGAGGAAGGTGACGACACATCCACACTGTTGAATTGTGTGCCTGTTCATAGAAGATGGCAAATATTGATGTTAAACGAGTTAAAATCGTAAATGTAGTACTAATGATATCAAGTCATCAGATTTTTTTTTATCCATGAATACATACCTTTTCAGTTAAGGAAGCGAATCCCTTCTGTGGGTGCTGTGTTCTCATATCATAGATGTGAAATTTTGATTCTAGAGAAGTGGCTACCAGTTTGTTCATACTGATATCTTTTCTGTCAAACTCTAGTCCACAAACCTGAAGAGTTAAATACATTGTTTAAAACATCAACAGACCAACTTTCAGCATTATTTTGCTGCTAGCAATATATGCATAATGAATTTATATTACAAAATTACAATATTAAATAATAATTCTGTCTCACAATTCTTCGGTGTCCCAGAGAGCTCCTACAAACTTAATTAGGGCTGTTCCATTAAAAAAAAAGGGGGGGGGGGCCATAGCTGATGATTTTTCAGACATCAGGAGAGGAACTGATATCGGGGGAGGGGGGCTGGTTGACTTGTATTTTCCTAATATCTTAATGTAGAAAAAAGCGGGGGTGGGGATTGGTAAAAAAACCAGATATAGGGTGGGGTCTGAACATTTTCAGGTCCAGCCCCACCCCCCATTTTTTTTAATGAAACAGCCCTAAATTACATTACGAGAATACTTCTTTTATGAAAAAATTTGTGCAACTGGAAAATAAAACATGATCATATTCAAACTACTTACCCCATTCTTAATATTAGTCTCCCATCTCAATGCCATTTTCTTCAGGTCAAACAACTTAATATCACCATTGTCATAACCAGCAGCAACACATCTATCATGTGCATTGTATGCGTGTCCTGAATTAAAAAGTGAAAATGAAAGAGACTTTATAATATTTTAAAACAATTATATACACTGATATATCAAGACTTAAATTGGCAGTGCCTTTTTGTTCAGTTTCAATGTTGGGGCAAATTAAAGAGCCCACACATGGGGTATGATTCCACATTTATACAGATCATTATAGTAAAATTTTCTTACCAAAGGCTACTGTCCAACAATCCCTTTTAGTTTCTTCTGCACCTGGTTCCATTGTGGCCACTGGATCATTCTTCTGTCGTGGATCCCATACTTTAACTGAACCTACAAAAAGTTCAAAGATATTCATATCTTGAACTTGGTATTATAGTATTATGATCCAGGGGTACACAACTACCTCGCCTACTAGCACTTGGCTGGTGGGCAGCTGCTCTTTAGCTTACTGTTAGAGTGCAGGAAAGTTGCACACAAGAGTATCACAGATGTTCCAGTATACAGTACATGAATTAAGACTCAAGACGTGTTATTCACTTATAAAGTCACAATAAGTAGGGTGGCATCATGAAGATAAATTTTGTCGCTTGATGCCACCCAAGGAGTTACAGAGAATAAAAAGGTCATAAAGTGCACTTAAGCAATAGTATCTAAAACGTACCATCTCTGCTTCCAGTGACAATTTCTGGAGCTCCTTCACCAATCCCAAGACCACCGACCGCATCAATACTGTTGATTATTTCCTTGTGACCCTTCACAGAGTACACCGGGAGTTCTGTACTTTCTAGATTCCTAAAAAATATTTTTGGCACCAAAGTGACAAAACAAAAAAAATCTGCAATACGTTGCTTTAATTTGCAGTGTGAAAACTTATTTTATATTTATAGAATTTATAGAATATCAATGATTTTCAAATATCTTACCATATTTGCATTTTGCCTTCAAAATCTCCTGTTGCAAAATATCTCTGTTGAAGACTTGAAGCTCCAAAGGTTCCACATTTGAAGCCTTTTGATTTTTCACACTGTAAACATACATTTAGTGGAAATTCCAGAAACTTCTCTGAATGAGAAAAATCTATTTTCTAACGTCACACCATTCCAGAGTGGTGTCATTCAATTTTTCATATTCACAACTTGCAACTCGACAAACCAATACTAGTTAACCAAATATAAGCACCTCTTGCAACAGACTGACATCCCCATGAGAAACCTCATAAATTTGCAGAGCTCCAGTTCCTCTGGGGTGACTGCCGAGAACTACGAACTTAGCACTGCATGGAATCCATTTAGAATCAAACAATGTGTAATTCATTGACTTTTGAACGTGACAAATTATCTGAGGTTTATCCATTTTGCTGGTGTAACTGCGAAATGGTCAGGTTAGTGTGTGTCTTGGCTTGCAGGTGCGCGTCCCTGGTCACGGAAGGATCAAATCGGTGTCTCACGAATTTCCGTCTCATGAAATTTATTGTTCCCGAAAATTTTTGAAAAGTACTGTAAATTATGGGGTGTGTTTAATATAATCTTGACTATTTATTATTCAACAACCTTTCAGGTAGTGTCACCTTTTCGATAAATGGCATTTCCTAAAGTTATATGCGTCTATTTGGTCATGATTGAGACACATGGCGTTGTTGTCATGGCAACACGACCTGAGCAGATAGCAAAGAACAGCCTGAGCAGACAACTTTGATAGTAAGTGCTTATGATATCGTACTTGACACAATGTGCAATTACGTGCTTAAAAGTGCCTAATGAGTCCTATGCAATTTAATGTAAAATTGGAATTTTCTGAGACTGAGAGTACGTGAGAATAGATTGTAAGAACCCCTGCAATGCTTCATGTTGCCTCAATCTGTAAATTGTAATGATGATGAATTAAGCCCGTAATTTTTGGTCCATCATATTGACTGTACAGCATGTACTATACATATATAATACATATATAGGTCATGCAGGTTAATTTATGATCCATTATACATCTAGTTGAAGTTCTTCATATATACATCATGTATTATTGTATATATATATATATACTAACAAAAAACCCATAACAATGTACAATGAATGCATCACATGCAGTTTGAACAGATAAACATATAGAGTATAGGTCATCTTGCTTAAAGTAAAGAAAATGAGCCATTAGTGTCTATATAAAACGGATTTACGCAATAAGTTTAAAAGACAGCAAATTTCATTAGCACAGTTGAATTCTACACGTAGGTTTTATTATTTGTATCATTTTTTCTTGTCACTTTATGTCAATAATTTGTACGTTTTCTGCCATCCCAACTTTGAGATTCTGCCAGTTTATCTGTACAAAATAGTTGACAAAGAACCAAGATTTCTACAAGACGCTAGATAATGTCATTTTCTGAATTAAATTTATAAAAAAAAATTCCTTTGGGTCAAATAACAATAATTTGGGGGGGGGGGGGGGGAGGGGGCAGGGATTCTAAAATGTTGTGAAATTCAGGCAAGTAGGAACTGAACAAGGATTTTCTGAACCAATGTCCGATTTTTGTCACTTTCTAGTCTTTTGTTGCTGAACTCCCGAATTGCACAGGTTCTACCATAAAAATGTAATGAAAAATTGTTATCTCTTACACAATTTAAAACAAACAAAGCATGTAATTTTGGCCTTTCCCAGTCCATAAAACAGAATTCAGCCTCTTTCTGGAACTGGAAATGGCGGGAAAATGGTGACGTCACTTAGCAGCCAAGGTTGATGAGGTCATGTGACCTGCCATTCAGCCTCGTTCTGAGTTTCATTAAAAGGCCCTGGCAACAATGGTGTGAATGGTTGCTAAGGAGCTTTGACTTGCAATCATGGTTGTTAGGGAAGTCATATGACCCACAGGCAGTTGCTACATCCATTCAGCCTCTTTCTGGTTTTGAATTTTCCAGTTATTGGGAACTGACCAAGCTCTGCCTTGTTCCCGTCTCAAGTAAGGTGACAGGTCGGGTCTGTCAATCGGAAAGTGACATCACAATGTTTGGATGCTAGATATCAGCCAATCAGATCACAGAACTCGTCAGACCCAACCTGAGTGATATTCACTCAGGGAACCAGAGAGGACCAAGCTATTGAAATATTATGGGCAATCTGCCACCAGGGTAAATCTTTAATACACTGTTACACAATGAATGATTTTGCATACTACCACTACAATTGGACCTAATTTATATTAATTTATTTTTGGTAACTTATTGGGCAGAGCAATGAGCAGTAATGTAATGCCCATAGCTGTCTGGAAAAACTAGATTTAAAAAACAGGATGAAAATAATTATCAAAGGCTTTAGTAATGTAATTGTCGTCAAGTCCTCTTTAACTTAAAAGTGTAACAATATGAAGGTTAATTGTTAATGTAACAGCTCTGAGTGCCCCAGCAGGTCTGAGATAATGCTTGCTTGGTGGACAGGACACAGTATAAATGATTTGCTGTCTGGAGCAGAATGATTAGCCTGAGAGGTAACTGGTTCAATGACCAGTAGCCGACGCATGGATCCAACCCTGTAAGCTCTGCCCCCTTTGTCCAGTACTTTTTAATTTGATTTGAGGGATCCTACAATACATGCATTTGTATAATAACCAAATGTTGCTACTGCCCCTATTCAGTCAGAGTTCAAAAAGATCACTTTTGCTCTGTGAGGTCACGTGACCTGCCATTCAACCTCATTGTGAGTTTCATTCAAGAGCCTTAATTCTACTTGCATGCATGGTCGTTAGGGGTGCCAGCCTCTTTCTGGCTTTGAATTTAATTTATAACGGAAAATAAAACAACAAATTTAGGTTTAGGAAGGAAACCGGACCTTAGCTCCCTTGAGAAATATGCGTAGAAGGTCCTGGCTAAGCGGGAAGGATATAGAAGGATTATCCAGGGAGGAGATAGCGTTTTAAATAGAACAGAATCAAGATGGCTGCCGGCATTAATTTATACTAGCACTGCTATCAGGTCATATCACATTTTGTATCCTTCATTAAAATAGCAAAACCCGTAACAATGTACAATGAATGCAATGCTTAGATCTCATGCAGTTTGCACAGACAAACATATATACAATATAGCTCATCTTGCTTAAAGTAAAGAAAATGGATTTACGCAATAAGTTTAAAAGACAAATTTCGTTAGCACAGTTGAATTCTACACAAAGGTTTTATTATTTGTATCCTTTTTGCTTGTCACTTTATGACAACAATAAATTGGGGGGGGGGGGGGAGGGATTCTAAAATGTTGTGCAATTCAGGCAAGTAGGAACTGAACAAGGATACTAATGATTGTCACTTTTTTAGTCTTTTGTTGCCGAACTCTCGAATTCCACATTTTCGGCCTTTCCTAGTCCATAAAACAGCAATTCAGCCTCTTTCTGGAACTGGAAATGGCGGGGAAAATGGTGACATCATTTAGCAACCACGGTTGTCATTCAGTCTCATTCTGAGTTTCATTAAAAGGCCGGCAATAATGGTGTGAATGGTTGCTAAGGAGCTTTGACTTGCAATCATAGTTGTTAGGGAGGTCATGTGACCCACAGGCAGTTGCTACATCCATTCAGCCTCCTTATGGTTTTGAATTTTCCAGTTATTGGGGACTGACCAAGCTCTGACTTGTTGAGTCTCATTCCCATCTCAATTAAGGAGACAGGTCGGGTCTGTCAATCGGAAAGTGACGTCCCAATGTTTGGATCCTAGATATCAGCCAATCAGATCACAGAACTCACCAGACCCAACCTGAGTGTTATTCACTCTGACAGGGAACCAGAGAGGACCAAGCTATTGAAATTTTATGGGCAATTTGCCACCAGGGTAAATCTTTGTTGCATATGATTTTGCATACTACCACTACAATTGGACCTAGTTTATATATATATATTTTTTTGGTAATTTAATTATTGGGTAAAGCAATGAGCAGCAATGTAATGCCCATAGCTGTCTGGAATTTTTATTTTTTGAAAATAGGATGAAAAATTAAAATAATTATAAAAGGCTTTAGTAATATAATTGTCAATCGCATTTAACTTAAAAGTGCAACAATATGAAGGTAAATTGTTAATGTATCAGCTCTGAGTGCCACAGCAGGTCTGAGACAATGCTTGCTTGGTGGACAGGACACAGTATAAATGATTTGATCGTCTGAAGCAGAATGATTAGCCTGAGAGGGTAACTGGTTCAATGACCAGTAGTCGATGCATGGATCCAACCCAGTAAGCTCTGCCCCCTTTGTCCAGTACTTTTTATTTGATTTGAGGGATCCTACAATACATGCATTTGAACTTTTATCAAACTCCCCCAGCCAGGAGACAAAATTTAAAAAAAAGTTGTATCCATTATGGCCTTCATTAAAATATATTGGATTTAAAAGTTTGTGATATAAAAACCAAATGTTGGCACTGCCCCTATTCAGCCAAGAGTTCAAAAGATCACTTTTGCTCTGTGAGGTCATGTGACCTGCCATATAGCCTCATTGTGAGTTTCATTCAAGAGCCTTAATTCTACTTGCAAGCATGGTCGTTAGGGGGCTCAGCCTCTTTCTGGTTTTTAATTAAATTTATAACGGAAAATAAAACAACAAATTTAGGTTGAGGAAGTAAACCGGACTTTAGCTCCCTTGAGAAATACGCGTAGAAGGTCCTGGCTAAGCGGGAAGGATATAGAAGGATTATCCAGGGAGGAGATAGCGTTTTAAAAAGAACAGAACCAAGATGGCTGCTGGCATTAATTTATATGATGATGATGATATATATATATATATATAAATATATATATAGACATAAAATCTATATACATTTGAATTTGCGTGAAGGCTTTGATTTTGATTTGATGATTCAGTAAACGGAATTAGTAAATTGAATTTTAACAAGGATATTCTTCTATCATTATTTCAGGTACGAAAGACTGAAAATATGGCATTTGCATCATTGCTATTCTTTTTGATACTTTGTGTGCATAGTGATCTTACTTTAGATATTGTGTTGAAAATGATTTATTTCAGGAAATGGCTGAAGTCACACCAAATCCTGTGAGATCCCCAGAAACAATAACAATCAGTGTTGTTCGCGCACGGAATCTGGTAATTTTTTCCTGCTTTGTAGTATAATACTTTAATTGCTAGGTAACTAATTGAAAAAGTAATATATTATGACTTCACAAATTATCACCACTGTTTAGTTCAAAGGAAAAGTTATTTATAAGTATTTGTAGTAACCTAATTAAATTATAAACTTAATTTTTATGATCGTACATATGTATTGATTTTTTGACTGACTCTTAAGTATATATGTCACAATTATAAATCATTGAATCTTTTTCCTTCAGAGAGGTTTGCGAGGGGATACTGTCAGTGCACAGGTTAAAGCAGAATTTGGTGAAAAGGTTCTCGGGGAGTCCCCTAAGGTGGATTGTACATCAGAAACACCTGCTGAGTTTAATTACAATGCTGCATATCCTGTGACGTTTGAGGACCCAATAAGTCTTGATGAGATTGCTCTGAAGCCAGTAATATGTATGTCAATTTGTCCAATCATAATGGTGTTAGATACAAAATGATGCTTGCAATATCTCAAATTACAAACGAAATAATTTTGTGCCATCAGTTTACATTGAACACTTTGTTCTGACAGTGACAGTGATTGAGATCCTGCCAAAAGAAAAGAAGCAAAAAGAAGAAAAGACACAAGTACTGGGTCAAGTGACTGTGGACCTCTTTCCACTGGCACTAGGTAGTCCATTCAATTTTGTTTTTGTTTTTAAAGAGTCAAGTAACACTTCTGTCAGTCTAATGATGAATTGGAGTTGCCAAATTTCATTGTCTGTTTTCAGGTGAAATCTCACACAGCTACACTCTGACTGTGAATGCCTTGCCAGGTTCACCCCTAGAAACTCTTACACCTGATCTTCCTAAGGTATTACTCAATGCTTTGTCATACTTTCACTTATTCATTCACAGGGAGTGTTTGATTTGGGATATTTTGAAAACATGGTCCGATCCTTTGGGTGATCGCTGGTGACAGGACAAAGTTAGGAAGTTTTTGATTTGAGCCAGAAATCAGTCTTATGAATATTTTAATTGCAGCCTGAACTCGATGTGAAAATATCAGTACAACAGCCACTGTTGGACGAAGAACAACTGAAGGAGAGTAATCTTGCTTGCGTAACTTTGGAATCTCTTTACTCTCCTCCTGAGTCATGGTCTATCTCTGGAGTGCAACATGTCTACACTGGCTGTCTTCCAATGCCCATCACTGCAGAGGTAATTCACCTGAAAATATCAACTCAAATCCTACCTGTAAATGAAAAGAAGGTGTTTAGATTTCTTTTGTCTGCACCTAAAATGTAGATGATACATTTAATCAGTTCCATTTGATAATTCTATTCAATTTAGTTCTATACCGTTTCACATGTTACATTAAATTAATAGGTAAATGTATATGATGTATAAAGCACAAATGTTTATATGGAAAATGGCAAGCCCACCACATACTTAGATAAAATTATCAAATGTCATTTGTTAACTTACGTACAGTTTCACACATTTAGGTCTATTTTGTGTTAGATATATTCGCATTCGTTTTTACTGGTGACATCTTCACATGATTGTGTTTGGTGAGACGTTTATTGGTATTCCTCTTACAAAGAGAGCATATCAATAAAAAATCCTTATTGTTAACTGTTGTTTTTAACTTCTTCTTTTTTTTCACAATGCAGAAGGACAATACTCTGGTATTTGTTGGTGGACAGTTAAAGCCAAGTGTTGACAAAGAAGCTCCCAGCAAACAGAAGCGATGGGCAATGCCTGGTGCAACACAGGGCAATGCAGTTTTTATGCCTGAATCGTAAGAACAGTGTATTTATTAATATTCGACACATGTATCTTTTTGATATGGATTTGTCAATAGAAGTTTTTATATATTAATCAAATCATCTACATTGAAATATGGGATGCCAGGCTGGATAAGTGAGGCAATGATACATAGGACATCATGATAGCCTATTATAATACCACTGGACATCAACAATTAATGAAAGAATAGGTGGTTTGAAGAACTGCAAATTATTTACAAATTTCAATGCAATACCGATGTATCCAGTTTAAGCATCTTGTTTCAGGTGCAATGATGTAAATCAGATGACATTTCTTTTCTTTTTTTTTTCTTTTTCAGATTTATTGCTTCAGATGACATAGATGATGAGGATGGAGAATTAAGAGAAAAGGATGAAAGAGAGCACAGACAGACTTCCGAGCAAGACAAAAACAGAGTCACATGGAATGTTGAGAGAAGATGTTACATAGACTCTTCAGGTGAACAAAGGTCAGGAATAAAAAAAATATCAAGATTTAAAAGTGTTTATTGATCAACTGGCCTGGGTGTAAAAAATTGATCCATTGGTTCTAGTGATTAAGCTCACTAACTTATGAATTCATACAATAAATGCTTGAATTACATCCAACACTTTCAATTATTTTTCAATCAAAGCTTTCAAGAGAAAATCGCGAAAGTGAGGTACTGGCCAGTAGAAGTGTTCCGCACGGCTCTTCCGAGTGGAGGGAAAGGAAAAAAGGATGATGAAGGACAAGTTAGCTTCCATGGGGTGGCTTATGTCAACCTGGCCCCTCTTCTGTATCCAGGAGGTAATTTTTGACGTATTCAGCTTTTAGCTATATTAATTTGCTGATTTATCAATTATTTACAGGCAATTCAGCCAAATGTCCGCTATAATCTTTTTAAACTGTGGCCAGATAATTTTTTGCAACAATTCTTAAATAGATCATGCATGGTGAATGTCCACTCCCAACACTCTTTTAAAATCGTTTTTTTCCCAAAATTTTTAAGGCCTGAACTAACAACCCTCAAAAAGAGAGAAATGGAAGTCATTGTCTATCCATTAATTGCTAATTAATAGTTTAATATTCTGGGTTTTCTTAAATATAAGAATTTATATCCCAAAGTTAAATATAATGAAAAATATGATAATATATTGGTGTTCATTCCTAAATATAAAAAAAAATTCAAAAAATAAAAATATAAAAATTTAAAAATACAGTACAATATGCTCAAGTTTGTATTCATTCATTTTAACCAGTGAAAAGGATAAGAGGAGCATACAAATTACACGCATTTGAAGAGAAAGAGCTGATGGACCAAACATCTAGCAAAGGGTCGTTAGCAGAAGAAGCATTGAAAATTGCAAGTGGAATATTGAATAGGAGTGCCAATACACCAAATTTGAAACCGGCAAAGAAAGATGAAGGCAAAGCAAAGGACACCAAGAAAGGAGTACGTGAAAAAATTTATCTTCCCATTTTCTTGCAAGCTTATAAAAATTCATCTTGAATATCAATTTCAATCAATGTTGTGACTTAATACATGGTGTCATGACTAACTATATAACTGTTGTCACTGTTAAATGAATCCCTAATAAATTGATGAGTTTACTGATGCATGATGTGTAAGCTATGTCCAAGAGACAAGCACAAAGTTCAATACATCAGGTGTACTTAATTTTTTTAATCAAAATTAATGAACCCTCAAAGTCCAACAGAGTATAGTAATATCTTATTGTGTATTCATTTAAACAGAAACAGGTAATTACAAAAAATTTTTTTACAGTTGTAAAAAGTTTAATTTTATATTTAAGTATTATATTCCGTTATGTCTGTTAATGTATTGAAAATTTTGCGGAAGTTGATCATTATTAATTAACAAGTCCCTGTTTTACTTTATTGTTAAACATTTTCCCATGATACATTGAATTTCTTACATCTGTTGAGCCCAGATAATTTGAACAGCTTTCTTTTAACTGGCAGTTATAAAGTTAAATACCTCCCACAAGTGAAGTGTACAACTGCAAGAATGACCTTTTGTTAAATTGTAAAGCTGCAGATAAATTAATTTAAAGTCTGATATACATCAGAATCATAGATCTGTGTAGCTATTCAGTGTATAATTGAGGTAGATTAGATTAGCATGTGAAAGATCTTTACCCGTTTACTTGATATTAACTTACACACAAATAGAGCGATGAG
This sequence comes from Alitta virens, assembly GCA_932294295.1. Taxonomy (NCBI): domain Eukaryota; kingdom Metazoa; phylum Annelida; class Polychaeta; order Phyllodocida; family Nereididae; genus Alitta; species Alitta virens. The sequence goes on from OW028574.1 coordinate 23,877,528, forward strand.
AAACCTAAGAGCAAAAAAGAGAAAGAACCACACCAGCCGCAACAGGTATAGAAAATGTGCACCGATTTTGGAAGTAGACAATTAGTGCTTTGCATGATGTTGGTGCATTAAAGTTATTGTGGGTGACACATTTCAATATTTGTTAGACTTGCACATCCACAAACCTATGTGCAAGTGTTAGGTTGTCTAAAATGTGGGACGGAGAACATGGGGTGACCCTGCCGCACGGTTGCCATGTGCTTGCAAGCATGTATGATCAATGGAAGTTATTACCTCTGGTAAAACAGTATATGTTTATTTCGTACTTTCAGGTACAGTCGAATAAACATTCAAAGTTACATGAAATATAAGGAATGAAAGGGAAATTATGTGCATAAAATTTGTATTCGAATTCAAACAGTTGACATAAAATATATCAAGTCTGTTAAATCAGCTCTGTCAAAATTAACAAGTTCATCAGTCCCATCTAGACCACATCTTGACAGGCTTTCAGTTCCTTGAGAGCTACCACCCTTGCCATTGCAAATTCCACAATCTTCTGGAGGTTTTACAACAGGCAGTGTACATTGGAATCAGGCCTTTATCTGCCAAATTCTATGCCTCACAAGTTCACAACCACAGAAATGGCAATGTTAAATATTTCTTATAACACATCCTTTCTTGCTGCAGGAAAATTTCTAATAACACCATTTACTACACTATTATAAGTTCAAGATGATGATATTGAATGGTAATATTATAAACCTACACTAACTCTGGATCTATCACTAAAACTTTTTTTTTTTTAAAGAAGGTAAAATAAGACAAAAGGCACCCTGTTTCCCCCAGCAAAAATGCAGAGGAATAGGTCCCCTCCACTCCAGGCCCTTGTTAAGTATGTGCACATAAGCAAGGCTTGGGGATGGGAACCTGTGCATGAGCTAAGATGTCACACATGTTGCATCTTAGCTGATGCAAAATGCCTTGGCTGAGTATTAACCAGGACCACAATAAATAATAATGATCACATAGGAAAAATTTATGTTTCTGCACAACAGTAGTCATGTGAATCCAGCCTGCACAAAATGGTGGAATTAATGACTAGAAGGAAAAAAAACAACATAATTTGTATTATTGTATTGTCGTGAGGACTTCAAGCTTATCTAAGTGTTGTGTCCGCCAAATGAAAGTATTGTGTGTTTGTAAAATGTATAACGTCTGCACTGCATGTCAGCTGTGTTTCTTCAAGGATTCTAGGGCACACATTCAATTATGAAGAGCATTAATTAGTATTGTGTGATAGTAATGCATGTCTGTGTGACAAGAAGTACTTTTGCAGAAATATATTTTAATATAGATTAAACATTTTTAAAGATTTTATTCATGTATACACAATCTAAGACTAACCTCACTCGCTAGCCAGCGACTGTGAGACTAACCAGTTTTATTCCTAACACTAACTATAATATATTATTGAAGTGGAAAATGCCACTTGAATTATTACAAATTATTTGTATTAGAACTCGTAATATATTTTATCATGTATTTTACATCACCCAGGCTCCTGCTGCTAAAGCTGGGGAAGGTGGTGTGGAGGGTGAAGCTCCTGTAGCCGTGAATGTTGAAGGGCAGCAATACGTGGAAGCCCTGTCTTATATCACTGTGGAAATCAACCTACAACAACCCTTAGTACCAAAGCGACCACCTGAAGAATTGGCCAAAAGGTATGGCATAAATTATGTTTGCAGTTTGGTCAACTTATTTTCATAAAATAAAAACTTCAAAGATGCCTTTTCTCTGTAATATATACTTTCACATAAGGATAAAGTTGGCATGGATATTGCTATTACAAATGAATTCACCTCTGAGAAAATGATGGAAGTCCCAGATATGCTCTAATTAGAGCTACTTCGGTGCTAAAATAAAATATTTTGGACTAACATTTTTATAAAGAGTTGACCTGAATAATTTTTATGAATTAAAATTTTCATTCAGGGTGGTGCTTAACAATCTTTATTAAAATTTTCATTCAAAGTGGTGATCAACAATTCTTACGGCTTTATTAAAGTTTCATTCAGGATAGTGTTAAAGTTTATGGACTAAAAATTTTCTTTCAGAGTGGCCGAATATATCCCTGCTCGCCCAAAGTTTCCCAAGAGGACCGATGGAGCTCAACGAGCTGTTTCAGATTTTCATTCACAAGTGGCTAATGTAGCACAGTTAGTCTTGGCAGAATTCAGGTGACTGTTTAATTATCAAATTTAGCTTTTCATGTCATGTTATATTTCATGATGTTCGTACTTCATAGGAGGGTGAAGATTATTGTAATATATGTCTGATCTAGATAATTGATGTAATCCCTGTAGCAATACTGCACTTGTGATCATCCCCTGTACCTAATATATTCAATATATCCTTTGCAGAGAGAACTTCAGTGGAATAGCAGAAGATATCTTAGGTGCTGACAGCATGGAGAAAAAGCAACAGAAACTAATTTACCATCTTAATACTTCAGGAAAGTACTTCGCATTCAAGGAACAACTAAAGCACTCAATTGTGAAGATTGTAAGAGAAAAATATTTGAGGACTGTGAACTTCAAAGATAAAGATGAACTTCAGGTAAAGATAGATATGAGAGGTCAAATATAGATTTTCTAAATTAGGATGATCAAGCCAGGCCCAGTGTATTGTAATCAAAATGAATACATGTATATGTATATTAATGTTATGGTTTAATGTTGTTTCAGGCATTTCTGGGAGAACTGTATGTGTATCTTGTAGATGAAATGCACACAGCCTTGAACAAATCTTTGGCAATTGAAGACCAAGCACCTGTACCTCAGCCCTTAACTGATTCCAACCAATTGAAACATTTTGCCAGAGAGGCTGAAGTTAATGGAAACTTTGAATTGGCTGCAAAGTACTACCAAGAAGTAAGTAGCGATGGCAATTAAATTATGGCTTGTCATCGGCCAACAGCAGTTTTTTGTATGTTGTTAGGATTGTAATTTTGCACTTCTTAATTATCCTTATTTCAGAGAATTGCTCGAGATCGTAATGATCCTGATCACTGGCTGGACTATGGAATATTCTGCCTTTATATCAATGATCTGACAAAGGTACAATTAGAATTTTTATGTGCTAATTAATTTTTTTATCCTGATTTTATAATTATTTTATCTATTTGTTTTTACTACATGTAAAATTATTAATATATATATATAATTAATTTATCATGCATGTCATGATGCGAATCATTTGATTTTTATGATAGGAACTGTTGTAAATTGAATGAATTAAGTAATGGATAGAATAACTTGAATTGAATTGGAAAAAAAAAAAAATCTTCGTCTGGCATCCTTTAGTGTGTGGTCATTCTTCATATTCCACTTTGATGAGCATATATATTTTGGGAATATAACTGTATTTCATTTTTGCTGTTTAGGCTGAAGAGTGCTTCAAAGAGTGTGTGTCCATAGATCAGCGTCATTTAAATGGGTGAGTACTAAGTATAACATATATCAGTCATAAAGCACAGAAATATCAAGAAAGTGTCTTGAAATCTGGCTTCTCCATTCGCATCCATGTTAAATAAATAATTATTATGATGATTCTGTCTATGTTCTCTTTTTTTAACAATAGGCTGCTTTTGTATGGAATAGTGTGCAGCATGCAAGACAACCATGAAGCGGCTGAGGTATTTTTCGAAGCTGCCACCACGGTGGACCCAAGTTCTATCCTTGCATGGACACTGCTCGGTGAGTGTGCATTCAAACTGAGACAACACTTTGCTTTTCATCAAGTGGTATTCATTATTGATTGGAAATAATATGTTAATGGGGACAGAAATAATATGTAAAATTTAGTGGGGACAGTTGACATGACATGTAAGTGATTTCGATCAACTCAAAAGCGAACTGAAGATTGACTTGCAGATATAGCGCTATATAAATCTTTATGCATTTTCATTTTCTGAATCAAAGTTTTAGTATGAATCCATGGTTATTGTGAGGTTAGTGCATCATACGTTTTCATCCACTCAGGATTGTTCTATGATGGGATTGGCAATGAAATAGGAGCAGAGATGGCAGTTTTGGAGGCTAATAAACTGAACAAAGCTAATGCGATAGCACAGAGTTATGAAGCGACTGCAAAAGGATCAGATTCAGGGAAGGAGCCTTCAGATCTCTCAGCCAAAGATGAGGAAGAGCCTGTAAAAGATGCAGAAGATGCAAAAGATGCAGTTGCTGTAGCAGTCGAAGATCAACCAGCTCCAGAAACAGCACCCGCAGAGGAGTACGTTGCACTAGATGCTTCTAGTAACAGAGGTATTATTTTGATTATAGCGGAAAAAATTTGAAATAATGAAAGTTAAAATTTTAAACAAAGTTCTATAATGACTAGAATCATGCTGAAAAAACACATATTCGTCTTTCAGTCCTTGACTTTTATCGTCATGGGGAATTAAAAAAATTGTGTACATGTGTATTCTGCTTTGTTAGCCCTTGCCAATGAATAATAAGGGATATGGTAGATTCAATTTTTGCACCTCATTTCTGAGTAAGTTTAATATCCTTTGGTAATTATTTTTTCGAAGTCAAACGCAAGATAAAACCACTAGGTAAGTTTCCATTGGTGCATGTCGCAATCAAACTTGCAAATTATGATACAACAACGTCCTGTTTCTGTAAATCTAATGTATATTATATTATGTAATATATCGCACACACATTCTGTAATGCTATAATCATCAATGTTGCACCAAATGACACAGAAAGAACACTGTCTCACCTTTAATAGATTTGTAAATATGATTGATTCTCATTGTCTATGAATGTTACCATGTATATCTATGTTAATTATGCAAGTTATGATGGTTATGTCACTCACTGTCATCTCTGTTGCATGGCTGTCAATGATTTGCTTGAATTGCATCATCAGGTGATATGAGTATTGAACCCCCACCTGTCACACAAACTTCGCCCACCCCAACATCACAGTCAGGCAGTGCAGTGAGCAAGAAGGATCGAAAGGGTTCTGGTATGCGTAAATCAGGTATAAAATGTTTATCTTGGCATTTAATGTTATTTTTTGAAATGGCACCGTCATTGAAATAACTGCTTAATTCTAATGATGTGGCTTATTTTAAGAGGGTAATATAAAACATGAGCAACCACATATTCTGAAATGATTAGTAAAATGTAGTGACAATTAATTTCACTTGAATTAATGGAATTGACCTTGTGTTCAACCAAATTACTGTCTTCATTGTTTGGTATTTTCACCCTGGCATGATAAGTCCTCAAAATGACTTTGAAGACTCAAAAGATGAAAATTAGGAGTACAAGAAAGGATGGTGAGATAAACCAACTGGTGTGTGCAGAGATCCAAATGTGTTACCCTCATGAATATCCCCTTAGATAAAGTAGATGTTGCAAGTAAATATTATAGTATAATGATCCAGGGGTACACAACTACTTAGCCTAATAGCACTTGGCTGGTGGGCAGCTGCTCTTTAGCTTACTGTTAGAGTGCAGGAAAGTTGTACACAAGAATATATATTGTATAATAATTCATTGTTGTTTTCTGAAACTTTAAATTCATGTTGTTATTGTTGATTGTGCGAAACCTACGTCAAATAGATGTTATGGATGTAATAATTAGTGACACCATTGTTAAAGGCCCAACACATGATTCCAGCACCAGCATGTTTGTACATTGTATCATCAAGTCTGCATGTAAATTATCACGAAGCAAATCTCACTAAACATGCACCACCCACAACAAGTGTCAATTTAGCTCTTGTAACAAAAGTAATGCTGAGATATGGTGTTTCACTGATGCTGATATATACTAAATGTGTATTTTGAATTGGTTTGAGATGATTCCTGTTTATGAGTGATCTTTGCTTTAAATTATAATTCTTTTCATCCACTAATTTATCAGGTGTGGGATCACGGATTAACAGCAAAGAGAATGTTGCATCATCGCGTTTGGGAAGTGAAGCGCCAGGTGTCGTTCCACAAACTGGTGTTCCTGATGTCACCCCTGCCAGAGCTACTCCCACACCAACCCAGACTATCTACATGCAAACTATTGAGTTCTTATTGGACACAAAAGCAACACCTGTAAGTGAATTAGATGCAGAAGTAGCACAGACAGCAGAATATATTATGTTGTCTATTTCCATCAAATAATTACTTATGATGGATGTTGTGCTCCCATACAGTGTATAGTATTCAGCTGTGAGCACAAGGCTGTAGACAAGACTCTAAGGAATTATATTGCAAAGTTAGTGATGTTGAATATGTATGTAATTCATTTCAATCAATGTGACCCATACTAAACGATACTCAGCCTATATTCTATAGATTTGCGTAAATGAGGATTCGTTGGAGAATGGTAACACATGGGTTGGCCAAAATAATGCTTCCATTCAGAATAGTTGGAAAATTAGTGTGCCTGTGTGTAACACTACAAAACCTTTTCCAGACTCAGGACAGGGATTCGCCAATGGTAAATTCATTGTATGATTATGTTGTATGCTATTGGTGTGCATGTAAATGTGTTAAATCACACGAGGTATACATGTATTGTCATCTAGTTAGCTTTGGCTATATTGAGGACAGTCATTGTGAAGTCTTCAATAAGTTGGAGACACTACTAGTTTGATGACCAATTTATTGATCACTGTTATTGCCTAAAAAAGCAGGTATCACTCGTGTAAATTGTCACTGCCGGTATTAGAATTAGTTGCATGATGTACTCATAATTGGCGAGAACATTATAAAATGTCATTGAACAACATTTGAAAGAATTTTGCTTGTTGGAATTTGTGAAAAGACATAATTTCAATACATTACACAATTAAAGTTTCACAAAAAGATAGTGTGTAGCTCACTCTGATGCCCTAGTGTGGCACCTTTGCAACACCTCTAGCAGTTGATCTAAAGATTATTGCCTCCTCTGGAGCTAAGTGCTATAGGTGAGGTAGTTGTGATGATTGAATAGAACTAAGTGTAAATCTGTATGCATGTGCATGAGCATTTTCTCAAACATTGAGTATAATATCTTTATAATAACAATTGTAATTGGTATTGGTGGGTTTTATTGGCAGACTGAATTTGGTTTTCTGATCAGTTTGCAGAAAGGGCTCTGGCTAAACATCTTCTCGAAGGTGAGCCACTAGGAGGTGCTAGTGCAGAGTACCATATCGCTTTGGCTCGACTTCACATGCAAAGACAGGAGTTGGAAGATGCACAAGACAATCTGGGCAAAGCTCTACAATATAACCACCAGGTATATATCCAGTTTGCCTTTCAGTAGAAGTTGTACTTATATAAATGAACTGTCAGAGGCCGACATGATAATAAGATGATAGGCTAGATGTTACTTCACAAAGTACATTCACACCTTATAGGTGGGATCTTTCGCTTGCCTCAGCATTGGAGCTGAGTACCTGACAGGTCTATTAAATAAAATTTTAACATCCTTGAATTGAAGTGTTAAACAGTGCCAGACCAGGAATTTAACCCACAGAGAAATTTATTTTAGCCGCAGCAGTGGCTTAACAATGTTTTTCTCGTCAACATGTATATATCCTTATTAACATTTCAGAACTCTGATGCCTGGGCAATTTTGGGCCATGTCAAGTTCTTGATGGGTGACACACTTATTGCCAAGGATTGCTATGAAAGGACAATTGCCTTTGTTAATGATGCATCTGAAATGCACTCAATATACCTACGTCTTGCTTCTATTTATCTCCAAGAAGAAAGGGTAAATCATTTTATTATTTTAGCTTATTTTCAGCATGAACATTATTTCAGTAATCATTTTTAACTTAGCTAACAGTTGTGATTGTGGCCACTTCATTATTTGTGATTATTTATGTGATGAATTATAATACTATGTGTAATATGTTTATTGTTTGTTCATTTTGCTTGTTGGATGTAACCCTATGTGTGCATAAACTTTCTTGTATCTTGTAATTACTTTGCAGTTCGCCGAAGCTAAAGAGAAGTTCTTGATGGCATGCAAACGATCCCCTTCATGTGTCTCATGGTTGGGAGTTGGAATAGCATGCTTCAGGGTTAGTAAAGTTTTTTTTATGAAAGAGTAGAGATAGGTAGATATATTTCATTGACATTTGAGTTTTCAGACCTATTTATCAGTCAGTGATGGAAGTGGGAGTTTTCAGTGGGGGAACTCGCACCCCAGTAGCCGTCCACACAGGAGCGGCTTAGTGCAAAAATTCTAATTACATGCAATTTCAAAATTATATATTTATTGAAATATTCAATAACATGAATATGAAATATCTTTAATTTATTCTGTGGTATGATTTTCTCTATAGTTTTGTGTTTGACTAAATGGTATTTAATGAATATGGCACCCTTCAGTCCAAGTGGATTAAGGCATTCTGAAACTCATAGACATACAATTTTGGATATTAGCACTGCATAAAAACTGGAGGATGAAGGCAAACTCTGGTGAAGAGCCATCATGGGTTGGCGGGTAATTCACCTGGACATATGGCCCCAACCCTGTAAGGTTAGCTGGTCCTTTTATGGACAAGTTTGGCCCTAAACTAAAAACCAGGAAGACTAGCCCCTTTCCAGGAAGCACCAGCCTGCGGGAGCTGGGCACCTTCACCTATAAGGTTGGCCCAAGAAAGGAAGTTTATATTCCCTTCACAAGAGAGATTTGCCCAGGAAGTTAGCCCCAGGTAGAGGAATGCTGGTACCTGCACCATGAAAGGTTGGCCCTAATAAAAAAAGCTCCCCTCCCCCTCTAAAGTTTTGATGGTCCCTTCAGCAATGGGTGCCTATTCATCCACAGTGTCATTGCCAATATTGTCTGTAGTCACATGCAGCATGTTCAATATTATGCCATAAGCCAAATTGTTGTTGCTACTGTATCTACAGTGTCAATAGCCCAATTTAACTATGGACACTTAACCTGAACCTTATTTCCTTGAATTCACATCGGACTACCTGAGCCTAGGACGGAAATTTCCAAGGCTATACTTTAAAAAATCAAAATATTGTAGAGTAAAAAAAAAAGAAAAAATTATATAGTGCTCAATGTCATTGGGGGAGCTGTAGCATTGCAGAGCTCCCCCTGTTTTTTGGTCAGGGGGACTCAGTTCCCCCAAGTTCGCCCCCACGTCCATCACTGGTCAAAGTCATATACAAATATGAACAGCATGTAGACATAGAATAAACAAAATAAAGTATAAATGAAGAATGGTTATTATAAACACAATTATATATTTTATAATATATCATACAATTTTGAGACTGATAGGTAGCTAATTAACAATATATTACATGTATAAGACTCCATTGTATACATATTATTATCATTAGATCGAAATTTTCAGCTTGGAGAGTTGAGCGATGCTGAAGATGCATTAGCAGAAGCAAATATTTTGAACAACTCAGATCCTGAAGTTTGGGCTTATCTTGCTTTGGTATGTCTGCAAACACGAAGGCAATTTGAGGCAGAACAGGCTTACAAATACGCAATAAAGGTAATTCAATTAGTCATAACAGTCACTAACTAAATTACAGTGTATCAAGCACGAGTTGAGAATATACTGAACTTGCGTAATCAATTTCACCCTATTTCAGCTCAACCTAGGTGATGAAGATCTTCTCAATGAGATTCGAATGGTCCAAGAAGAAATTGGTTTTGGCAATCCGCAATTATAAGAAAGTTGTTAAATTCTTTGATTGATTCTGTGATAATAAAGCGTTTGTTATTGTATTATTAATACATAATAAAATAATGGCCAGGATACGATTTCTTGTCAGTTTAATGCTTCAAAATGTCTTTTTAATACTTTTAAAAACACAACTTGATTTTGATTGCAGAATCACGGTGATCATGCCACTGTGAATCAAATATGATCTCTCACTATCCTGAATGCAGCCCCACAGTTATAAAGTTATTCTCACTTTTACTATCCTGAATGCAGCCCGACAGTTATAAAGTTATTCTCACTTTTAACGTAAACCAGGAAGAGGTCTGGCAGGGTATAAAATATAAAAAAGTGATCACTGCACATTTCACGAAATATCTGCGCAAAAATATCAATTTGCCAGTTCACATATATGTTAAGTATGAGGGAAATATAACTAGAGACGATTTGATCACTGCACATTTTGGGTTCGTTATTTTATACCCTGAGGTCCGGTTTATAGTTGTACAGGAGTCTCCAACTGTCCTGAGTGCAGCCTGACAGTTTTAAAGTTGTTCTCATTTTCATCAAACTGAGAAGAGGTCCAGTTAGTTGTGCAGTTATTATCATTTGTGTAGAAGTCGATATGTGGTTTTGGAGCATTTATTCACTCAAGTAAGGTGAATAACCATGGAGCCATTTGACATAATATATACATTGACATTATTCTTCAACATTCAGTTCAGTAATGCTCTCATACATTGCACACACACAGAGGAAACATTCAAAGCTACACAATTGAAGAAAACAACAGAAAACCACACAACACAGACTTCATACAATCAGCAGACAAACTAGCTTTCACACAATACACCAAGATCACATACGTGTACACAAGTGAATGAATCTAACACCCACCGCCATTGGATCCTTATGATCCAATCCATATATATGTCATCATTTACAGTACATGTATGCTAAGAATTAAACGAAATATAAGTTTTAACACATACCAAATAAATACACATTAGAACCAAACCATTTACACATGCTCAAGCAATAATTATTCTTCACCTTCAAGCAACATAAGTTTTGTCACTGGCCTATGCAAATATACTTCTTTAATCAAACCAATAGGCCATACACCTCTGGGGGTGTGAATTTCTCTGAGGTTGCATCCACTTTGTCCTTTTGTGCAACTCTGGTAAGTATTGCTTCAACCATTGACACCAAAACTCATTAGCAAAATGCTGCACACATCTCCATCTGCGTTTGTACATGTCAGTTTCACTAAACACACCAGGTGGCACAGAGGGACAATCTGCAAGCAGCAGTAGATTATTTGGTGTAAGAGGGGCACTATCTGTGATGTCATCACTCACTTTGGTAATAGGCCTACTATTGATAATGCTTTCAACTTCACAAAATAAAGTTTCTAAACCTTCATCGGTCAGTCTGCAGTTGTTGCCTAATAAGCCCAATAGCACTTTCCTTGCAGTTCTTATCACTCTCTCCCAAATGCCACCCATGTGAGAGGCTCCGGGAGGATTGAAGTGCCACTCTACATCATTTCTTACTGCATGCTTCTTGATTTTGACATTTGATGCTTTGAGCATTTCTGCCCTACCACCCACAAAATTTGTGCCATTATCTGACCACACCTTCTTTGGAGTGCCTCTTCTGGCAACAAATCTGTTAAATACATTTACAAAGCTGTCAGTCTCCATTGTATTTAACTTCTCTAAATATACAGCTCTCATGTTTAAACAAGTAAAAATACAGCAGTACCGCTTAACCTCTTTGCGACCTTGTTTAACCATAAATGGCCCAAAACAATCAATCCCAGTGTGGGAGAAGGGAGGATTTCCTGGAACCAACCTTTCCACTGGCAGATCAGACATTTTTTGAATGCAGGGTTTACCAAAGAGTTTTTTTACCTAGAACACAATTTTGAGCCACTCTTTTGACAAACACTCTGATTTTGGTGAGCCAATATTTTTTTGCGAATATCACTGACCAACCATTCAACACCACAATGAGCAACATGATGAAAATCAGACGCAATCAGTCGCGACACAACATGATCATGAGATACAATGGCAGGTTGATCATCAGCACTCTCAGAAATTCTGAACCTTCCGCGAACCCTAAGAACACCATCAGAACCAAGAACAGGGTCAAGTGACCTGATAGAGCTTGACTTACTCATTATTTTGCCTTGAACCAAATTGCTGATGTCATTGCAATAATGTAGGTTTTGGACATGCTTCAGTACAAGTGTTTCAGCTTTCTTCAACTCCTGCACTGTCAAATCACCTTCACCTTCTCGCCGTTTCAGCTTAACCTTACGCACAAACCTTATCAACCAAGCTACATCACGTTTCAAAGCATACCAACTTGAATAATGGTTTGCTAGCTTCTTGATTGGACTTTCATGCACAGCGCTTGAACAACAAACACTACCATTTACACCTTGATCTTTTTTGACCTTGGGGTCATCGACCTCCAATTGAGTTCCAAACTTTTCCTCCTTCCACCGACCAATCACAGCACAGCAAATTCAATTATCATTTACATTCTGTGGGGTGATACCAGACTAGCCCATACAGACATTTCACTCAGCTATTTGATACCCCCAGCGCCCTCACACGGGTGGGGGTAAGAACTAGGCCTCACTGTGTTGAGTATATTAGGATCCAATGATAAAGTACACATGTTAACACCACTATTCGAGTGACAAACTATCTCTGGTTTGTCACACATTAGACCTTGGACTAAAAAGCAGTTTAGTCCAAGATTAGACCAAAGTTTTTTTCCTTTATATAATAAATGTATTTCATATGACTTGAAAGACCCTCTGATCATGCAGTTTTATTGCAAAAACACATGCTCTGAATCTAAACAGTTTGCCCTAGAATGTCCTGTGAGTTTTACCTATAAATCACTAATGCCCTTCACACAAAAATGCAAATCTGTGTTTTCTTGGTGTTTGCCAAGGAAGTTGATCCATGATCAAAACCACACTAGATGTGACAAGGTGATCATGTCTAGCTTAAGAGGTAAAGGAAATGAATGCTGTGCAATCAGCTGCTACAAATATGCAAAGACTGACAAAGATGTCGCATTTCATAGGTTTCCGAATCCTACAAAGGACAAGAAAAGGTGAGTGATATCTCATTATTTCAAATCATTGTGTTGGTAACTAGTTTGTTTGTGGCTGTACTAAATATTATTGGAGAACCATGATTTTTTTTTCATTTAATTACATTGTTACCTCTTTATGTTTTCACAGATTCTTAAAATGGATAACAAATTTGAGAAATGCTAGTTTAGATAAAGTGCCTCATGAGAGCTTGTACAAGAACTACAGAGTGTGCAGTGATCATTTTGATGCATCACAATTCAAAATGTCAGGAAATGTGTAAGTTAAATTCAGTACTTCTATGCATGCGACTCATTTGTAAGACACAATACTTAGCTCTCTCATTTCATTGCCTTGTATATAATTATGGTTTACTGTAGACATGCTGGATTGAATTGGAATGCAATACCCACTCTGATAAATGCTCCTAATCCACCTAGCAAAGTGACTGGCAAAAGGAAAGCTCCCACTGAACGCAAAATGGATCCGAACCCAAAAAAGTCACAACTCCAAGATTCAGAAGGTAAGATTATGTGAATATATTGTATAGCAGTCACAAATACCACATCTTCCTCTCTGTTCATACTGTATGGTCACTATGCAAATTCTTTCAGATGGTGCAAACAGCAACCTTGTTAATGAAGATCAGTGGAATGAGGAAATTGGATCAATAAGGCAACTTAAGGAACAAGTAACATCGCTAAAACAACAACTGGCAAGTGAGAAGAGAAGGCGTCGGAGGGTAGTTAGCACCAAAGCTGCAACAAAGTTAACAAAAGACAAACTAATTGGTCAACTGGGTCATTACATATCAGGTAATGCTTTAAAATTTGTTGCTGCACAATTAAGATTGTCTGGTACAAAAAGACAAGGTTACAGATGGTTAGATGATGAGAAGACATTTGCATTACAGATGTATCATGCAAGTCCCAAATGCTACAAACTATTAAGAAGAGTGTTTGCCTTGCCATCACGGGCAACATTACATAGGCTACTTAGAAACCTGGCTATGAAGCCAGGTTTTAATGAGGGCATACTGGATGCACTAAAGATCAAAGTAGATCATATGAAGGATGATTCTAAAATTTGCAGTCTAGTTTTTGATGAAATGTCAATTAAAGAAGGGGTACATTACAACAAGTCATATGATAACATTGATGGTTTGGAAGATTTTGGTAATGGGCAAAGGACAGCACAAATTGCAAATCATGCAGGTGTATTCATGGTGTCAGGAATTAACGAAAGATGGAAGCAGCCAGTTGGTTATTGTCTTTCCAGTGGACCACTTGGTGGCAAGAAACTTAAAACAATGGTTCTCAAATGCATCAAAAAGGTGGCTGAAACTGGTCTAAGGGTGGTGGTGTTCATATGTGAACAGGGAAGCAACAATAGGCAAATGCTTAAAGAACTGGGCGTAACGCCTGACAATCCTTATTTCCTGGATCACAATGATGAAAGAACTTTCGTTTTATATGATCCGCCTCATTTGATCAAGAACATTAGAAACAACATGAAGAAGCATGGCTTTGTTTTAAATGGAAATTTAATAAAGTGGCAGTATGTTGAAGATCTATACTAATTTGATTCAAGCAGAGATATCCGCATGGTGCCTAAGCTGACCTCTAAGCATGTGAACATCCCACCCTTCAAGACTATGTCAGTCAGGCTTGCCACTCAGGTGTTAAGTCGCACAGTGGCTGCTGCCATGGATACATTGTATGATCTGGGCAAATGGGAGAATGACAGCAACGCAAAGGCTACATCTAATTTCATAAACAATATGGATGCCTTGTTTGATGTTTTTAATAGCATCACAGTTAGAAAAGTAGGCCCTCTACTGAGAAGAGGTATTACAGCAACATCTTCACATTTTACATTCCTCCAATCTGCTATGCAGTGGTTGAAGTGTTTGCAAGTGCCAAGGAAATCTAACAAAACTCAGTTGCCCTCTGTAATTGGCTGGCAATTGAATATCAATAGCATAAAGATGATCTGGGAAGAACTCTCTACAAAGTACAGTCTGGAATGTCTTCTGACAAGACGTCTCAACCAAGATAAATTAGAAAACTGTTTTTCCCAAATTAGATTCTGTGGTGGACATAGAGATAACCCAGACAGCATCCAGTTCAATGCTGCTTACAAGCAGATAACAGTCAATAGAGTACTTGCTCCTGTAAGTAACAAAAATTGTGAAGATGATGTTGAAAGCTTTCTTGTCAAGGTGGAGCATTTCACCTCAAATAGGCAAACACTCCACACTTCCAGTTCCTCAAAACGAGAAGATGACAGCCACAAGTTACCTGTGCTGCCAAGTGACACAGGTGAGGTACTTGCTGAATGTACCTCGCAATCAAACAAAGGTCAACTTGATTGCCAAGATTCTAATGTTGTCACCTACATAACTGGTTATCTCATCAGAAAGACAAATGAAAAATACGAAAAATGCTCTTCTTGCTCTAATCTATGGATAGCATCTCATGATGAAACCACCCAACGAAATTACATATTTCTAAATAAAAAGCAATATGAGCATCTCTCCCCAGGTCATGGTCTCATCTTCCCAAGCACTTCAATCATTGATGTAGTATCACAACTTGAGGTAGCTTTCTGTAAATATCTTCCATATATTACAGGAGAAAAGATCTATCAAAGATTAGTCAATGCATTGCTGTCTGCTGCAGATTTGTCTGAAGTGTCGTGCCAGCAGCCTAATTGTCAAGAAGCTGTGAAATACATTGTTTCATTGTTTGCCAGGATGAGGATCCATCATTTTTTAAAAGAACAAAATAGAAAGATTCAAGCTCCAGACCAAAAGAGAAATAGAAAAATGTTGAAATTATCACATCAGTAGCATGTTTAATATTTTGTTTGGTTGGTAAATAAATCAACCAGTAACCTGAATCACTGATGTCTTTTGCCTTACATGTGTTGAATTGCTCAAAATTGTCTGTATGCTGTGGTATATAATATATGTTATAATTGATGAAAAACATTACACTATGGTGATATGTATATTTGTGGTACATATATATTCTGTTTTTGTTGATATGCTATACTGAAATGATTGAATGTACTGAATGGAGAATGTAAAATATTAGGTCTATGATAATTATGATTTCAAGACACTTACAGAAGTCCCAAGCTGTAAAATAAAGACTTTTTTTAATGTCAAATTTGTATTTGTTTTTATTTTATGCACAGTGGCATACCTTTCTGCTTAAATATCTTCACCTACTGACCTGACACACTTAGATTTCTCCAGTGATGCTGCTGTTTTGCAGCTACTGTGGGTGTCCCAGTTACCCCCACACACAGTGTGGCGCTGCTGGGCTGGCCCAGACAACAGGATTCAATGGGAGTGAAATGTCTGTATGGGCTAGTCTGTGGTGATACCTCCCCCAAACAGGGCTGCTACCAGCATCTTTCCCCAAATTCTGCCAGGGATTAGGGCAGCTAAGACAATGGAGAAGAAATGGACCCCCTGCTGTGTACTGCATTGTCCTGAGGCTATTTTTAGCCCAAGCTGACACTGGACCACAAAGGCCTTTTGTGCTCAGTGCCAACTTTGGCTTGGTCAGTAAGTTTTGGAGGGAAAGTTGGCTCCTCCCACAATTCAGGACTCAGTAGTGAGGCATCCTAACAGGGCAATGCAATCACATCATAATTGTAAATAAACCCTTAATAGACTTTAGAAATAAACATTCAATCAATTAATAATTAGAAATAAACCATTCAATCAATTAATAATTAGAAATAACCATTCAATCAATTCCTTGCAGCAGGCTAATTTAACATAAAGCTAAGCATGAGTAACAAGAAATTACTGACACATGTGAGCAGAGCAGTGACTAGCACAATGAAATGATGAGGACACACAACAACTGCATTTAAGTCACACATGGGCAGAGGCCTGCATAGGGCAGGTGCATTGAGGTGCTAACAATATTGCACTGACACGAGCTTGTATAATACTATAAACATTAAACAACAAGCAAAGTGCAGACAAAAACGCCCAAAGCAAGAGTAATGAAGAGTGTACATAATAATTGCACCTGACATGTATATACAACATTTGCCTAAGGCAAGTGTAACGAGGAGTGTACACAATAATTGTACCTGACACATAATTCTACCTGACATGTATGTACAACCTTTGCCTAAGGCAAGTGTAACAAGGAGTGTACACAATAATTGTATCTGACACACAATATTTTCCGATATGTATGTACAACCTTTGCCTGAGATGAGTGTAACGAGGAGTGTACACAATAATTGTATCTGACATACAATAGTATCTGACATGTATGTACAACCTTTGCCTAAGGCAAGTGTAACGGGGAGTGTACACAATAATTGTATCTGACAAACAATAGTATCTGACATGTATGTACAACCTTTGCCTAAGGCAAGTGTAACGAGGAGTGTACACAATAA
Source organism: Alitta virens (assembly GCA_932294295.1). Classification (NCBI taxonomy): domain Eukaryota; kingdom Metazoa; phylum Annelida; class Polychaeta; order Phyllodocida; family Nereididae; genus Alitta; species Alitta virens. The sequence goes on from OW028574.1 coordinate 23,894,768, forward strand.
TTGTACCTGACATATAATTCTACCTGACATGTACATACATACAACCTGACATGTACATACAACATTTGCCCAAGGCAAGTGTAACGATGAGTATACAACTTGGTCATATCATATTGGTAATATCACAATTAATAAGTGGCTGCAAGGGGCTGCACTTTACATCACTCCCCCCCCCCCCCTATTGTAGCTCATTGGTGTTAATCAGCAAGGAGCGTGCTTTAGGGAATGATTAGTAAAGTTACCAGCCTGGCAATCTGAACAGTTCTGACATGCAATGACATCCAATGCTTGGTGGGGCCATCGAAGATGAGTTACCTAGGTAAGGAGTAAATGTAAGACAATAATATGTATATATGACCTCAAATGAGAGGATGTGCAATAATGAATTACAAAGATGAAATTTTCCTAATATACAGACAAAGACTTAGGCAACAAGGTCAGTGAAGCAAATGACAGGATCTAACAAATGTGTGATAAAGATGGGTACAACTTTGTAGACAATCATGTCAAATTTCTTGCTCAAGAATGGATCTCTGAACAAAAGTTACCTCCATTAGTATACGCTACTATGTCACAAAAAAGTGGCTTGCTTGACAAGTCATAGAACAGCACAATCTTGTACTTTTCTGAATCCTCAGAAGTAGCTCTATCAAGCTAGGGGGGATGCCATTTTTTCTCATTGCAACCTTGCTTGAAATCTGTTGCCATAGCAACAAACCCAGGTTTTCAGGAAATTTAAGTTTTCTTTTTATTTCTTTAACTCTAGCACTGATAGACTCCATCCAAGTTACATAATCAAATCTCAGACTTCCCCTGACATAATGGATCCCCCTTTACATTCAGAAGATATCAAAATGGTCATGTGTGATAAAGATGGGTACATTTACTTCAAAGATCACAGACATCCTTTGTCATAATGTGGCAGGAGGCAGGTTTGGGTAGTAGGGATCAGGCCATGACCAGGAGGCCGAAGCATACCTGAGATGAGTACTGCACCTTTGTATCTTGCACTCACACTCGTCAGGGCAGATAACTGAGATAAGAACAAGAATGATAGCATTAGTGATAGTGCAGCTTTTAGTATATATAATAAGCAATTCTATGCAAACTTTAAACAATGAGTGTGTCAATGGAAACAATAGATCGCGATGGCAATGTACAGATGTTAAAATTGTCTGTGAAATAAGTTGGTCACATAATCTCGACCTCAAAACTATACCCCGAAAAAGTGAAAGCCATTAAAAACATGCCAGCTGCAAAAAGCAAAGATGATGTGAGAGCTTTTCTTGGTATGATCACATACTTGCAAAATTTCATACCAAATCTTTCAGCTGAAGACAAAGCCCTGCGTGATCTGACGAAATCTGATGTACTCTTTCATTGGGGGAAAACACAGAAGACTAGTCTCCAACGCTTAAAAAAGCTGTGCAGTGACTCTTGTCAGTTAGCTTTGTTGATTCCCACAAACAGCTTTGCCTTTGGTGCAGTGTTGATGTAGGAGAACTGCATCATCGCTTATACTTCACAAGCTGTAACAGAAACACAACACTGATACTCCCAAATAGAGAAAGAACTCTTGGCGATAGTATTTGCTTGCAAATACTTTCACCAGTATGTCTACAGTGCTAAATTCATGGTGAAAACTGACCATAAACCATTGATCCCCATTATGAAAAACCACTAGCAAAATTCCCGCCTCAACTCAAAGGAATGATACTGAAAATTCAACAGTATGACATGGAACTTCAGTACACCAAGGGCATCGAAATGCATCTTGCTGATACGCTATCAAGAATCTGAAAGACACTGACACACTGATTGATGAATATGTGTTCACAAAATTGTCAAACTTCTGGCATGTGTGTGATGAAATGATAATTGACGATAATCTCATCTACATAGGAACCAGATTAGTTGGTCCCCCATCACTTCGAAAGTATGTGCTACAAACTGCTCATGAATGTCACCTTGGCTTAATATCCTGTAAACAATGTGCACGAGAAGCATGTTTTTGGCAAGGTATGAACTCTGAGCTAGAAGTGTATCTACAGAACTGTGCTGTTTGCCAAACAAGTCAGTCCACTGTTTTACGTGAAATCCCAGAGCGACCATGGCAACACATCGGTTCTGATATCTTCCAATTTGGAACAAACCACTGTGTCATCCTAATTGATTACAGTAAATGGATTGCATGAAGCTGAAAAAGTTATCCTGATATTTCTGGTGACGTCAGCAATACAAGTGGACATTGACGGCAGACTAAAACACCTCCGCTTAGTGCATTTAAAAGGGCATACCTTACAAGGTGTCTATTAATTTAAACTGGTGGTGGGTGTTAAATAACAGGCATTTGTTTATAGCCACCCAGGGCCAAGGCCCAGTTAGCTGTTTTATTATATATATACGGGATGCTGGTGGCACGGCCTCTATTCAAGACTGGTGTCTTTAACTCACAGGTAGTCTGGGACCCAGCCTCTATTCCAGACCAGCCTTTATCATAAACCTGGCTTCTAATCAAGAAAATACGGTAAGAAGTAATCAAAGCTTACCACAACATCATACTATGAGGATATTCTAATAAACACAGGATGTCTACCTAATAAACTACAAGTAATGAACTAGTCTTCCCAATCAATTGTCCTGGACTCAATTCACTTATTGGAGACATTATTCAGAATTACAGCCTCCAAGAAACCCTGAAACATGATTGAATTGTCTGACGCGCACTATGACGAATGACGGTTGCCATTTTTGGATGTTTGCAACTACAGCTTTACCTGTAGCCAAGGAGTATGATAAACTGACATGGGAGGTAAACTAGATACAAGATAGATACACAACATACGAAACTAATGTACAAATACTTTTATCCATGCTACATTTTGAAAAAAAATGGTTTCATTAATTTGTCCATTGTGTTGCTTTAACAGTGTAACATTATAGATAGGACCACAAGAAAAAAAAAACATAAATTGCCAATTTTGTTTTTAAAGAATGCATTTTTCTGCCTTGTACACACAAATTTCACTGTTAACACATCTTTATGAATAATTTTGTCTTCAAACAACTGTGTATTCATGTGAAACCAAATTGCTTGGCTGTCATTTCATATCTCCAGTTGACATTGATTTTGTTACCAAATTTCAATTTAAAAATATAAAGTTACAAAAATGCAGTTTTGAAATTTGGTGGACTGACAGTTTTGAATTCAAATACATTTCTATAAAGGACTGAGAACTCAGAACTAATTATTTCACTCTCATATCAAGAAAGTAAATTAATGAAATGTAAAACATAGAGTGAGGAGGCTCAAAAAGACTTTGGGTCGCTATTATGGAGGCACCTTGTATATAATATTAAATTACAATGGTTAAATCAAAAGTAGTGAAATTTTGTTTCTCTTTTCTTTTTTTTTTTTGTATTGAATGGGTCAAATGCAATGAACTGTGCACCTAAATTTTAGATATTGCAAATGTAAGTCTCTGGTAATGCAAATTTCGTTACAATTAGAGAGTAGGTAATTTTGGACATAATAGAGAAACCTGTAAAACTGTGTATTTATTTTCTCTATAAGAATTATGTGCCTGGTGCAATTTTTGGCAAATCATATATTAAATCAACTGTTGGACATCTGCCACCTAGTCTAGCTCTAAAAAGTTTGATGCTCAAATTCTACTACTAGAAATGCAGAAATATGGTACACAGACAAATATTGCCAGGAAGTTGAGAAGATCCACTACACTTTCATTAAAGACATTCTCAAAGTTAAAAGTACCATGAGTACCCTTGCTCTGTATGCTAAATTGGAACAAAACCCCATTAAATCTAAAAATGCAATACCCAAATGATAAAGTATTGGCAAAGAGTCACAAATCCTAAAACAGTCATATATTATTCAATGCTAGAACTTCACGGAAAAGGACAAATGAGCTGGTGTACTCATATTAAAATATCCTAAATAACATCAACATTGAATATTATTGGCAGGAACAAAGCTATTGGAGTGCCTAGCATATTAATTACATAGTAAGTTGCGCAAGCACTAAAAAAAACTAAATAAAGTGTTTTATAAACAGTCAAGGTTGGCTGGAGATATTCAATGTTATTTTTTTACTAACAATGTGACGTGGCAAAGCACTTTGAAAGACTGAAAAGTTTGCATTGTTTGTCAATGCTTGGATGAATATTCATCCAAGGTCAATGTAACAACTCTTCTGCTAGGCACTCTAAAGATAAAGGAAAACATATACTCTCAATTCATAACGAAGTGCATGGCATCCATGACAGCAATCTAAATCTTAAACTAAGAAGCTATACATTTTTCAAACAGGAATTTAAGCTTGAACAATACCTATGTAGCCCAATAAACATAAACCATACACTCGCCCTTGTAAGAGTTCCCATAACTTATGTATCAAGACATGTACTTACACCAAACCTAAAAACAAAAATAGAAAACCAACTTTGTATTTACTGTAGTGCTAAACAGCTAAAGAAACTGAGGATGAAATAAATTTCCTGCTACATTGCTCCCGGCTATAAATACCTGAATGAAACTAGTCTTGAAATTGTAAACTTGGTCCTAGGGAAACTCGGTGCTAAATAAAATCAAATGTTATTTAATGTGTACATGATTCGTTTATTGTAATCAGTGCTAGAAACTAGTAAGCTATTTTGAAATTGTAAATTTGGAAAGTAGATCTTTAGATGTCGGTAAATGACATCCAGTATTAAATGCCACTGTGATTAAGTAGTGCCGGAAGTGGATATAGTTTGCGTATTTTAAATATGTTATGTAACTTTTTGTTTTCTGTATTTTTGTATTATGTATGATTGTATTAATGTGTATCCTTTGTACTCTATATATGACAAATGGGTCAATACTGACTCTATATAGTCAATAAAATCTATTGACTCAATATATTAATTTGTTATATATGTTTTAAATAAATTGATTTTACACACAAAAATTATCTATAAAGGGTCATACATAGGCCAATATGTATACTGTTATACCAAACCCTTCTATGTCACATTTAATGTCTTGTCTCAAGAGAAAACCATGCGAAGTGGATTCTAAGAATTTTCTGAAATTTACACTTCCCCAGATTGACTTCAAAAACCATGGAAACTAAGTCAGAATCTTTTAAATTGTATTTAGTTTTTCTGCAGGAGCATCTCATGAGCATAAATTTGCTGATGCAACAGAGAAAAATTCTTATCTTGGAGGCTTCAATAAATATGGATGAAACTCTCAGAAATAAGTCAGAAATATAAAAAAATGGTTTCAAATGATGACCAAATTTAAAATGAAAGTCATTTAAGAAATAGCTGATTTTGCTATTATCTATATTTACTGAAACTTATACCATGTTGAAATATCAATATTTTCTATACTGTAGTATCATTTTTGTATGCACCTATTCTGTTTATAAATTTTGCAAAACACTTTAAACTCGTTTTAACCAACAATTTCTAAAATTCGGAAACTTCTTTATAATTACTCTATCTAAATTCTGTTCAAACAGTGTAATTTTATATGCAATAGTTCTATCACAATTCAACCCCAAACATAGGGTACTGGTTGAGGTTAATATGAAATCCACTGGATAGGAGGATAGCATGAAAGTAAGAACAGAGAGGTGAAAAAGTGAAGTTGCTCACTTGCTTTAAATCCTAATATTATGCCAAACATTAGAAGAGCCAGCCCAACACCTTTACTATTTGTGGTTAGCTTGTCTTATCAATATCTTTTAAATTCATGAAACAGGGCAGCATTTTGTGAGGAAGGGTAAGCCCAAACTACATGGTAAAATTATCATATTATGAGAGTACACTAAATAAAAGCGAAAAACAAAAAACCCTAGTTTACATTAAAACTTAACAGAATGGTATGTATTGATATCATATACTACTATTAGATATGGATTATATTTACTACTCTTTCAAACAGAAATAGACAAAAAATAGTCTGTTGCAAAATAAGTTATAAATATCATTTTATAGAAAATTTTGCAGCAATTACACAAATATTAAATAAAAAATTCTCATGGATTTCTTATTTTCTGAACAAAACATCTGAGGTTATTTTTACACCTGAAAACGGCATTTACCACGCCAAATTTAATTTTTATTTATTTTTTATATAAAAAGTATTTGCCTTAGACACTTGAAATTGAAATCATGTAAAGTATACAATATATACTATAACATATTCTTATTTCATAATCTTAGCACTAACAAGAGTAAAGAGATCCTATCTCTACCTATATTATTCCTCTGTAGTACAAATTTCACGTAATTCAATACATGTAATAAAAATAGAATTGTTCTGGCAAACATCTATATACATTTTATAAAATATAGTGTCATTTTTAAACATCTCTAACTTTGCTCAAAATGCAAAAACTTAACAAAATATCACAGAGAACTTTTTTGTCCATCTTAACAATTGTTGTAAGTTTAAAAAAAAAAAGTGAGATGGTCATCCAAACAATCTTTTCTCTGAGCTGCTGAGACAGGTCATTATTTAAATTAACATTTTGAGTAAATGTACCAATCAACAATATGTTATTACACTAATAATTACACTTGATGACATATCCAGTTGATTTCATAGTTTCTAAATGTCATTAGGTCAAATACTATCAACTATCATTAAAAAAAAAACAGAAGAAAAATTTCTCTTACCTTGTTTGAGCCATTGTGCTAACATTGAGTCTCCATGCCAAGGTCCTTGGACCTTGGAAGAAATATTTCTTCCAAGCTTGGACAGACCTTGGATAAATAAAACCCAAGGATAGACCATGGAGTTAAGGTCCTTGGTAATATAGTGATTCAAAACATGTGGAGTTGAACAACATGATAAGAGCCACTCAGCCAGTGCAAGGTTACAGTTGCCATAACAACCACTGGTCAGTCAGTGCATGGTCTGGGTTACCATAGCAATCACTTGTCACTGCCAGTAGTGGCCAACTGCTTAATTTTGGAGGTGTTGTTTGTTAGTTTTTTTTTTTTTGGGGGGGGGGATTAGTACTAGTATTTTTTAAAGTTTAATAACCAATAGGTCAATTCTTGCATTGTTTCAATGTAAAATTATTTTGAATAAGTGACCTATGTGACCCTTTTTGTGAGGCCTAGGTAGTTCATGGTGGCTGTGGGTTATGAAAAATATAATTATTTGATCATTACAATAAAATTAAATGAACAGTTCCTGTCATGTTATTTTTCAAAGTTGGTATCCATGTGATATGTAGGATCTATATATTTTAAAGTTTTTACCCACCACTTGGACTTTCAATACTTTGATTATCCAGAATGAGACACAATCTATCCATCTATCCATCTATCTATGTGAAAAGTGTGACTTGATTAAGTAGAGCCATGTTATACTCATTCATTTACTTCATTTACTTTAATTTAAGCTAATACTACTATGGGTAACTTCTGGTTTTACTTTATTTTTTCTTGGTCTTTTTTTTTCTCAGATTTTTTTGAAACAGCGGAAGCATGAAAAACAATTGTCATACAATGCAAACAGTATTAACATTAATTTTGCATTGAGTACTACCTTATTTCAGCTATTTTTCCCACTTTGACACCCTATTATTAATTACTATCTGGCTACTTACAGTAGCAGATTAGGGGTGGGGGGGGGGGGGCCCTTGGTCTAGTAAATTTAAATTTAAAAAATTCCGGTTCCCCGCAATAAATTTTCATTTGTCAATCCCCTCCCCCTCCCCCAGTGAACATTTTTCTGGATCTGCCCCTGACCTAGAGACATGAAATCTAAAATCTAAAGGTTTAATTGTATTTGCAATCTGATGACTGCACTGGGAGATATTGATGGCTAAACATGCTAAACTAGACTTGAACATATTTTTTTGGCTCATTCAAAAGAAATCTATTATATATGAGGCTCTGGTTAATATATATTTCTGTAATATACATTAAATGATGATTTGCGTTATCTCTCAGAAACCCATTAGGGCATTCGATAGTGTCTTACAGCGTGCCTCCTTGCCTGTCATAATATGAAAATCAATGGTAAGTTTCAATGTTTCATGTTATAATTAATATGTACACTGATGTATGTGTGAGGGCAAATAAATCTGTCTTGAGCCTTGAATATATATTAATTTTTTTATTCTTATATTCATGTCCCAGTTGATCATACGTAGCTAACGCCGATCGTATGCCGACAGGGTATGACGTACGATCTGCTGTAGAACGCATTATCACAATGTGATAACATGGACTCCCATAAATTGCAGCAATATTTCAGATGATATTTGCCAAAGATGTTACCAAAATATCGTCACAACATTTGAATTATTACTTTAACTAACATTGTTTCAATATATGTCAAACATATTGCATTATAAAAGCGTAGAACCTAGAAAAGCCTGTAGAAATATCATAAATGATATTACCAAATAAACTTGAAGAATAATTTCACCATGTGTAATACAATATAAAATACTGCAGTAACATTTCTACAATATTTTTGTTTTAACTCTTTATAAATATTTTCCCAACATACGATGTACAAATTGTTGAGTGTGCAGGGCATGCCTTGTTCTGCTGCAAAGACATTTGAATAAGATTTCCGGAAAAAAATGTGTCAATCCAATGACTTTTACAAAAGATATTGTAATCTGGAGAGCTAATTTTGTCTAAAATTTGGCATAGCTTTTTGTGAAATATGTAATTTGCACTGTAAAATTAGAACTTCTTATTCAATTGAGCATCTTCGATATGAATAAGGTAATCCTGTATTTTATTTAATATGAAATGACTGTCTTTTCCTTGCCGAGAGAATTTCTGTTCTAACCTGTACACCTTAAACAAGATAAGACCAGAAAAAAAAGGGAAGCTTCTTGCAGGTTCAATCGCTTTGTTTTGTCCCACAAAATAAAAAAAACTTTACAATTTCATTCCACTAGCCAACCAAAAAGTTAAAAATATTTTACCATTATTTATTTATCTATCTATCTATCTATCTATCTATATATATATATATATATATATATATATATATAAATATATATATATATATATATATATATATATATATATATATATATATATATATATATATATATATATATATATATATATATATATATATATATATATATATAAATATATATATATCCATCTATCTAACTGTCTGTCTAGCTGGCTGTGTAGGCCTTGTGCATACACATCCCCAGGTCCCACTAAGAAAAGAGGGGAATGCCATTAGGCAGGAACACATGTGTTAAAGATGCTGGATTAAAGCACCCTGTTCATCAATATAACCCCATTCTATCAACAAGGCAGAAAAAATTGGTGACAATTGGTATACCATTTCAACTTTTAAGGTACTTTGACCACCTCTCTATCAATTTATTATGTATTGATTTCTCACAAAGAGAGAGAGAGAGAGAGAGAGAGAGAGAGAGAGAGAGAGAGAGAGAGAGAGAGAGAGAGAGAGAGAGAGTTGGAGGGATATCATGGCATTCATTCTGAACTGTAGTTAATTAATCCAATGATTCTTGTTATGACAAGTAAACTATAACAATTAACTGCATGCATGTCACACCATTGACTGTTAACACTTAACTATCAACTGATCAAGTAAGTCAACAATCCAATTTCAGAATAAAAATAGTAAAAATGCTAAAGTTTAAATTAATATCATGTATACAAGTTAATTGTGCCTCACACAAATTTCAGTTTTTAAAATAATATGTTAAATTTGATTCACAACTTTTTTGAATTATGTACTTGTAGAATAACTGTGGCAATGAAAAATATTGAGACATAATGATTGGCCTTATTACTACAGATTAATTTTTTTCTGTATCATTCCTAGGCTTGTCTATCCTGTGGTTTTGGGATCTTATCAGCAGCACAAATGTTGTTTTTATTTTATAATGTTCTGGATGATGACAGATTCATATGGAAATTTTTGTCACCAACATCTGTGGTTTTTGGACATTCCTCAACTTCTTGTTTTGGTACAATCCCAGGTTATTAGGTTATTATGCCCCCCCCCCCCCCTGTGTATCTGCTTAGGAAATGCTTCAAAGACAGTCCGGGGGGGGGGGGGGGGGGGTCACTGGCACAAATTTTGATATTATTCCTGAAGACAAGATTAGGGGGGGGGGGGGGGGGTGGGTATCTATATGTGTGACAGTGTGTGAAGGTAAAACATCTACATAATACCACATTGTAGTGCCATTGTGCTTTACATTGCAAGATGTATGGATGTTCTCGCTTTTTCTGCATTTTAAAATGTATATGCATGTTCTTTTTAATCTGAGCTTTCCCCCATTCATTCTACATATATTTAGAACAAAATATGGATTTTCATAAATTATGTGTGTTATCTTGATAGTATGAACATTTAGCAATAACCAAATTAGGACTAGGAGTTAATTTACATGATTTTTCAATTCTTAATAAAAGCAAAACGAGATATTCTCTTACCATTCAGCAACAATGACTGGAATATAATTCGTATATGATTTAATATTAATATAAAATTGAAATATACATGCAACATCGTTTAAATTACAACTGAATTACCTTGCTGTGTGTCCAAAGGTGATGATTGTACTTGATCTATAGCGGTGGAACGTTCTGTTGTTGGAAGAGGTAATTGCTTCTCATCAGGCTGACCCAAATTAAAGGGAATTTTCATTGTCTTAACCCTGTGGCCAGCCCTGTAAACTTTGGCTGTTAAAACAGGTTTCCACATAAATTTACGTTTCCGACCCATTTCAAGGCAATGTAATAGCACTTATCCTAGTTTATGTATTGCTGACATGGAATGATCAGGAAAATTACAATGTCCAAATATGATAGGCATATTTCTACCAGGCTAAAACAGAATAATGTAATTCTATGGGCTGAAAAAGTTTGTGCCCTTGACTAGGATTGGCTGAAGCAAAGTGCATCCTAGCAGCAGTATTTTTAGTGCATTTTAATGTATGTTCGACACTTTATCATTCAGTTGATGTTTTTTATTTTTCTGAGAAAGTTATATCTATGGAATCAATTAGTTATTACCTACTGTGTCTAAAAAGCAAAATGAGTGATACAAGGAGAGGAAAGACTTATGTCTTGCTGAATTCAGGGCTGTTCAGTGAAAATAATTTGAATAGAGGTGCAAACTGACAAGTGATGGGGGAGGTAGTTACAAGATTTAAAATTTTGATAAAAGCTGACATGAGCTTCAGACCAATCATGGAAGCCTGGAGGTCCCCAGGGCCTAGGCCCATATGGGGTTATAACTCCATGCTGAAATTGCTGATACTGAGTGATGAGCATCATTGTCTGTCAAGAATTAAGGTGTTCATGTATCTATCCCCAACTTCATTAGATAGCGCGAAGTTGGTTTTTCTTCAGATATGGGTTATTTTGACAATATTGATTTTCAGGTTTTTTCCCAAGGATATTGGTGGCATGGTTGAATTTGGCTAAGAAAACACTTCAAACAAACAATCAATCAATCAATTAATCAACCAATCAATGGCATATGAAATGCTAAGGCAATATACAGAGAGAGAACTAGACCTGTGAACCTTTTTTTTTTCCAAAGTGGCTGACTTGGCAAGAAAATGGCTGACATAACTGAATTTTATGGCTAAACCAAAAAATAATGGCTTGGTTTCAGACCCTCAAATTTGACTGACTAATACGGTTTCTCTACTTATTCGCACCTCCAGACCCCACTGTTTTGGCTTGTTAGGGAGCCAATCTTGCCAGGTCGAACAAATAATCCTTGAAGTTTGTCTAGCTCACTGTTATTGGTTGACTTCGACACTATATTGTTTTTCACACTCCTCGTGGGTCTAGCAGACGCCATGTTTTCAGTCAATTGCAATACACCAGATGGCGTGATTGTAGCGCTTACAGTCCCCCTGGTGGAGTTTTGCCTAAAATGGTTCAACCAAAAAATTTGGCTGATTTTGACTTGTAAAAAAATGGTTGGTGACGGCAGCTAATGGCGGCAGTTCACAGGTCTAGAGAGAACCAAATCTTTAGTTTGGTAACAATATATATTAATTAGGACTGTACACCGGTTCTCAATATACCATTTATACTGGTACAAGGATAATGATACGGGTATTGATAATCGTTATGTACTAATAACGATACACTAACAAAATGCAGATGGCGTTTTTGACAAAAGACACGCGTGATGCCTAGATGTTTTCAGTGCTTTTAAAGAAAATTGTACTCGGACTGTAATTGCACAAGCAAGAATCTGAAGTTATAATAAAGATTTGTTCATTAAATTCAATATACTTTTGCCATTATTATAGCTTATCATAGGTATTATAATATTGTTTTATTTGTTCTGACTGACATAATTAATAATAAGTATCATGATAGGTATCGTATTTACTGTATCGTAATAAGTATCATATCAATTTGAAGATAAAGGTGTACAGCCCTAATAATAATACTTGTAATGGTGCATACAGATGGTTTATTTTTGGACGCAAAATTATGTATACCATATTCACAGCTTGCTGTGGCCTGTCTACTAAATATTGAAATAAACATCATACATTGCAATTGCATTAACTCAGAAATTCTTAAGAACTACTCATCCAAGTGAATTCAAATTTTAGTGTATTGTCCATAAGGTTGTTGTTCCCAAATATCATGGTCAGTGTGGTTTTGGTGATTCAGTGCTCAGAACAACCAAATTATGTATATCATGGAATAATGTAATGACTGTGAAACAAACGTCAATCACCTTTATTTTCTTTAACCATATCTCCGTCAAAAAATATTAGACTTTAACAAGAAAATTCTCTAATTGTAGACCACAACACTGGCTTTTATGTGGGGATAAAATAAAAACTTTAGTTGTGTAAATAACTGTCCAGAACCATTTCTGCTTAGGATAATTCCTTTTAATAAGCATGACAGTGATTGTAAATGAAAGGGCTTTTATTGCCCTAATAATTGCTTAATACGATGATTTCAAAGTCAAACTCCATGAAAACCAGTGAAACCTGAATAAATACAGACTTTCATTGGAGCATGCTCATGTTGAAAATTCCGAGTGTCCCCTCCTGGTCTAATTTCTCAAAGATTCATTGAAGATGAGTTTCATATATTATGTCAGTGACAGTTTTACCAGGACCATAGAAATATTTCTAAAAGCATATGAACAATGATGAAATGTTCCAAACTTTCACTAATTTGGATGATGGGGCTGGGTGAAAATTTATAATAAATTTGACTGTCAGTTCACATATCATGTTAATAAAGATTCCTTATCCTTGTAATATCTATACAGAATAGGTACTTTTTCACAGGTATATACCTAGATAGATAACTGTTAGGTCTATACTTAAAAAATATGAAACCTCATTAAAATAGCAAATATTAGTATTTTCTCTATTCAGCTAATAAGGAAAATCAAGGGGAAGGGATTATAGTGAATGCATACGAAAAAACTGAGCAAATGGGTGGTCAGGACCTAGTAGAGACATGGTCTGTATGTCCTATTAGGAACTTCAAAGGACAAGTGTGCATAGACCATATGGTATACGACACATCTGGATTTGAACATTATACCCCTATCTGGAATGGTACGTTATAAAACGCGGACTGGACCTGGTCCCGAACTCGGTCCCGAACTCGGTCCCGGACTCGGTCACGGACTCGGTCCCGGACTCGGTCCCGGATTCGGTCCCGGACTTGGTCCCGGACTCGGACCCGGACTGTTAAAGCTTGCAGGCATGTTTGCAAATGGTACCACAAGCTAAAAGCACATGTATTCTATTTGGATAACCTGCAAGAAAGCATTAATGCATGAATCTTCTCAATAGTAATTGGCACTTAATTCTCGCTTGTTGGCCCTAATTGTACTTATTTCTTAGTGGATGTCTCAAACCTAATTTAAAGATATTCCAAATTGCAATTCAATCATACCATAAAGCCTAACCTGGGCGCCAATTACAAAAAGCCACCTAATTTGCACTCTTTTATAAGATGGGGGGGGGGGGGCTGTGGTTAGCACAACATACCCCTCAATAAAATAGCTTTGCTGGTATGACAACTGACCACAAGTTCTTTAATCAGAGTCCAATAAACAAAACATGAGTTAGAGTCCGGCCCTGAGTCCGCTAGTCCGGGTCCGGGTCCGCATTTTATAACGTACCATCTGGAATGACTAATGACTGAAGAACAGGCAACGGAATTTGTCCCTAAAGATCTTAGAAATGACATAGTACATGTTAAAGCAATATCTTACAATCTTGCAGTCTGTATATAAATATATTGATTAAAAATTTAATTTATAGCCAATTATTTAAATACTACTCAAAGGTAAAATTTGCCAAAGCTATCCTTCTTGAGTTATGAGAGTGTTAAGAACAAGTATTTTAATCCATTTAAATGCGACTTTTCACCTAAATTAGTGTGTAACTTAGAATTGTCATGTAAAATAGACTTAAATGATCATATGATGATGTCGAATTTGAGAGGAATTTCTATGAATTCTAGAGATTATGATAGGGACAGTTGTTTTCATTTGGGTGCATGGGTTCTCATAAATCGAGTGGGATAGTTTTGGAAAATTTGTCATCTGTCATCTGTTAATAACATATATCATATATTAAAACAATATATGAGTGGTTGGTGCGAACCCAAGCGAAATGTTTTTTTTTTTACCTATGTGTGACAAATTTAGGAACTTATGCCATTAACTTCTTCCATGAATATCAGTAGAACTAAAAAGAAAAGAAAAAAAGTTTAGATTTATATAAAAATTATTTGAACTGTTAATCATCCCATATATCTTATTAATATATGATATATTGTATGCTCATTCTTTATAAATGTATGATGATTATGAATGTAATTATTAATTTTACATTTAACATAATTATAATGTATACATTATAACATAAACCTAAAATAGCGCACCTCCCCATTACAAGGTATTCTGTGCTTTCTCCAATACAGGAAATAACGATATAAATCTAGCAAGTTTAAAATCCCTCTATTTATATTTTAAAGAATATAAACACTACAAAAAGGGGTTGTTTAGTTAGACTATTGCAACCAAAGGGTAAAATGACACAATTTGGAGTAAAAAAAAAGGTTTAAACCTCCTCCCTTAGCCTAGTACAATCATTACAGTGGTCCCAGCAATAAATTTAAATTTGTCACCCCCCCCCCCCCCATTAAATATATTTTTGTCTCTGACATGCAACATCAAAGGATAGGATGGATCATTGACCAGGCATGGTATTCCAGGCCAGCACAGCATGAAGCTGGGCTAGAAAATCTCATAAATACCACAGTTATTAACATGATGACACCCATGATGACACCAATGGTTAAGGGAACCACGGTCTGGGTGAACGGGGCAATTTACTGTTATAAAAAAAAACTGCTATAGATATTGAATTACCCAGATTTTTACAAATTATTATTAGCTATTATTATGGTGACACTGAAACTATTAGAGATGTTAGGGAAAGCATACAATTTCAACATTACCATTTTTAACTAATATCAACAATTTCTTCTGCATAGGTAATCCTACACTTATATGTTAATAATTAACATGTCAGCATTTTTACAACTGAAATACAGTCTTTGTGAGCCAGAGTGGAACCCCACCATGCTGGTGTATTGCTACATAAATAGGCCGATTTCATTCTGAACCATGTTTTTGTTTTGGAAATGACCCTCCATTTATGACAAGCTCTTAAAACTTTAGCCATCAGACAAATACAAAAAAACAATATGTACCTATACACAATAAATACAAGGGGGAAAAACTACGAAAAAATTAAACCAGCTGCTCCAGAATAAGGTGTTCTTGGCCACCTCGGTCATATCTTTGATAGGTGTTTACCCCGATTTTTAGACCTCTGACACTACTGCATTTAAATGCTTGACTTCTTTGTAGTGGTGCCTTTTGGGGATAGCTAGAATTATAGTAAATTAGGGTAAAATGTGAAAAATTCTTATTTTCTCAAACATCCATATCTCAACTACTATTATACTTACATACTTACATATATATTTAGCTGTAAAAATGTCTTATTCATAGTAGTTACAGTTTCAAAAGTTCATTTAGGCATTTATAAATATGAAAGAATTGCTAAAAATTGTGTTGTTTTCTAAAAAATTGTGTTGTTTGCTACAGTCCATAATATCCTGGTACTGCAAATATATTTGAATAATCAGTGCATATTATAATTTTTTTGTGTATCAGACATACAAGCATGTATAATGAAAGGAAAATGTGTAAAATTCATATTTTCCGTTTCTACTACTACTTTGCATTAATACATAAAATTTAGCTTTCAAAATATTTAATTAACACGGCTTTCATTCTCAAGACTTTAAATTTGATATCTATATGATTTTTCATAAAAATGAAAATTTTTGAAAAATGCTTAACAGTGGACTGTATGCATATACAACATTAGATTGAAAAAAGAAATATATATAATTGGCAAAAAAATATGATAATTGACAGAATTACATTCAGGCCATAATCCATTTGTTTAATTTATCCAATTACTGAGGGTATCCTGCTGCAGCATTCTACTATTATAATGCATCTATACAACCAATGCAAGGTCAAGGTTTGAACTCACAACCTCTGGTCTGCAGGGTCTAGCCACAATGAGCTAAAATTAGTTCAACTTCAGAACTGCCATCTGTAGGCGACAGAGCAACCACCCACTGGCTCACACAGACTGTGTGACTCCCTGTTCTACAGCATTTTGACCATACTTTGCATCCCCTAGGGGATGAGCTGATATCCCTTGACCCAGTATGTACAGTGCGTCAAACCCTAGTTAAATTACTCTTGTAACAGTGCGTCAAGATGTGTATCAGGTGAAACTAGTGAACAACAAATGTGAACAATGGGTTTACTTTTTAAGAATCATGAGAAACAATAATGTTGAGTGTAAACTTCTTATCCTATTCTACAAATCAGTCGAATATGTTCTTTTGTTTTTCATTAACCGTTTGGTTTGATTTTTTAACGGGTAAAGATAAAGCTAAATTGAAACAGATTTTTAAGACATGTGGTAAGTTAAAGGCAGACATATAAAACCAATAGATGAACTTTACAAAACAAATGTTATGAGACAAGTTGATATATGAATCATATTGTATCTGTGTGTGAAAGTTGTATTGTTGTTATTTATGTAATGTATCAAGTTCTCCCCGAGAAAAATTTCATATTTATTATGACAATAAAGGATCTTATCTGAATTGATCACATCAGCAGTGTAGTGGTTTTATGCAATAGCTAATTTATGGATAATGGGGGACCGAGCAGTAGGTGCTCGCTAGGTGCCGCCACCTCCACATAGGCACTATGGCTGAGTTTGCAGCCGCACATATTTCAATTTTAATTACCGGTGATGATCAAGCGATTACTGTATTGTACATGTCGGAATTAAGGTGGATTCCAATGTCAAGAAGTTACAAGAGCTTTTTGAGAAGAGATAGCAGAAACAAATACCTATTTGTTTGGACGAGTTGATTACAAGGTAATTGGCGACCGAGCGATAATATGAGTATCTTACTGTTTGTTTTCTTGTTGACTGGACTGCATTACAGTGGTACTGAAGTGTGTATTATTCTTTCGAGTTATATCATTGGCTGCTATGTTTGACTTGGGGTCTAATACTTACAATTGCCTCAAAAAACTAATCAACAGTTGTTTTAGAAAATGGTTATGATTATGCATAACCCGTGTATAAATGTGACAATCATAGGTATATGTGATAGATATATCTTACAGTTCCTTATGCTATTTCTGCTATTTCAGATTAGATCTTGTGTCAGTGTGAAAAATATGTCAACCGAATTTTTAAGAAGTTTGACCGTGACAGCCAGGAATTCCAATGATTATATATTTATGTCATTTAAATTAGAATATTTCTTCATTTAAATGAGTAAAAGAATAAATTGCCATGTATCCTCATGTGCCATGATAATGAAAATATGTAGTCTTATGAAACAATGCATATGTTGTGTATTTTAACTGTAAATTAATATGATCTTGTGATAGATTAGTTTGTTTGTCACAATGCTTACATTTCTTTTCTTTTTTTCTTCAGATTTGTCAAGTTTGTGCGATCATCTTGCGAAATCAGCTGCTAACTTCAAGTGAACGCTTGTACAGTGTACAGTTTATCAAATAGTCTTGGAATTTTAACATCTTCAATCTGATCAATCAAGATCATGAAATGGAGAACTCCAGGATGTGTGTACCATGGTCTTTGTTGGCAATCACATAACTGAAGTAGATAAATTTCCTCAAACGAGACTAGCATCTTATAAGCACTTTAAGTTTTCTGTTAATAATGGCACCTGTGATTTTACTTAATTTAATGTTTTGTTGTTGTTGGTTTTTGTGGTGATGTGAAATGTGATAGATTTTTTAATCTTTGCTAAAATATTTTGCTTTTTTTATTAAAAAAACTCAATGAGTTTATTCATATGTATTTTTATCTATTGTGATACTTTGTAATAAATATTTTCTTGCATTTGAATTAATATATACCTCTGACTTATTTTGTTTGAAAGTGACAATTTTGTGCAGACAAACTTGTTCTAACTGCATAGCAGAAATATGCAGATGATGTGCTGCAGAGAAATGAATATTTTAAAGGGGAACTAACCCCTTTTGCACTTTACCTCTCAGATGTTAGCTTGCATCCTGAGAAACACATCAATGGTATTCATAACTTTTATATGTGCCCTGGTAATGAAATATCCTGCATTTATTAGCCCCTTATGTGAACTATGGAGGCCGCCATTTTTCCCCTTTCCCAGTGTTTTGCACTCGCAATATCAATTTGTCCACTGTTTATTAGTGAAGCTTTAATAAAAATGGTGTTTTGGACAAAGTTTTGTAGAAAATAAGTTTTTGATATTTTATTTTATTTTAAACTGGTATATTTAATGTATCTAGCAATGCAACCGACATACAATTGAATTAAGCACAATTTGGTAATTAATAAATATTAATCCTGCTAATCTTGGTAAAGAAGGAGATGATGCCCTTAAAAAATCCCCACTAACACTATATATACACTAAATATAGATACTATAAATACTATAAGTTATCACATGTTTATTTTGTGAACACAGGAATTTATTCCATGAAGTTGTCATGTTTCATGAAGCTGAAGGCTGCTGTGTGAATTATGACAACTGAGTGAGATATATTCCTTTTCCCAAAATATCAAAATGTGATAACGGTTTTATCCCTCTTTTCCAAACACCTTAAAAAAATAAGGTAGGACCATATTTGACATGACAGTCGTGATAATTTTCGAGCTGTGTTGGATTCACAGTGAAAATTGCGCTCAAACAGCATTGTAAATACTAATTATTTGCTCCTAATTAGTTGATACCAATTATCGGCTCCTGAGCGTCCTACACATATAATTTTAGCAATTAATGCAATACTTATTAAATTTGGAACAATTTCGATGCCAAGTTTTGGTCTGTACTCCCCTCCGTATTTTATTTACAAAGCAAAGCAGTATTCAAATTCTGTTCTCTTGCAAAAATATGGTCAGAAATATAGTGATACGAAATATAACCTTAATGTAATCTTAAGTGATACATTTTACATCAAATACCTTTTCTATTTAAACTCCCAGGCTTTGGAAAAACGTCTTACATATTAATTGCCCATGCAAATATACCTATAGATATACCTATTCATAGATACAAATTGCTCATTGCAATCAATGCGCTATAATTATGCTGGCTGGCATTGAGCTGCAGGTTATCTAGGACAACGAATATGAAATTTGGCATATGAACTGAATTTGTCGTACATACTTTCCTGCAGGTCCAAGAAGATCAAATTTGAGACTTTTTGAAAACCTCATCAAGCTAGATTTAAGACCTGGTTTTTTCAAAAAACTCAATTCAAACACTCAGCAATCAAGAAAAAAAAATTGGCCTGCCTTAGATACAACTTGGAATGATATTGTGGGTTGACTAAAATAGAAAATTACCTTATTATTATTTTTTTTTTTACAAATTTGGAACATCTTTTTATTTTGGGAGACCAACTCTTGCAGTGGGTCACAAGATCACATTATAATTAACAGCCATATACTTATATCACTTGAAGGAATGCATTTTACCGACATTTAGAGGTCACACAAGACCTATAGACCTATGTCAAGACCATAGAATTGGATTAAATCATTACATTACAACCAACAGACCTGTAATAATTAGTGTATTTCATAAAATACCACCCTATTATCATTTACTAAATAAGAGCAAAACGTGCAATAACGTGTCTTAAAATTTTCAAACATCTCCAATGGAAAGGTTATCATTGAGAACTAATTTAATCACAACACACTGGAGTGATTGAATTTCAACTGATTCTGATTATGCATTTTAAAGAGGGAGATTGTCTATAGTTTGTTTGATCATGGATGGAACATGCAATATCAATTTTAATTCATTGGAATATTTTCAGAAACAACAACGACGACAAAATACTATTAATTTATATATAAAATAAAATAAATATCTAATGAATACTGTAAACTTCAAATACAATTGAGCAATGTAGAAAAACAGACTGAACATTTTCAATTGAAACCGGTCACATTTTAAGATATTCACAAAAACAGTTGCCATGGTGACAAAAATTTGCATTTTCAATATTCAACAGAAAATGTGATTTAGCAAGATTGCTATAATCCATAGCTACAACTAATGTTATAAAATCAATAGCCAGAGATATAGGATTGCAAATACTGAAAAGACATTGGAGGCCAAAGGTCAAGGACACTGATGGAATCATATAAAATATGGATATTACTCCAATTTTCTGTCATTTCAAGGATAACTTATGTCACAGTATTCAACATGTGACAGAAACCACACAAATGGCATATCATATGAAAGCTTATGAAGAGTACTTTCTGATGAAACTTTGTTTTTGGTATCCATGGTAACCAAAATGCTGTTATAGCTGCCTAGTTACCAACGTATATTGCATTGAGGGAAGTGACATTTACAAGAAGAAAAAATCTTTCTCATATTGTAAAATATTTTGTTCAAAATGAAAATTTTGATTAGTATTATGCTTATATGGGGAATACTTCTTTTAGGAAATATGACATTTATTTTCATTTACCAGGCTATAGGAGCGTTTAGGGGTTCCCGAAATTACGTCACTGTCGCGCATGCGCGACGCGCTGGCCGTCAACATGAATTGGCTAGTGGCCGTATCATGCTGGTAGTTGTCTGGTTTTGTGTACTTTTTTTAAATAACTTCGTCAGTTTTCATCTGATTTTTAAAATAAAGTTCCAATTGACTGGAATTAGTTGGAGAATAAAAGGAAACCACAACGGAGATTAAAGAAGTATCAGTAGCATATGATTTATATTTCCCAAATTATTAAAGACACATTTCCAGATTTTTTATTTACATAGATTATTATGAAAACATAAAAGTAATGATGTCAAGAGAGAGATATTGTACTCATAATAAATTTCAAGCAACAAGTGAAGTGTGAAGAGTTAAGCCACTATCTCACATAGCCGAGTGACGAAGCAGAGTAATGACGATCGCTGGAAAGCAATCAATCGGCTTCACTTTTGGTCATTTGATGACTAGAAAAAACAAGTCAGCAAGGTCTTGCCGATCGCTCGCAGATCACTCGCTGATCACTCGCCGATCACTCGCAGATCGCTCGCCGATCGCTCGCCGATTGCTCGCCGATCGCTGGCCGATCGCTCGCCTTCTTCACACGCCGACCACTCGGCGAGGAAATCACGTCCACACAGCAATCCATCTGAGAATAAGAATAAGAATAAGAATAATCTTTTTTTTTAAAACAGCACTAAGGCTGGTCATCGAGTATATGTAAAACAATAATAACAACATAAAATGACAAATTAAAAACATAATGGTTTACTTTTAAAATCATGTATGGTACACAAACCCTTTGCACCGAGTACAATTTTCATAATAGCAAGTCCATTCAGACAAATGTGCAATAAACTGATTAACATCACATGCTTCTTTCCATACAGCTGGTAAAGAATTCCATAATTTGCACCCAGCATAAGATAATGTTCGATAACCATATTGCATTGTATGAAATATCTTTAAACAAACAATATACTTGTCTCGTAAATAATGATTTGAAGTTTTGTGTTTAGCTAATTTGTTTAAATAATCTGGAAATAGACTATAATAACGTTTATACATGAATATTGCTATCTTTTTCAACCTCCATAATGTTAGGCTGTCACTTTTCAAGTTTTGTAAAAGATATTCATATTCCAATACATCATCAGTATCATTAAGTACAAATTTTAAGCCTCTTATATAAATCTTATCTAATCTTTTTGACATGGTTTGATTACTAAAATGCCACAAAAGTGGACAATAGGTGAATGTTGAAAATACAAAGGCTTTCATTAAAGCATTCCTATCATTTACACTGACAACTCTATTGGACCAAGTGTACTCCCAGAGTGACCAAGTGTACACCCAGAGTGACCAAGTGTACTCCCAGAGTGACCAAGTGTACTCCCAGAGTGACCAAGTGTACTTTCAGAGTGCATGGCGAGTTAATCCCAATCAATCCCGAGAAATTTCATAGCAAATTTGCTCGGCGACAATCCTAAAAAGTTTTAAACATGTTTAAAACTTTACGATCGTTCTACGAGTATTGCCGTGTATTTACGAGCCTTTCCAGAGTGGTCGGCTTGCAGAGCCGTGTATTCCCGACTGCCTAATTTATTAAGCACTCGGCATCACTCGGCATTGTCACTCGGCTATGTGAGATAGGCCCTTTAAAGTACAATAATTTAGATATTTTAACAGTAATATTTCATGGGGAAAAAGTACATATTTGTTTATGAATTTTTCACAATTTGCCCTCGCCATGATAACAATTATGATTATTGATGGTAATCTTCTTTTTTTTGCTTCGAATGCATTGTGTTGATGGTATTGTATTGGAAAAGTAGTAACAATTACCTAGAATTACCATGTATCAACCCATTCTTAGCAAGTGAATTACATTATAATTTATCACAATGGTACACAGTGGCTCATTAAAGACACAGTATATCATTATATATAATTCTGATCCAGTGTGTATGGATCCACTGTGCCCTTACCTAGCTTTCCCTTATTCAGGAATCAGAAAGCCCAGATTGATGACAACAATGCTTCAATTATTTTCCTAACTTATCCCTTAATTCATGCATCTTGACTTTTGTAATATATTCTTCATATTCTCTGATTAACAGGGTTTGATATTTTTTTATTCGAAGTGTAAGTTTTGGGTCCCAAAAACAGGAAAATGCTTATTTCAAAGAAAAAGTTATGCGCTAAAATGGCCACTTTACCAACTTACATCACAGTGATGAAGATTTTATTTCAAATGATCCACTGTGGCATGTGATCCACTGTACGCCACTCTCCCCTATCTATCAAAAGGGTTAACTAGGCCATTTATTTGTAAGGACTATTATAAAGATGTAAACAAACAAACAGCACTGTAATCCAAAGTATGACAGAAGATTTTGCTTTTTTCTTGCCTGACCAATCAACCCTGAAATTGTTACCCTGTTCTCAATTCTTTTGCCATCGTCAGAAACAGAATTGTTGACTAATTCAGTCACAACTGGAACTAATTAATGGAAAAAAAGTGCAAGTGTACTCTGAAAATAATCCTTAAATTATATTAAATTAATACTCTTAAGTCTTCCAGATGCAAATGACCCGAGAAAGTCCCAAGTGCCAGCCTGGCAAAATAATAAAATAATGTCAAAAATTATAAGGATTACATAGAAAAACAGTTAAAATTTAAAAGTATAGTACTCAATTATTATCATTATATTGTCCAAGACTTGTAATGCACCCCAAACTAGTAATACTGCTAACAAAACAATATACAGATGTATGTTACACTGAAGTCATTGTGTCATGTAGATTGTCAGGTAGACAGCAATATCATGTAGATGGCAATGGCCAAGGTGTAACAAATGGAGCAGTCATTGGAATAAGACCTGAGAGGCCAAGTATGAAATAATTAAGGTAATGCTGGGCAATAATCAATGTAAGCTTGAGTATAAGAAGAAGAAGAGGATACTACAATACACACCACCAGAGGGCAGCACCAACCAGACACCACAGCCACTTGGGGAGAAAAACGGATATGAACACCAAGGACATGATGAATAGGCCATGGAGCAGTAGCAGCAGCCAACTTTGAAAAAGGATCAATAACCATCAGCACCACCTAGTGATAAGAGAACAGCTGACCATCAACATGACCTCAACTTGACCTGCTTCGCATGACCTCAACTTGACCTGTTTTGCCACGGAGCAGTAGCAGCAGCCAACTTTGAGGTATCAATAACCATCAGCACCACCTAGTGAGAAGAGAACAGCTGACCATCAGCATGACCTCAACTTGACCTGGTTTCACATGACCTCAACGTGACCTGCTTTCACATGACCTCAACCTGACCTATTTGACAAAGATGTCAACATGACCTCAACTTGACCTACATAGAGCCCAGCTGAGAGGACACCAACTTGTCATCACCAAGTGGCTGCTAGCCGGACATGGGAGAAGGAAAGGCCCCATTTAACCCCATAATTCCCATGCGGGACTCCCATTTGGGAATTGCAGGACTTGGAGGACTTACAGGAAATGCTGGAATTAGATAGGAATTGAAGGACCTCATGGGACCCATATGGAGATAGGGGAGTTATTAAGGATGTAAAGGAATTGCAGGATTTATTGGGCATCATAGGGACTTATTGATTTAACAGAGATTATTTAGGACTTGGTGGAATTATTGAGGACATACTGGAATTATGGGGATGCAGAAGGGCTTCTAGGGAATTGCAGAATTATTCAGGACTTACGGGAATTAAGGGGACCCAGAAGGGCTTATCAGGAATTGCGGAATTATTCAGGACTTACAGGATTTATGGGGACCCAGAAGGGCTTCTAGGGAATTGCAGAATTATTCATGACTTACGGGAATTATGGGGACCCAGAAGGGCTTCTAGGGAATTGCGGAATTATTCAGGACTTGCGGGAATTATGGGGACCCAGAAGGGCTTCTAGGAAATTGTGGAATTATTCAGGACTTACGGGAATTATGGGACTTACAGTGGCTTATTGGGAATTGTGGTACACCACAGGCCTAGAAGGAGCTAGAGCTTGGGATAGTCTGACTTGTGGGTTTTATGGGAATTAGCTAATTCTCTTCCAGATACATCTTCAACACAATAACGTGAATTTGCCAATAATATAGCTTACATGTTTAATACAACCAATCAATTGTTGGCTCAGATTTAGCAAGCCTGGCATGAACACCCAATTACCAGTTAGTATACAGGGGTCACTAACCTTGTGATATAGACTTTCTCATAAAGTGTAAAGCATGTAGGGTATTGATCCCGAGATGTTAAGTTGCCAGGCTGCATACAAGCCAATGGCATTGGCTAAAGGCCCCTTCAAACATAGCCGGATTAGACACCAGAGCGTCCCGGAATGAAATTTCTTCAATCTGGGGCGGTCCAGGCGAAAAAGTTGGAAATGTCAATGAAAGAAAAATTTTGCGGTGTGGACACGATGGCAAGAAGTTGGCAACAAGGAGCAACACGGCTATTACACGGATGTATACAGTCGCTACACGGATATGTATGGTTGAAACACCGGCGGTACACGGAGGTGTCCGGTGCACCAAGGAACGAGCCATGGCTGTTGCCGGAAGTAACACGGGTGTCCCGGATGAGTGCGGAGTGAACCGGATGATACATGGGGCCTTCACGGATATACACGATCTGTACACGATCTTACTGCCGAGTTAACCTGTTTTCTCCCGGAACCAGTTCCACTGGCCATCATTCCACTTCGGACTACCATACTGCAAAGGAGTTGCTGCTACTACACAAGAATGGATAATTATTATGTCTTTATCACACTACGACAAGGTGGAATTGGATGTGAAGTACCTGGACATGCAAGTCCAGCTACTTACTGCTGCAAATGATATACTTCTGCAAGAAGAACAGAAACTGCAAGACGCTGCAGAGAGGGCCGCATCAACAACTGATGAAGATGACTTCTTACAAAATGCTGGTGCTGCCCGAAGAAGAAGAATAAGGTGAATGTGGGTGCGACCTTGGCTTCTAAGAAGACCTCTTTATGGGCAGTATGAAAAACTGATTGCTGAATTGACTGCAGAAGATGTGGGTGGCTTCAAGAATTTCATGAGGATGGAGCCTGACTTATTTCATGAAGTTCTGGCAAGAGTGGGACCTTGGTTTACAAAGCAGGATACCTTTCGGAGGAGGGCCCTTGAACCTGGACTGAAACTGGCTATTACCTTGCGCTACCTGGGTACGGGCAACAGCTACATGTCTCTGCAGTATGGATTCAGGGTAGCCTTCAATACCATTGCTATCCTTGTCATCGAAGTCTGCCAGGCCATCATAGACGAGTACTCAGCAGAAGTGATGTGTTGTCCTGTAACCCCAGAAGCCTGGAAAGAAGTTGCCAATGGATTCTACAACAGATGGAACTTCCCCCACTGTGTCAGTGCCATTGATGGCAAGCACGTTGCCATCAGATGTCCTAGGAAGTCCGGATCCTTGTTCTACAACTACAAGGGATTTTTCTCTATTGTCCTACTGGCTGTAGTTGATGCTGAATACAAGTTCCTCTATGTTGACATTGGTGCCAGTGGATCAGGCTCAGATGCTGGAGTGTTTAGTCAGACAGAATTGAAGGAAGCGCTAGAAAGTGGGAACATTGGATTACCTGAACCAGACAACCTGCCGAATGATGACCAGCCAGTGCCTTACTTCATAGTTGGGGATGATGCCTTTGGACTGCAGACTTGGATGATGAAGCCTCTGCCTCACAGGAACATGACGATGGAAGACTGAATCTTCAACTACAGACTTTCTAGAGCTAGACGGGTGGTAGAGAATGCCTTTTGGACTTTTGGCTGCCAGGTTTAGGTGTCTCCTCACAACAATGCCTCAAAGTCCTGACAGAGTGTGCACCATAACTCTTGCTTGCTGTGTGCTGTACAACCTACTGAGGCTGAAGTATCCAACTGCTCAAGTGAATGCTGTGGACCAGGAAAATGCAGACATCCATGCGATCATCCCAGGTGCATGGAGGGAGAATGCCAATCTACCAGACATGGGAGATGTGTACAGAGGCAACACCAACAGAGCAGGCAAGGAAATGCAGCAATACTTGGTCAACTACGTCAACTCAGAAGCTGGGAGTGTACCATGGCAACAAGACAAGATTTGAAAACAACACGAATGATGTAAGTTTGAACATTTAATTATTACGAAACCTCAGACATCTGCAGCACACAAGTGCAAAAAAGTACACAACATTTAATGACACAGCATTTAATTATTGTCATGCAAACGTATGCAATACACTTAACATGTAAAAATAAAAGTTAAAACTACAAAAACCTGTAACTTTAAATGTTTAAACTTGCTTTTAATAAAAATTCATTGTTCGTTTTCAGGTGAAGATTACTCTGTTGTGGTAGTTGGAGGCGTGGGCACCGAAAAGGAGGAGTTATGGTCATCACCACCAACCATCCCCCCCACACTGGTGTTCAGCAAGTAGCTGGTGAGAGAAGCATCCTGAGGCGTGCTGCAATCAAGTGGGATGACCGTGCGAAGGACCTGCAGTCAACCATGCCTGACTGATGATCGTCGAAGATATCTCAGGAGTGGGGGTCGGTGCAGGCAGACGACATGTGCGCTTGGGGCGAAGGGCCAGATGCAGTAGCAAACATCTGGGCAGCAGGGCTGAAAGAATGACGAGGGAACATCTGCCCAACAGGGGCGGTCGAAGTGCCTGTAGTAGGACGAACTGCTGTTGCGGAGGGACATGAGGCACATAGGGATGATACTGCTGTTGCTGTTGCAGTTGCTGTTGCTGCTGCTGTTGCTGCTGCAACTGGTGCTTTCGACGATACTCCTGCTTGAATTGCATGAGGTGCTGCAACGCTTGGGCCTGGTAATCCGACCGAGTGTCCGTGTCCATTTGTATGACCTCGTGGTATATCATGTCCGTGAAAACCCTGTACGACAAGCTGGCTGAGTCAGTCGGCTGACTCATCTTGGTCTGGATATCCTGCTGGAGATCGATGGCCTTTTCGATCAGCGGGAAATAGGAAAGAACAGAACATTAGAGTAAGTCACATGGCAACTGCAACAGCATGTGCATTATTGACAATGTAATGAAAAAGACACATCACCATACAGTGGACACTGGAAGTGCCAAGAAACAAAGCTACCACTTGCTACTATGGAAAAACTACAACTTTAAACTGCAAGATTACAATTACAAATTTACACTACAAGATTACAATTACATTCTCCTGATTATCACGACAACTGAAGCAGTATACTTACTTGAGTGACAGCTTGTGTAGCATATCCACCTCCACTACCTGCAAGGCTGGATTCATCACAGTCATGATGATGACGAGGCTCGTGATGGCGTCTTGACTTCTTCTTGGTTGGAGGAGGGGCCCCCTTCCTGCTGCTGCTGCTGCCCTTGTAAGGCCCACCCTTGGACCTGCTAGTATCCGAATCTCTGCCACCATCATCCGAAGTATCCACAATGACCTCCGCATCAGAAGTGTCATCATCCTCAGTGGTACCTCTGTTGCTGGTTGATACACTTTTTGCCGATAAACTGTGGGAAAGCTGCCCACCTTCTCTTCCGTTTCCCAGCGTCAACCCTCTTGATGTGCCTCTCCAGATACCCTAAATTTTCTATTATCCAGTTGTCCCGGTCTGTGAGGATTCTGGTGGCCCCACCAGAAGGCTTCTTGCTTGGATCAGTAAACTTCCCCACTGATGTCCGCATGGAGTCGTCCACGTCTTCAGCTGCTGGGATGTGCATGACAGCTCTTTGGCCTTCTGGTCGATTATTCGCGATTTAATGTCTATCCGCTTGTATTGTGCAAGCCACCGGTTGTAGAGCATCTCCTGGGCACGGTACCAGTCAGCCACATCTTGTTCTTGGTCTTCTGTCAGGTTCAGGGTTTCTTTTTTGTGCCTTTTCGCTTTTGCTGTAGGTGGTGGTGGAGCTGCAGCAGCTGCAGCAGCTGCAGTTGTAGCAGGTACCTCAGCAGCAGCAGGTACAACTGGCCCAGGTAAATCAGGCATGCCTTTGCAGTCTTGAAACTGTAGAGGTATTACTTCCTGCATCTTCTCCAACAGCAGGTCCAACTTCCTCTTGCATGACAGTCTTCTTGGTAGCCCTCCCTTTTCCTCTCCTAGGTGGCATGGTGGTTATTCAAAGCAACGGCAGTAGTACCAAGGCTTTGGTATAGTTCAGCAATCCAGAAGAAGTGAGCGATAATGCAATTAATTCGATGATCAATGATGAACAGCGTGCACCGGAATGATGTTTCTCCCAAGATGGCAGGCGGTGCTATATATATGATAACATCCGTACTCACTCTGTGTCAGTCTATTTGACATCCTGTTGACACCTTGTTCACTCCGGCCTCTCCGTATTGACTTAGTGTGACACCGTGTACCTACCGGGGTTACCGGGGTCAAGCAATTGACCCGTAACCTGCTCTCCTTGTTCACTCTTTGTTGACTCCGTGTTGCCACGTGTTCACCCGTGTGAGATTCCCGGAGATCGGCGGAGTCTACTGGGAGTCTACACGGAGCAACACGGATAAATTACTCTGGTACCTCCGGCATGAAAAATTAAACGTTTGATTTTTTTGCCGGAGTCCCACGGTGTTCCCGGATAGCCCCGGACAATGCCGGAAATGCACATGATGTCTACACGGCATTACCCGGAGTATGCTGGAGTTGTCCTCCGGGATGCTCCGGTCTCTACTCCGGCTATGTGTGAAGGGGCCTTAACTGAAGACATTACTTATTTGCGACATCACTATTTTGTCAAAATCGATTTGGAATAAAACAAGAAAAGATTTTGTTGATCAAAATTTATTATAATCTGAAACAGTATAGCCTCAAATGCAATACAGGTAAGTGGATTCAGAATTATTTTTACTTGATAGTACATAAATATTATTTTAATACAAAAATATGATTATTTATTGTCACATCATCCAGTAAGTACCGTTCAAATTTGCAAATTATGTCAGCAGCACATTTATCATTCCTTCTGGTATTTTTTAACAATGTGTCAATACATAATGTTATTACAATAATAATAACTTGACTATTACAAAATTATATGAGTACTGATTAGTAAGTTTGTTTATATAGGCCTACATTGAAAATAAATAGTCCCTGAACAGGCAACAAGAAGTTACAAAGCTTAAGTCTGTTAGTCTCCTAAAAACAGAATTGATGAGTCACACTCCCATTTGTCCTATTACAGCTTTTCTATCCCATGATGACTCATAAGGTAGGAGTCTTCTATCACTAGAAGGCAAGTGGTGTCACTGTAGCTGAACTTTGTCCTCAATGACAAGCTTCAGTGAATACAGGATTATCCATTGCCATGAATGTCTGTATGAGTCATCAAGGGAGCTTAAACCTCCACAAAATATAGTTCTATGTATCAACAATGACTCATCAATTGCAATTTTTTTACTTTACAAGTGAATTAAAGTTTACATCAATTTTGAGTTACACGATACACCACTTTTTTATTCTTGGCAACCAGTTCTTTGGCATCTTCACAATGCATAATATATGCACTATACAACACAATAAGATACAACAAGGCAGTTAAAAAACCTCACAATGAGGTATTTCACATCCTGAACTTTATCCAATGACACAAGCTGAAGAAGTCAGTGTGATACAGACGAAGCTCCTTATGCTGAAACCTATCACTCCAAATAGGTATCTTATCAACTGAATATTTCTTGGAATGTAAATTGAACACATGTTTTTAAAAGTACTGTTCCACAAAGGTGTTTTCTACTCTATAACATATATTACCTAAGTAAGCTATACCTGAACCAGAAACCCCTCGGTGTTGGACATTCAGCATTTTGCATTCACACCAGCATTTTCGAATAAATGCATTAAAAAGTTGCATCTTAGCAGCTTTATATAATAGTATCATGTCTACCAACCACAAATTGCACTTTGATGTAATGTACAGAGAAAGTCCAAGACTACTTATAATTAGATGAAAACCATGCTTTTCCATGTGTTTATCCAAGTCATGTAGCAAGTCATATTACAAAAGCAATCGCCAACAACAGGTAGTAGTGGGTGGAGTGACTTATTCTGAATGAAGTGCCAGTGGCATCAGGAGCCCCAATAAGTACCAAGTTTTTGGCGTACACCAATGACATCGCTGACTAGAAGCTTAGGGTACCACCAATACCCTACTCACAGATGAATGCCTAACATACCATGAAGTAGGAAACTCTATGTAGAACCATCAAGTGTTACAGGAAAACTGGAGGGCGGGGGCCTAGCTCAGTGGTAGCGCTCTGGGCTTCCAACCGCTGGGTCCATATGGGTGAATTTCGAAAAAGTAGATGACATGCCCGATTGTGGGGTTCAACTAAATAAATCCTTTTAGTAGTTTATCTACACCAAATGTTATTTTAATTGTGCTAGAACTTAAAACTTAAAAAATTACATTTTTAATGGCCGCCAAATATGGGCATAAATTTGGGTCCGCTATACTGCACTAAACCCCAAACTAATATTTTCAAGCAAAATAAAGACTTTTCACAGCTATGTCTAGTCAAGAAAATTTTGTCAAGATTAAAGTGATCAGAAATACATGTACCTTTGAAATTCTAGTTCTTGAATATCAGCATTATCTTCTTCACTTGCTGGCTGTACAATATCAACAGTGACATAATTCTTCCTGAGGACATTCTGAATATAGTTCATAAAATTGTACATTCCTTCTTGTAGTCTTATTTTTTTTTGGGGGGGGGGGGGGGTATCCATTCAATGTTCATCATAGGAATTTCTTGCTTCTTTGTGGCAAGGTTGACAACCCTTTGGGCGAAGAACCCCAGGGACCAACACGGCTTGGTGGAAGCACACTCCAGTAATACAAAGGTTTCTACCTCATTGATAACATTATGTTGCGCTTTTTCAAGATATCTTGCAAGAGTTTGGTTATAAGTAGTGCCAGCTGGAGCTATTATGATTGTTATTGGTTAAAGGCATAGTTTATGAAGTTATTGCAGTCAAAAGCAGTCACAAAAAATTAAAGTGATCATTAGCTGGAATTAAGACTCATAAAAGTGATCATGAGCTGGCAGAATTCATAAAGCCATTGAGTCTGTATTTGCCCAGCTGGATGTCCTTTCCAGAGTCTGAAAGATCTCTATGTCAATACTACTGGAAATTAAGAGATAAACGTTATTTTATATCAAACCTATGTTTAATTTAATTAATTCTTCAAATACTTAAATAACTGCTGCAATATATATTTCAGTGAATCTGCCTAATTACTATATATATATAAATGGAAATTGACAGGACTATAGGAAAAATTAAAACTTGTGAGGAGTTACAACGATGATCTGATTGTATTAGGAATTATGCAATGATTATGGTACTTATTAAGAATTGGATGGAGTTAATGAATGGTCTAGATTTGTTAGGTATTATGGGCATCATCAGTATTAACAGGGACCTATAGGAACCAGTCCTAACCACGAGGACTTATTGGGCAATATGGGAACCACGAGGACTTATTGGGAATTATGGGAACCATGAGGACTTATTGGGAAATATGGGAACCACGAGGACTTATCGGGAAATATGGGAACCAAGAGGACTTATCGGGAATTATGGGAACCATGAGGACTTATTGGGAATTATGGGAACCAAGAGGACTTATTGGGAATTATGGGAACCACGAGGACTTATTGGAAATTATGGGAACCACGAGGACTTATTGGGAATTATGGGAACCACGAGGACTTATTGGGAATTATGGGAACCACGAGGACTTATTGAGAATTATGGGAACCACGAGGACTTATTGAGAATTATTAGGAAATATGGGAATTATCAGGGACTTCCAGGAATTGGTAGGAATTGTTGGGAGTTACGGGAATAATTGGAGTTGCGGGAATTATGGGGTTAAATGGGGCCAGAAGATAAGATTGGGAGGTACATCCCTCTAAGATATTCAAAGAACCAAAAAGTGGAATAGTAAACATAATTCAATTTTTGGTCGGTATTGTGAAGTACTGAATAGTTGCTGAGTGTACAATCAGTAAGCCAGTGAATATTAAAGGGAAGTACACCCTTCATAAGAGTATATAGAGATAATTGGAGGAGGAACAGTAAATATAGTTCCACTAATTTTGGTCAGAGATAATAAATGAGAGTTGAGTTTGACAGCTAATGTTGCATGGTAATTAGGCTGTTAAGCAAATATTAAGAACACCAATAACCTAGCGGTAAAGTGAGCTAGTTATAGTGGTCAATCATTTGATATACATGTTATGATACCCAGTTGAAGGCAGTTCTGAGGAAAATATTGTGAATATTTTTCCTACTTTTATTAAATATTCTCACAGCGCGAGTTAGTTTGCTAAATCCCCCAGATTTAGTTGAGTTGACACTCCAGATACCTGTACGTGTGATAATTGTATCTATTAACCAGCCCTGATCAGTAGGGGAGAACCCAGGCATAGGGGAACTCATGTGAAGTCTCCCTCTCTGGGGGACTCTGGCTAGCGAG
The DNA here is from genome assembly GCA_932294295.1 of Alitta virens. Lineage (NCBI taxonomy): Eukaryota > Metazoa > Annelida > Polychaeta > Phyllodocida > Nereididae > Alitta > Alitta virens. Next base: position 23,928,508 of record OW028574.1, read on the forward strand.
GTCCACTTATCAAGTGGACTCCCTTGGGGGCTCAGATTTGAGTTCCCTGCTGAGGGGGACTGGAAAAATCTTAAGAGGCCTCTAAAATCTGTTCTAATTGAGATATCAAGTAGCTTCCAGTGCAGGGTCAAGTGAAATCTCATTAACTATCTCTGTTAATTTTTCTAGGCAAAGTGCTCGAGCCAAAAAAAAAAGTTCTCGAGAAAAACATGATTTATTGAGCACTAAGTACCCCTCACAGGTGGACTCACTGGCCACTAATTTGTCACATCAACACCAGAGGTCAGGCCTCCCCTTTGTAATCTGATACCTCTCATTTGACCTTTGACCTCAGAACTTTCTGTACCCCTCTCCATTCATACCCCTCTCCTCATGGATCTCCATGACCAAAGGGGTTTTATACATGACACTGATGACCCTTTTGGGAGGTGGCCACTTGTGGTCAAAACCCTGGCCCCTTTACGAAACCAACACCTCTGATTAGGCAGACTTGGCTTAGCTAGTTCATACATATAAATATAGCTTGGAAGCACATGGGAAGGTAATCAAAACTTAAAGAGACTGAGAGATAAAATTAAAATAATATAAAAAGCTAAGAAGGACTAAATTCTTGCTCTTTTGTTTTCAATGTTTAGGAATAAATTCAACTTAAAAGAAAAATAATTTAGGTTATGCTTTGTTTATTCCTTCATAAGTTATAAAGATGACTTGAACCTTTGTACTAAATAAAATAAAACTTTAAGCCCCTCCCCAACAATAAATACTGGGCTGGTGGTTGCTTAATGTGCAATGTGGTTGCCTGGTAGTAATTAAGACTAACAGAGTGGCACTTAAGATTGTCAGTTAAAGTATCTAAGTTGGTTGGACTTGGTTTTTGTGATAAATTGATATGAAAGATGTGTTTGTCAAGAAAAATACATGTAAAATGATACCAAACATGACATGTATTTCATAATAATAACTATAATAGTGCATTTTAAAGGGTCAAATTATGCATCCCACTTTAAACAATTATGCCACTTTAAACAAATAAGAAAAAAAAAGTAGTCAATGCAGAATTAAGGCATGTTGTTTTCAATCAGTTGCCCCCTCCCCCCCCCCCTCTACATTCATACCCTCACTTAATCAGTATCACTCAGGCCATGGACATCAGGCTCAGGCTGAGATCAAAGTCAGTAGACTCTGTGCATTTTTCCCCTGTTCATTTTGCATCACAGTTACTCAAAGAAATTTGCAATTTAGAAGGCTTACTATAAATTTACATTTTTTTTACATCTGCAAGCATAGCATTATCACAAGACAGTCCTGTTTTTTGGCCATTAAAGTAAACCTGAGTGTGACTTATGTGAAAAGCATCAGAGTTATCCATAATATACAATGTATGAGGTCATTGAAATTACAAATCTTTACTTTTATTTAAAATAAAAAATGTGGCATTGATTTTTTTTGGAAGGGTAATCTATATAAAGCATGAATTTTCCAGTTGTACGAACATGGGACTTACAATTAATTGATATAATTCCAGATATGCTAAATAGTAGGAAGGTTGTAGCTATAAAGAGCAGACAACAGTTGCAGTGGATGATAACATGGAGCCACCAGAGCCAGAAATGGTGGCTCCATGATAATAATAATTCACACAGCATGTTTCTCAATCAGTCAAGGTGCCATTAAAAGTTAAAAGGGTAAAGGGGTCATGGAGGGGGGGTTGCTTACAGTCTGGAAAGGGGTGCTGTCATGACATTATGATTTGTCCCATTTGGCTCTTCCAAGGAGGCCAGAGCTGTTGTGAATCCATGGAGACAAGAGTATCTCAGAACTCCCTCCCTTGCATAGTTCTCATGGAAAATTCAGCAAACTAAGAATATATTTAAAATGTTGGCCAACCCCCCCCCCCCCTCAAAAATTTTGAAAGATCTTGAGGACAAAATAATGACCTAACAAATTTTAAATATAAACAGATTTGTTCAATCTTTCTTACTTGTATTAAATGTTGGAGGGGTAAAGCCATCCCCCCCCCCATCATGGCCCCCTTTAGGTGGCTTTTGGTTATGCTCTTGAGTATCAGCTATAATGCTTCATTAGACTCTAGTATATCCAAGAGGTGTGAATAAAGGTAGGCCAGAAATATACTTGAAGGGAGATTAGGCCTTTGAACTATTGTTAATTTTTTTATAATATATATCAACAACATTGTTGATTAATTATCATTAACAATAATCATTTGTAATTCTGGGACACTGCAATCTAAAGAGGGTTAATGTTCAGATTAAAATCTCAGGTTTGTATGAGCACACAAGTAATTTGACATATGGCACAAAAGCTGCAAAGTGTCTCTATAGTTGACTGTGTTTGTCATTTATGCCCTGTGCACAACTATAATCAAAATTAACAATATAATTGCATGCAAACCGAAGGGGTGAAGACTTCTACAACGCACTGTACATGGTAAATCATCCTTGGTGTGCACATGAGCTTTAATTTAGTGAGGGTCCACTTCTTCAACTCAGTCAACATTTTATCCCTCTACCCCCACCCCCTCCTCTAACACCCCCTCCCCTCTGCTCACAGGATGGGGGGTTGCAAATTGCTCCTGTTTTATAGTTTGTTGACATGTAGGTAAAATTAATTCAATCCAATATGTCAAATTTTTTTTAAACGCATATTTATCTGATATAGCCTGTTGTCATAATAAAATTTAAAAAATATATATATATTTCAAAAAGGCATCAGAAATTTTAATCTGAAAAATCATTTTAAAAAAACTAAAAAAGCTGATTATGACACAAGGCTCTGTGTTGGTAACTTAATACAAGGACCTGCTTCAGATTAACATAGATTACTATTGCCAGAAATTCATAATTTCCTGAAAGGCACATGTCTTCAATCAGTTAGTTGCACCACTTTCGCACCCACCAGTGCTATCACTCAAGCTGAGATCAAAGGGCAAGCATTGTGTCAAATGCAGAACTCTGTATAGGAAAGTTTTCTTGTCCAATTTGTTTCACAGTCATTCTAAATTTGGTAAGACAATGATGGGGGAGCAGTAATTTACTTACTTGTTGATAACAAATATGCCCATATGGAAACAAATAAGCTGAAGTACTCAAAATTATATTTATGATAATTATCTCAGTCAATTTATCCATAATATAAATGATCACTAACATACAATGTATCTGGTCATTGTATTCATTATGAATCAAGGTGAATGGCCATTCCCTAAACAAAAATTTAAAAAAAGCTTGTTAATCCTATTTGTCCAACCATAGAAATTGTGAAATGTGCATAATTAAATGTAGACTGAATATCAGATAGGAAGGTAGGTACTGAGATACACTATACATGTAAGTCGGTAGATAGGCAGGCATGATGCCAGTTTCCTTAGTTTTCTGTCAATCTTCTTTCTGTCTATCTCTGTGTTCATTTCTGTATCACATTAATAATTGCACTTGCAGTACTGCACCCCATCTCAGATGTGCTACCCCCTGCAGAGGGTTCATGCATAATTGCTCTCCATTAATTCAAAGGGATGAATACAACATCAGAGGAAGGTGCAACCAAGTCTAATTATTCTACTGCATGGCAGAAATACCACAAAATTATTATATTTTTTAATATCCATGCAAAATTACATTTACTTCATTTTGGAATATGCAGAGTACAAACAGTTGGCTGCTTGGTAGTACCTTGGAGAAACTAGAATTGGTTTAATTTCTCCAAGGTACTGTATTTTCACAAAGAATTTGTCCTCATTATATATCCACTAGCAGATAATGCCCGTAAGGGAGGGATAAATGATACATAAGTAGAACATATATAATGTAGATGCAGTCCTCAATGAAAGCATTTTGTACCCCTAATCCAGCATATAATTTCACAAAGGTATTTGGACAACAGTTTTCTTATGCCGTACATTGTAATTTCTATGCCAAGTGGGTGTCAAAATACAGTTGTAAAAATATGTTGGTCTCTATATTCTCTTGCATCAACTTTTCTCATTAAATACAAATGCATCAGGAGAAAGCCTCAAAAAAGGACCTCACAATCTCAGTGTGAATCTGACCTATGTTCATTGTTCAATGCTGGCAAAATACATGCAGGTGCATTGGATGTCCAATTACTTTTGTGGAGCACTGTAAAATATACTATTCAAATTGTTTTTGTTTCTCCGCTGCCACCCTGGGCCCCCCCCCCCTTAACTTGTACCCAGCTGAAGTATTTAACCTCCAGGGGCTTACCAAGAACTAAGCTGGGTGGAGGGTTGCCTCCATCAATTGGGCAAAATATATACCAAAACGCCTGCTATGTATATTGCCAACTTGCATAACCTAACTACTTATTTCTATATTTTTCCTGTATATATTTTGGGGGATGAAGTAGGTTTTTTTCATTTTGTTATTTATGGCTTTGGGTCCTTTTAGTTATGTCTCACTTGTGTTGTGAAGCTTATGGCATTTATACTAAATATATGCTTTGTGTTAATTTTTAATATATATGCATGCATTCAAAATAGTATTTCTGACAAAGCCCTGGCCCCCCCCCCCAATCTGGCTATGCCCCTGGACCCCTGTTACCCCAGGCTGTGATATATTGATTGAAACAATATATGAAAAATAATTATCCAAGATGTAAAATTGTTGACCTAGGCTCAAGGGATGCTGGAGATATGCCCAGAACTAAAACAATTACAAAGAAATGTACTGACAAAAGGTAACTTTAAAGAACACAGACTCACAGGCCAGTCCAAGCTCGGCTGGCATGCTTGTGTCCAGCAGAGTTTGTACAGGCATAGGCCTCATTAAAATCTATTATTAAAGGAGGAAAATTTGGTTTATTAACCATGATATATAAATTCATGATTCTTTTAGGCTCCAAACTCTGCAGTGGTTATGTTTGACAGGTACAAAACTCTGTGGTTTCTGAGCCTTTTGTGAAACAAAATTAAAAATTAAATCACCCAGTACATTATATTGAAATATACTGTATTTCATCGTAAAGCTATTAAAGCAAATATTTCAAAATAATTTCATGGGCATATGATTTACATGTAGAAATTGTGTGTTAAATTATATTATTCTAATTGACTGCCACACAAAAAAATTACATAAAAATGTATTTCAATAATTAGTCATAAATATATGCACTAAGTAATACTATGCTTCATTAAAATTGTCATAACAGATTGATTAAAGAACCAATTGACTACTGTGTAATTAACTGTAGATCTTGAGTTTTAAATAAATTGATCTATGGGACTACTTACATTTGACAAACTTGTATAATTAGGTTTGCTCCCTGGCTGCACCTTTAAATTAATTAGCAAAACCTGCAAGCAAGTTAGCATATATATGTAAAATAGTCCTTTATCATTTCACTACATGGCATATCACATGGCCCCACTAGCTACAGACATAGAGCCACGAGTAGCAGTTTCCAGCTTCAGGCTAGATCAGTTTAATTGCAAATATGTTAAGATCCAGTGATATCAGAAGTAAATCTGATGTCCAGCACTCTAAAGTAGTACTTGTGTGTCTAATTATTATAATTTAGAAATGCAAGACTTTGTCTAAGTCATGAATAGTCAATTGATTGTGTATGCAATAGCTTATTGTGCAACTTCATTACAAGGCATTGAGGATTATTGGTTCTTGAAATGGTACTAAGGGAATCCAAACAAATCCCAATTTAATCTGACCAATAGCATGAGGAACACAGGTGCTAAGATAATTTAAGAGCTCAATTTTTTCAATATCAATAATGACTGAGTGAAAAAAATATGATGTGAAATAATCAAAGAATTTTAATTAAGTAATGTCTGAATATGGATTGGATTATGGATGTAGTAGTGCATCAATACTGGATATGGTCAGATGATAAAATGTAATCTTGGTATAGATATCAGTTAGCAGAATAGGGTTACAGGGATGATAGGCAGGGAGGAGGTGCTTTTGAGGGGTGGGGTCTGGTCCAGATGCACTGACTCATATTAAGTGATTTGAAGTACAAGTACTCATGTTTCCATGGTTACCTGTATCTGTGGTATTTAGGTTATTATCAAATATGTTTTTAATATTGGTTTAATAGGTAGATAAGAAAGAGAGATCCATAGATTGATTAATTAATGTAAGACAGAATAGAGGAGAGTAATGATGATTAAAAAAAAAGAAGATTTTGGCAATAATAACTTAGATTGTCAAATTGTAGTTATAAACCTCCATGGAATAAACAGAGGATATGAACTCCAATATGTCCATGCAGAGAATGTGGGGTGACAGTTTACCCCTTCACCCCCTGGGGGTCAGGTCATGCTTGATTACCCTGTTAAGTTCAAAGAACTTAGAGAGAAATAGTCTTACTGAGCATACAATTTTTTTATTCTGTCAGTTCTACATATTTAGCAGTATGGTCAATGAATTGTTGAGATTATCTCGATTAAGAGCATATGAATTTTATGTTAGAATGTCCAGTAGATCCAGAAATATAAAAATGATCTCCCAGTATCTCTTATCTACCCATGAATGGTCCAATATCTGCTGATTCCAATGGCTTGTGAAAAAGCTGTTCCAAATGTTGCATAGTACAGGCTCTACATCACTTCAAGTATATGTTATCTACTATCAGGCACAATCAAGCAAGTTTAAAAAAAAATTACAGAAAATTTTTGTTCTATAAAGGTATCGATAAATTTGTTTCTTGATTAGATTAAAATTTTCACATCATAAATTTACATGTTATAAAATATAGAATTTTTTTATAATTAAATTTTCACTTGAAAGTCTTATAATTCAATAAGAAAAGCTCATTTATGTAACAGAAGGCATTTAGTATATACTCAGATAAAAACATTTACTTTACAGGAACAAAAATATCAAAATATCTAGTGAATGCTTCTCAAAGTAGTCTCCTATCATGGGTGTATACATCCATGCTCCTATTTAACAAGTTATCATCTGCATCCTATCAGAGGCATCCTTGTCACACCCCCTTTGATATGGACTCATGGTCAATTATTGCCCTTGTTGAGATAAAAGGCCAATCAATATTTTATAGTCTGATTCCACTTGGCATTTTTCTGTTCTGTCAATTTTACATTACCATTGTTATTTTGAATGAATAGTCACAATTTTATAGATTTAGGGCATATAAATTAAATTGTATTATGTTCAGTAGATTCCGAGATATCACAGCTTGAATAATTCCATTAGTTAAACAATCATTAGAATACATATTTTTCTTCTAGTCAATCTGCAGTCCTCAATCAAATATATTATGGCTGGGATATTGGGCAGCCCTTAGGGTTTCTGGTTTTATTTTTATTTTTTAAAGGAAGATGTTTAATGAAATTCTAAATTAGTGTATTAGAGTTCAGACATGTGCAGAGATTATAGAAATGGAGTATATTTTATACAATTCAAGTTAATAAGAGTTGTAGTCCCATTGTGCCAGGAACTTTAGTCATTGAACACATATAATCCTACGCATGTATAATCCTTCAAAATCTATAATAAAATGGTACACTAACCTGGTTTCACCCAGAAAAACTTTACCATATATACATTGTCAGTCACAATTCAAGTTAATAAGAGTTGTAGTCCCATTGTGCCAGGAACTTTAGTCATTGACTATTAAGCCCCGTTCCCACATAGCCGAGTTACTCGTAGTCAACTCGTAGTATTACGTAACACGCCTCTCGGGCCCAACTCTTACTAAACTCGGCGATTACTCCTCGCACTCGAGAGATGCTCGGCGAGTAACTCCTGAGTCTCGTAGCGAACTCGTGAGATTTGGAGCCGAGTTTGCCGAGTCTCCCGAGTATGCCGTGCTGCACGGCACACTCGGCGAATTATCCAGGAGTCCAAAAACTCGGCCATGACTCGCCGAGTTACTCCTCGAACTCGCCGAGTTACTCCTCGAACTCGCCGAGTTACTCCTCGAACTCGCCGAGTTACTCGGCGCTATTTTCGCTCGTATTATTATCGGGGGGGATGTTCAGGAGTGCGAGGAGTAACTCGGCGAGTTGTAGGAGTAACTCACCGAGTTGTAGGAGTAACTCGCCGAGTAACTCGCCGAGTTCTAGTACATGCATCATCAGCGTAGGGGGTCGTATATAATATAAAAGGCCGCTGCTCCTCTAATATCAGTCCGATTTTCGTCAAATAAAGATTGTTTTGTAGTATAATTCATAGTGATTCCATACGTATTTTCGGATTTAAAAAAACCCGAATATTAAGCGAGATATTTGTCTGAGAAGGCAGTTGTCTTGCGGTGGCTGCTGCTCCATTTATATTAATCCGATTTTCGTCAAATCAGGACTGAATTGTAGTATAAATCATACTGATTCCATACGCGTTTTCGGATTGAAAATAGACCAAATATTAAGCGAGATATTCGTCTGAGAAGGCAGCTAAGTTGGCGGAGGGCAAACAGTGGTGCTCTCGCAGACGTCCGCGCCCGGACTGTATCAATGCAGGTAAGGCTGAGCGCTACTTTAAAAGGCTGCTGCTCCCCTAATATTAGTCCGATTTTCGTCAAATAAATATTGAATTATAGTCGAGTTCATACTTATTCCACACAGATTTTCAGATTGAAAATAGACCAAATATTAAGCGAGATATTTGTCTGAGAAGGCAGGTAGTCTGGCGGCGGCAAGGTGCTCTGTGTATGGCCCTGACATGAATGGTGTGGTCAATATTTTTGACCATTTTATATACATTGTTTGGATGAGCTTTATTGCAATTAATTTCTACTCATTCTGCCAACTGCCATGACTGTTATGTCAATTGCTATTAGCATTTTGAATGATACAAAGAATGGGTGTAGAGCATACAGCAAATTCAATACATGTGTCAATTGCCTAATTGCCTAAATTGGGGTTCTTTGACCTGTCATTTCATGGTTTGTTCAAAGATGACACAGTAATTGCTATTAGCATTTTGAATGATACAAAGAATTGGTGTAGAGCATACAGCAAATTCAATACATGTGTCAATTGCCTAATTGCCTAAATTGGGGTTCTTTGACCTGTCATTTCATGGTTTGTTCAAAGATGACACAGTAATATGACATTGTCTTGATTGTCATTCACAATTACAAAAATATGTAATTGCTTTCATTAATTAAAAGCAATATATTTAATTGTAATTACCAGGCAATGATTATATTTGTATAACTTTCTTATCTTTTTGTGTTAATTTGAATCTTATTGTGATATTATGATCAGTATAAATTTGTGTATATTTTGTAAAATTTAAATCTAATATTGATATTGTAATTAGTATTTGTGATTTGATCTGTGATTTTATTTGCTATATTTAATTTACTTATACTGGTGCTCCCTGAAGCGTCCGCGCCCAGACTGTATTAATGCAGAAAGCTGAGCGCTTCTTTAAAAAGCTACTGCTCCCTTAATATTAGTCCGATTTTCGTCAAATAAAGATTGTTTTGTAGTATAATTCATAGTGACTCCATAGGTTTTTTCGGATCGAAAATAGACCAAATATTAAGCGAGATATTCATCTGAGAATGCAGGTAGGCTGGCGTCGGCCTATCATTCGATGGGTGACTCGTCGCTGTCGTAGACACCTTGCTTCACCCGGCGAGTTACTCCTGGTACTCGGCGAGTTACTCCTGGTACTCGGCGAGTTACTCCTGGTACTCGGCGAGTTACTCCTGGTACTCGGCGAGTTACTCCTGGTACTCGGCGAGTCACTCCTGGTACTCGGCGAGTCGCTCGCTGAACCCGCCGAGTAACTCGGCGAGTAATTCGGCGAGTAACTCGGCGAGTCACTCCTGGTCATTTTTTCCGCAAAAATTCGTCGCCAACTCCTCGAATTTTGGGTGTTACGTAATTTTTGTTATTACTACGAGTTGACTACGAGTAACTCGGCTATGTGGGAACGGGGCTTTATAATGACTGTCTTATAAAGTGTGAGGCACAGTTATTGACTATAATCATAACTCATATGAATCGACTAAAGTCTTAAACTAGTAAAAGTCAAACTTTAGCCATAGTTCAATTGTTCAGGGAACTGTAGTCATTGACTATAATCTTGACTGTCTTATAGTCCATATGAATGAACTAAAGTATTGCTAATAAAGCTAAATGAGTAACAAAGGTGACTATTGGCAATTTGAATCACCACAGTCACAATATAAGTCAAATTATAGACATAGTCCCATTGTATGGGGAACTCTATAGTCATTGACTATAATCATGACTGTCTTACACTCTTACAGTCTATATGAATGGACTAAAGTCTTGCCAATAGAGCTACACGAGTACCACAGACAACTATTGGATATTTGAGTTACTGTAGTCACAGCATAAGATAAATTATAGATGAATGGACTTAAGTCTTGGTAAAGAAGCTACATCAGTACCACTGATGACTATTGGCTATTTGAGTTATTGTAGTATAAGACAAATTACAGACATAGTTCCCTTGTGCAGGGGACTGTAGTCATTGACTATAATCATGACTGTCTTATAGTCTATATGAATGGACTAAAGTATTGCTAATAAAGCTACATGAGTACTGCATGCGACTATTGACTGTTTGAGTTATTGTAGTCACAGTATAAGACAAATTAATGGTATAGTCCCCTTGTGCAGGGAACTGTAGTCATATTGACTATAATTATGACTGTCTATATGAATGGACTTAAGTCTTGGTAAAGAAGCTACATCAGTACCACTAATGACTATTGGCTATTTGAGTTACTGTAGTATAAGACAAATCACAGACATAGTTCCCTTGTGCAGGGAACTGTAGTAATTGACTGTAATTATGACTGTCTGATAGTCTATATGAATGGACTAAAGTATTGCCAATAAAGCTACATGAGTACCACAGGTGACTATTGACTGTTTCTGGTTACTGTAGTCACAGTAGAAGACAAATTTATGACATAGTCCCCTTGTGCAGGGAACTCTAGTCATTAACTATAATCTTGACTGTTTTATAGTCCATAAGAATGGAATAAAGTATTGCTAATAACGCTAAATGAGCAACAAAGGTGACTATTGGCAATTTAAATCACCATAGTCACAATATAAGTCAAATTATAGACATAGTCCCATTGTATGGGGAACTCTATAGTCATTGACTATAATCATGACTGTCTTACATTCTTACAGTCTATATGAATGGACTAAAGTCTTGCCAATAAAGCTACATGAGTACCACAGACAACTATTGGATATTTGAGTTACTGTAGTCACAGCATAAGACAAATTATAGACAAAGTTCCCTTGTGCAGGGAACTGTAGTCATTGACTATAATCATGAGTGCCTTACAGTCTATATGAATGGACTAAAGTCTTGCCAATAAAGCTTCATGAGTACCACAGGTGACTATTGGCTATTTGATTTACTGTAGTATAAGACTAATTAATGATTCAGTCCCCTTGTGTAGGGAACTGTAGTCATTGACTATAATCATGACTGTCTGATAGTCTATATGAATGGACTAAAGTATTGCTAATAAAGCTACATGAGTACTGCATGCGACTATTGACTGTTTGAGTTACTGTAGTCACAGTATAAGACAAATTAATGATACAGTCCCCATGTGTAGGGAACTGTAGTCATTGACTATAATCATGATGGTCTTACATTCTTACAGTCTATATGAATGGACTAAAGTCTTGCCAATAAAGCTACATGAGTACCACAGACAACTATTGGATATTTGAGTTACTGTAGTCACAGCATAAGACAAATTATAGACAAAGTTCCCTTGTGCAGGGAACTGTAGTCATTGACTATAATCATGAGTGCCTTACAGTCTATATGAATGGACTAAAGTCTTGCCAATAAAGCTTCATGAGTACCACAGGTGACTATTGGCTATTTGATTTACTGTAGTATAAGACTAATTAATGATTCAGTCCCCTTGTGTAGGGAACTGTAGTCATTGACTATAATCATGACTGTCTGATAGTCTATATGAATGGACTAAAGTATTGCTAATAAAGCTACATGAGTACTGCATGCGACTATTGACTGTTTGAGTTACTGTAGTCACAGTATAAGACAAATTAATGATACAGTCCCCATGTGTAGGGAACTGTAGTCATTGACTATAATCATGATGGTCTTATTGTCTGTATGAATGAATTGAGATTTGCTAATAAAGCTACATGAGTACTGCATGCGACTATTGACTGTTTGAGTTACTGTAGTCACAGTATAAGACAAATTAATGGTATAGTCCCCTTGTGCAGGGAACTGTAGTCATATTGACTATAATTATGACTGTCTATATGAATGGACTTAAGTCTTGGTAAAGAAGCTACATCAGTACCACTGATGACTATTGGCTATTTGAGTTATTGTAGTATAAGACAAATTACAGACATAGTTCCCTTGTGCAGGGGACTGTAGTAATTGACTATAATTGTGACTGTCTTATAATCTATATGAATGGATTAAAGTATTGCTAATAAAGCTAAATGAGTAACAAATGTGACTATTGGCAATTTGAATCACCATAGTCACAATATAAGTCAAGTTATAGAGATAGTCCCTTTGTTGGGGGAACTCTATAGTCATTGACTATGATCATGACTGTCTTAGAGATATATAGTCTTTATGAATGGTTAAAAAAAGGGCTTGATCAATGTAAGAATTTAAGTTTAGCGATATAACTTATATCACAAAAAAACTAATGCTGGGAACTGTGTCTGCTTTCTGTACCTTTTATAAATGGAATTCTTCCGAATTTGTTTCAGTTTAGATAAACTTTTAATTAATATCAAATTTGCTGCTTTTACTCCAAGTATTGAATTACAGCCCTTATCTTTGATGGTGAGCAGTTAACACTCCCCATGCCATTAATTACATGAGTAATCAACACACTGATATATCTTGTCACATAGGGGTTTTAAAACTGGTCCTGGTGGAGCCCTCTTGGGAATTTTAGAAACATCTCTAGAGTCCCCCACTGAGGTAGACTTCACAGAGTTCCCCTGTGGCTGGGTTCTCCCCTACTGCTGATTCTGTAAAGATGGATGTATAATGTGGCCCCATGGTTGTTTAGTGCACCCAAACTCAGTAAACATCTTGTGCATGATACTATTGATTGGCACTAATCACTCATTAAGTTCATTAGTCCAAATCTGGGATCTATCAGCAGGTGACCGAAGTCTTATCAGGAGTATGACAATTCTAGACATGGCCGAAAGCCTAATCTGTCACTTTTCTTAATTTTAAATCATATAAGAGCAAAGCACTCTAATGATAAATTGGAATCAAGCTTTGGAGCTCTTGTTCAGTTTGGCATATGTCTATGCTTTTGATATTTTCAATGAACTATAAAACTGGAATAATTAAATTTCAAACACTTTAATCTATTTTAAAGAAACACACTAGACAAATAATGCAATTTGTATATACGAACACTTTCAAACAATAAATAAATTCACATACCTGTAATACATTTAGACAACATTCCTTGGTCATACACTTGTCATATAACCTGACAATTCTATTTAGACTTTAAGCTATCCCGATTTCTCTCTAATCCTATAATGCTCTCTTTCTCTCTTCTTCTCTCTCTCTCTAGGCCTCAACTCTTCCACTCTGAGAGCCCAGTTCCTTCCAACTGGCTGCTCTATTCTTCTCTCCCTCTCCTAGGCCTCTACCCCAGTTTATATACTTATTACCTGTTCCCCCCCCCCTTTGCATTCTGTTCAGGCTGGCTGATGTAGAAGTGCCTGCATCCTGCAGCCTGCAGGTAAGGGGGTGTATAATCTTAGTTTTACCCATCTGTGAATTACTGACCAAGGAATGTGTAGTTTAACTCTTTTGTATTAAACAAAGTTTTCACAGTATACCTGTCATGCACATGTCATTCATATAGTGATACATTAACCCATTAATAAAACATTATTTACCTATCTATTCATATTTTTCAGTAGACATTTATCATTAATACAGTAAAACTCCTACATTGTCCTAGTACATATTCCATGTAAATAACCGTCACAAAGCACATTAATAGATTATTTAGTAAACATTTATTAATTAAACATTAATATTAATCACTACATGACCTCATAGGAGCCACTCACTAGACACAGCAAACACAGAGTATGTCATAATGATTATTAATTCCACAGTTGGTATTCTGAGTAATACATAATATTTACATAAACAACATGAGGCATCAAACACATTATAAGTGGTAAATGAAGTAATCTAGTCAACTACACATCAATTTTCATAAATAGGGCACTTATAACATACGCTGTACATAGTTTTAAAGTTATGTCTTTCACTTATATCTTTGAGGTCGGAAGATGCTACTCCTGGCATCATACGATATCCCCAATGTTCACCTTGGGTGTTGTCATGAGTCTCCATGTGCTCATGGCTAACACACAATTCCCCTTCATACATGTAAATACATTGTGAACTGTTTTAATAATGAAATGAATAATCATGGCTCTTTTGGATGTCTCAGTTCGGTATGCCCACCGTCCGTCTTCCCAATCTCGCTTATTCAGCCGGCCTGTCGTTTTCCCGCGCTTTTGTCTTTCCTCATTCGTTGATGGTACTGCATTTCTAGTGCGCCTGCGCCAGTTCTATATATAGCCAGTCACCTGATGCGGAATTTTCCTTGAAGACGCCGCACGAGGTTGTTGGGGTTGCGTCTAAAGTTGTCACGATGTCGGCATTACAATCATTGGTGTTCTTCTTAGTGGTTGTTGTTGGCGTCGCATTGGGTAAGTTAATCTTTTGAGTAAGTTTTGGCCGCCCTGTGTGTGTATTTTTTACTTTAACAAACTTATTCCTTCGCAGCGTTGAAGTGCTTGGCAGGGCGTCAAGAAAGTCAATATGGCGGACCCCGAGATGGCCTGCTGGTACCTCAAACATGTGAGGCAAATGCAACTTGCTATGTAAGTGTTATTTCAGGTTTTAAATACGTTTTCTTCTTTGTTGTATTTAGAGTGTTTATTTATCTTCTTTTCGTGTTGATATTCTTCCTCTTCTGAACTTACTTTTTTTTTTGTTTCAGTTGGTGCGCCACGTGGTAGTCGGGCCGGTGGCGGTTAGGACTTTGGGTTGCAGTAGCTTCTGTCCTCGCACCAGGGCACATGTGAAAGTATATTGTTGTGGCGAAGATCTTTGCAATCTGGATGTCAGGTCAAGTCATTATTCTTCTGGACTCATGGCAATTGTCTTCAGTTTGGCGAGTACCGTCATTTTCGGATAAGTGTACAAGAACTTTCTTGTCCCTCTGTGAACATGTAGGGTGAATCTGCCCTCTTCAAGCTGTCCCTGAAGGAAGCTGCCAGGTCCTGGTTCCAGGATTTGCCCCCTAAACTGACTTTAGAGCTGTTGAAGGATGAATTCTTCAGCAGGTTCCATATAGACGTAGGGTCTAGGACCTCAGCGTCTCAACAATTCTGGTACTTGGAGAGAACAGAAGGAGAGTCCTGGGGTGAGACTATAGGACGCCTAAAAATGTTAAACCACAAATTAGGTTACACGGAACAAACCCTCATAGATAAAGTCCTGGAATTATTACCAGTCCAGGTGAGATTGCGTATCAGGGAAATAGACCCTGATACGTTAGATGAAGTGGCTGAAATAATCAGGTTTTATGAGAGGGAAGGACTTGAAACTCAAAGCCACACGACCACTCGAGGAGCCATGCGCAAAGGAAAAAGTCATGTATTGGAGATAGGACAATCTCAAGGAAACCCTGATGTTCAGTATGCGACAAACACTCAATCTCACTCAGCACCAAGATGGCCTCCTCCAGGTGACGCTATGCGACGAGCTGTCCAGCGAAAACCTCTTAGCGAAGTCCAGTGTTACGCTTGTCACCGCTATGGACATATCGCAAGGAATTGTCATTATGCTAACAAAGGTAACACCACAGCACCCTATGCAGGAACACCTAATAGCTATCAGTACCCCCAGTCTTATCAAAACCAAGGACCTCCTCAGTATCCACAATACTGGGCCCAAACAATTATGGGCCTTATCAGCAATCTCAACCTTACCATGACAATTACAACTATCATGGGTATCCCCAATATGGACCACCTCAGGGACCACCACCTCCACAATGGTCTCGGCAGGGAACCTCTAATAATCGAAGTAGGTCTGAGCCTAGAGAGCAAAATTACAGACAGGATGACAGAGACGTGGCAACAACAACAAAACAAAATGCCACTGACTCCCAAGATGTTCGCGAAGTTCTCAAAAGGGCTGAGTCTTTTCCCCTGGGAACTCAGTAAGAGTGCCTACTGAGAGTCCCAAAGAAAGGAGCACTTTGGCAACTATCCATGAAGTAATTGAGCCTGAGCCTACGCGGACCACCTCAAAGGACTTAACAACAAATCCTCCTGAAGTATATAAAACAAATTAATAACTTCGCAGGTGCTACATTATCATCCAATGTACTTAGCACACAGACACATCGGCGCGAAGCAACACTTACCATGGACCAGTATAATGGGCTCACCTGCTATTTGGGAAGAGATCAGAGGGAAAGAATTCAGGTTGTTATAGACACAGGGGCTGTTCGTTCTTTAATATCAAAACAAACCATCTCTGAAAATGTTTATCTCTTGAATCTTCCATTGGAATTTATAAAACCCATGACTTTTTATGCAGGTGATGATGGGAGCATTTTGGCTCATCATTTAATTCGAGTTGAACTTACAACACTCACAGGCAATCACATTAGTGTCCCTTTATATGTAGCAGATGGACTAACTAATGATTTGATTCTGATGGGTAATGATGTTTTACAGGAATTACGAGCAATCATTAAAGTAGCAGCAAAAGAAGTGCAGATTGAACCATTCGTGAAGGGACTGTCATGGGGTGCTTGGGGGAGGCTGATACTGCCCTGGTATGTCTTAAAGAAGAAAATGACACAGATCAAACCACTTCACTATTTACTGTAAAACAACCATTGACTTCACACAGACGCACCCTGTTTCAGAGCACCATAAACACGTGCCAACATGAGTTACATGAAAGACGAGTCTCCAGGGCCCCTGACTCACAGGTTAGTGTGCAGATGGTGGGACGAACCATCAGTCATATGCCAGACACGCCTGTGGTTAGACAAAACAAGCAAGTTTACCCCTGGCTGGATAATACAGACCCTAGGCTCACCCTAACACGAGACCAGGTCATGGACACCACCCTTCAGTTCCCCGACTCAGTCCTGGACCATGAACATAAGCAAAGAATTACTGAGCTGATTCATAAGCATGGACAGGCCTTCGCATGTTATGATGAAGTAGGATTAATCCCTAATTATCAAGCACATATTGCCTTGAAAGACATGTTTGAACCATTCCTGCTGCGTCCATACTCGGTGGCACCTCATCTTATTGAGGGGATGTCTTATGAACTGAATAAATTATACCAACATGGTATAATTGAAAAGGGTCCAGCTACCTGTTTCTCCCCTGTTTTTGTACAGGCAAAACCAGATGGAAATAGTGTGAGACTGATCCTGGACGCACGTCAATTAAATGACATGGTCACCACCAAGTGCCACCCACTCTTGACGCGACCAGAATTACACACGAAACTCGCGTGTCTGAAGAATGTAAGATTCATTACAGCGCTAGACGTGTCCCAAGCGTTTTACTCAGTGTCTTTGGACGAGACCAGCCGGATACTACTCGGACTAAGCCTCAGTAATTCGGTCTCGTATTGCCTCATGCGGCTCCCGATTGGCGGTAAAAGATCCTTGCAATCCTGGTGCGAGGCCCTTGACATGGTCCTGCATGATTTAAAGCACCATAAACAAGTTGCTTTTTACGCAGATGATATTTATGTCATGAGTGACACGTTCGAGCAGCACCTCCAAGCACTGGAAGAAATACTGGAACGTATGAAGACACACAACCTAAAATTAAACCTTAAGAAGTCACAATTTTGTGGACGACAGACCGCTATTCTTGGGTTTGAATTCACGACTGGACCGGAAGGTCTGTTAGTGCAGGTACCAAAGTCGAAGGTTTCTGTGGCTGCTCGTATGCAAGCACCAACCACGCGCAAGGGCGTGCGTAGGTTATTGGGATTTGCTAATTTTCTTGCCGGTCATTTGCCGCAATTTCGGAGAATTTCGAAGCCTTTGTACACACTTACTAGCTCCAGGAAAGATTTTGAATGGCTGGATGAACACCAATTAGCTTTTGACACCTTAAAAGAAGTATTGGTGAATCCAGCAGTACTTGAAGTACCGATAGCTGGTCATACATATACAGTAAGAGTGGATACCAGTCTCGAGGGTATGGGATGTATGCTGATACAGAAACGACCCAGCCTTGTGGGGAATGCGATACACGAAGCAGTAATAGCGTATGACTCCAAAGCATTTAGAAACCCTCCCAAGATAGAGTCTTCCGCTGAATTAGAGTTGTTTGGCATTACCTTGGCCATCATTACGTTTAAACACTACTTGTCCGGGGAACATTTTGAAGTGGAAACCGACAGTAGTGGAGCTATGGGTATATTGAAACCCAAGGCTTATCAGAACAAAGACGCATCTCGAACAGTCGTTAGACTATTAGAGAAACTCATACCGTACTCATTTACAGTGAGACATGTTTCGGGCAAAACGTTATTAAAATCAGTTAATTTTTTGTCACGCGAGGTTTTCAGTGCCGAAGATCCTGATACGTGGGTTTGGCCCTTTACCAGGGAAGACAAGCTATGGGTAGACCATTGCGATAGCGTGCTGCACATTTTGGGTATTCAGGATGACTCAGAACCTCGGTATGCTCTGAGGAAAAGTAGGAATGTGCCATTGAAACTGCGTGATGCAGAGCTAGGTTACCAACTTCACCCAGGGAGTTCTTCTGAGAGTGCAGCCGCACCAAATATGCAGGCAGACTCTAGCGCTCAAGATAGTTTGAATGAGGGAGAAGCGAATTCGGCCGATGCCGAGGTGGAGGAGAGGGAAACAGCTGAGGGTCGACACTCAGCGGCTACTTTCTCACCCCCTCCTGACGCCATGAGTTCACCCGAAGAAGAAACTGAGAGCGAAAAAGAAATAACTACTGGCAACCCCTTTGACCCCCAAGGCAGGCCTCTTACACATGTTGATAAGGAAGGACGCTTCATTATCACACTGGAAGACCTCCAAGAAATACCTCTAGACGACATTAGACCTGGGCGCGTAGTATGGTCTGACTTGTGCAGAAAAGATATTAAGATCATACATATTCCGAGTCAAGCTAGTATAGACTCCTATCTTGAATCAATTCTCAAAGCATGTGATCTAGAATTAATGATGCCTCTCAGCAGAGAAGACCTCATTCAGCATCAGCAGTTGTCTTTGGAATGGGGTAATCTATACAAATTCTTAGCACAAGGCTTACTCCCATCGGACCAACATCTTTGCAGGCGGGTATTGACACAAGCCGAATTCTTTGGGTTGGTAGACAATGTGTTGGTACATCTACTTCCTCAAGACAATGACGACATGTGGGTACGCCCCGTGATAACCGAAGAAGACACACTCAAAGTAGTGTCAAGGGCTCATTTAGACCCTAGACAGCACCATCTAGGTTGTTCGAAATTATACAATCTCTTGAAAAACAGTTCTATGGATTGAAGTTGTACAGCACTGTGAGATCGTTTGTCGCTAATTGCCCAATTTGTTTGCAAAAGCGCAATACCCCTAGCAAGTTTGACAACTTTGACTTCGACCCAGAATATGTACCTAGAAGTAGACAAGCTATGGATATGTGGTACGCCGATATTAAAGTACTACCACAATCCTGTGATGGGTTCAAATACCTGCTTGTTATAGCTGATGATTTCTCACGCTTCGTTTTTGCTGAACCCTTGAAAACACGTACTAGTCAAGGGATCACAGATTCACTATTACGCATAGTTTAACGCATGGGTACACCAGGTAAATTACTGGCTGACAGTGACCGATCCTTCACAGCAAAGTGCTTTGAAATCAGCTGTAAGATATTAGACATCGAAATTGAATTTATACCAGTATTTGCTCACCACTTTAGCTTTGCTGAAAGACTCATACAAGGAATACATTCAGCAGTTACATAAACGTATGGAACACATGCGTAGAGATATCATCGAGCAACGCACTCTGAGGAGACAGATAGAAGCACGCAGACAAAGGAGCCGAAGGCATACAAGAAATGCCTGGGTGTCAGGAATATTTTGCTACGTTTTGGTACCCCAATATAAGACAGGTTTGGTCACAAACAGTAGGAAATTGAATTTTAATTATGTGGGCCCCCTGGTACTTGTTCGAAAGCACCCAGATAATTTTGTTACATTGTGCTCTCTGGATGGAAACCTGATTACGCAACCAATACATGTAAGAAGAGTACGAATTGCGAAACTTAAAATCCAGAGACATTATGCCTCCACAATTGGCCAATTGACTGAAATCATATCTTCCCTGCCCCTTGAGCTCCAAACCCAATTTCACAATCAACTATCGAAACTTAATGATATCAATAAAACATGTCAAGTGATAAAAGATAACGTGATCACAATTGAACCGGTACACAGGACTTAAGATAAACGAAAATTTGTGGAATGCTAGAATCAGACCACATCACCTAGCAACGGTGACTCACCTTTGGTTCACCCCAAGCCAGAATCTTTCTATGTTAGCCTTAGGGTCAATTGTGCGCAAGGGGTCTAGCATTACTCAGCTGGACCTATCTGCCTGGCCCATACATGCTCTCCAGGGTTCCCCTAGATGTAAAGCACCGGCATTTATATATGAGTCTCCACAGCCTCTTGGGGTTAAATGTTTATAGCTACACCACTGAGGCATTGCAATGGCTGGGAGGTCTGAGAAAATTGCATATTACTCTGCATCAGACAACCTGGTCGCGCTTCCCACAATTTGGCAGAATTAAATATCTCGAAATTTACGGACCATAAATAGTTACCATTGGCACTCTATATTTTGGCCGTAATTGTCTCATTGAACACCTGACATTGAAAGTTCCCAAAGTTTTAGAAATCTTGCCTAATGCCTTATCTACCTGCCATACCCTCAAACACTTTGTTCTCCAAGCTAAATCATTTTCTATTCCAGCCTCTAATCTAATATGTTTCAATCCACAATTGCATTTTGTGTCAATTACCGTGAAAAAAATGGTTATTCCCAGCATCACTATCTCAACTGCTATGTTACCGAATGAAAATACCCTGTTATATCTCTAAAGTGCATCTCAAAGCTGATGGCCCCCTTCCCAGTGTTTTATTGGGCCCACATGTCCTGCTGAATAAACTATATATCACCAGTAATGACTCCCAGTCCATCACAGCTATACATCCTGGTCTAAATTTGTTTTTGAATAAATTGAAATTAGATAACACTCAGATAACTTTTCATAGGACTAGTTTTGGAATTCCTATTTGTGTTAGACATCTACAAATTTTTAATCAATCCTATGAAGAGCTTGGATGGCTTAAAGGTTATGATTTGACCTCCACCCGATCTTTACAAATGAATGATAATAATATCTCAGACGTTGGTTATCTAACCAAACCGCATAACATGAATATGATTAATTTAGACCTGTCTCAAAACAATATACAAAATCCCATTCTTCACTTTCAACAAATTCAATCAGTAGATCTCTCAAGTAATTCTTTAACCTACATCCAATTGGTTTACCCAGCACCTCTCTCAAGTTCCTAAACCTTAGTCATAATGCCCTAACTAACCTAAATATATCTATCACCAGGGTCTCCTCTTTCACCCTAGACCTCGCTCATAATAAGTTTCAGCCCTCACTTCCATCGCCGGAGAAATAGATTATATCAACCTTAGACACAACCGACTCATAGATGTAAGCGCACTACAACAGTTAAATTTAGACCGACCGACGACAATAGATATTACTGAAAACCCCTTGGAATGCTCCTGCTCGAACGCCCATAGCCTTGTATGGGCCGACAAACAGAAACACACGATTCGGTGCGAGCGATGCTGGGAGCAACCCCCCTTGCCCTGAGTGGATGCAGAGAACACCTGGACATTTCAGCGTGTGCTGCAAGAGCTGGCAGGTGGAGGAACGACCAACAACCAGACACTCTTGGGTAAAACGACGGACTGGGACTACTTCAACGACGACCGAAAATAACTCTTCTTTATTTCAGATAACGACCAAGTTCGCTACTAAGACTAAAACATCATGCAACAAATAACAGGTAAGTTATTCATTTTCAGTTGTGTGTTGATTGCTGCTGCTGCAGAGAGCATCAGTACTGAATCCGAAGTTAACCAACTGGACACCATACTGAGAGCTCAATATGGTGTTGGATTCCAACCAATGGGGTCTCTTGTAGTAAGCCCACACTTGATGACTCTCAACTTCATGATCCCTTTCCGAAACTGGACAACAACTCCCCTTAACCTCCCACCAACAGTTACTTCTGTCTGTAGCAATGCCAATATTTCCAATAATTATATTTCTAGAATTTGTAAACACCAATTACCTTCTTTATACTTCTATCTAAACATTTCAAAGGCTTGGGAACTCCGTATCGAAACTTTGCAACAAGAGTTCCAAGATTTACAAGTTGGAGTAGTACGCAATAATCCTTCTAGGAAAAAGAGGGGAATTGCTGGTCTAGTGTTGGGAGGTTTTGGATGGGCAGTAGGTCAAGGGATTAAGACCTTGATAGACCTAAAAAGAGACAGAGACCTGAAAAAAGGACTTTATATTTTCGCCAAACAACAAGAACACCAAGGCAAGAACATAATTTCCCTTAAGAGAGAATTAGCCCACTACATCACATTAGACCTGCAGCAGCAGTCCAACACACATATGAAGTTACAACACATGGAACAGCAGATAGCACGAACACGACAAGAGGTAAGTGGACTTCTAAATACTCTTATTACTATCACATCTGACCTGGACAAGAAAACAATCACAATACCACTGTTGTCCAAATTAACACAATTAAGATCTGATTTAGCCACGTTGGCATTTTCCCAATTCCCTGAGGTATATTACTCAGACCTGAGGTTATGAAATAATCTCAGAGATGCACAAAGAGGAATACTGCAGCATGGGTTATTAGATCGCGGGGTGTTGCAGGAAACTCTCACTATGGCAACAGAGCAATTAAAAGAATGGCAACCAGACTATCAGTTCATAACCAATAACTTAAATCAGATATACATGGACAACAGGGTCAGAGTATCGGTAACACCGAGGGGGACCATAGTACAAATACCTTTGGAAGTAATCAAAGGACACACCCCCGTTATGGCCCTTTACACCCTCATTAGCATTCCAGTCCCACTTAATCAAACTAAAGAACTAGCCACTTTAGCTTCCCGCATAGATATAGCAGATACGTATTTTGGCGTCTCAGATACCCACTACGTACTCATCAATCAGAAACAATTAGACGCATGTCACAATGTCCGCGCCCATCATCTCACAGTGTGCCCATTAACATTCCCACTTCTCAGACGTACTGTTCCCTCCTGTGCTGTAAGTTTGTATGAACAACATAATAATAATGAGTGTACAGTCAGTGCCCGCTAATTATAAAGCCAATCAACCAGTGGGGAGCACAGATATTAGAATCAGAAAACTCCCTCCTTATTTTTGGTTTACAACAACAGCACCAGATTTGGTGTGAACACTCTAACCAACCCGATCCTTTCACCTCCCTCACCTACGCCTTAGTATCCAAGAACTTACTGTGCAGATGCAATGTTTTAACTTCTTCATATTTCTTAAAAGGTTACCTATGTGAGCAGATCCCAGTGTCAGATGTTTCAGTGGAACATCCCATTAATCCATTTACTTTATCAATTATCAGAATTGGAAACATATAGCATTGATTCTGAAATGTGGGATAATACATTAGAGTTAATTCCCAAATTGGTGCAAGCCGTAGATAACATGACTAAGAATGAACAATCAGATGAAGATTTGCATATAATTGACCTAAAAAGGGCATTGTTGCAACAAATCGAAAAAGAAGCACTGATACTAGAAAGAGAAGCACCCAAGGCTACAGACACTAGCAAGTGGTTTGGTGGCTCTTTCTGGCTCTTGGGGCTGTCCTTGATCTGCTCAATTGTAGGGGCTCTAAGCTGTTTATGTGTGTGCTACACATTTACACAGCACCAGAAGATATCTTCAGTGGTAGGAGCGGGTCTCCTGAGCCAGGCCAAACCAGCCTTCGCACAGACTAATAACGAAAATTGTGAGTACTCCTTAATACCTATAGTAATACAAGGCGCCAGTACTTTAGCACTTATTATTATTTCCTGGATCTTGATAAAAATCTTGTTAAAAGTATATTCGCACTTCTCATCATAAGCTCCCTTCCTTAAACCCAGAATTGTATTTGGGGTATCTGCAAGTTAGACTCACTTTAGAGATCGTATCAGGTACAGAAAGATTAATGTTCCCTATCGCCATTTTAAATGGTATGATTAACGAAATTATATATATTGGAACCCTTAAACCCCGAATACTGGGATACCGAAATTCCTTGTGTGGTAGAGCACTAACATTGACATTTGGCGGCACTGGCCCGAGTAAATTATTGTGTGGCGCCATGTATATTAATGTGCCAGACACGGTGTCCACCCCCTGGGCACACATGTGGACCATTCTTTGCATGGCCCAACGCCAATACCGGGCGAAAATATGGCTCATTGACCAGTATCATATTGCATACCCCTTGCTTGACTCAACCCTTAGCAGAAACCATGAAAATCTGCCATGCCTATGATCGAATCGGTATAAATTCCACCACCAAGATCCAACAACAAAGTAATTTTTAGATTTAATACAATTAATACCAAAAACATCCAAATTTTAGAATTTTAATTTCATCTTTTTCATATTTTTACAAATTTATTACATGTCTTTACATCCATTAACATCATTACATAGCTCCAGATGATGTCCAGTCTCGACTAGAAAATATAACACAATGTCTCAGGCATCTGCCTCACACTCTTAAATCCGTCTATATAATTTTAATAAGTCATAAATCACTGTATGAGATCCAGCAATATATCATACAAATCACATAATTTTAACGTAAAGTAAACTCTTGAGTATGTTTGCTCTATGTATATATACACTACCTGAATAAAGTTCAATCTAGAGGTGACATTTAAGATAATAAAGTAAACTCTTGAGTAAAGTAGTTATCCGATTATATACAAATATGTAATGCTTAACTAAATACGTTTATCTTGATCAAAAGACACAAAAATAATCATCCGTTTGCATATCTAAAAATGCAATCATAACAACGACTAGTGATTGGCCATGTAATCAAACTACAAAATACCCAATATAAACATATACTTTCGAGAAGCTGACTGAATTTTGATTATGCCTTTATAAAACAAAAATTGTTGTAATCGGTCATATTTACCCAACAATATGACCGAAATATATATTATCTATGTGATGAAATGTAACCTATGTTATAGTTAATGCCTGAAGTTTATAAGCTTACATGATCAGAAAAACACAATATTTTGACAAAGTGTATACGTAAAAACAAAAATGACATGCTGATACAAGCTATGAAAGTTCTATAAATACTGAAGTATCAAAACATTTTGTAAATTTATATAAATACCCGTCCTGTTTTTGTGAATGAATGTTGAAATAACATATAAAAGGTAAATGGAGAATCCTGGCTCCCAAGAAAATACAACAATGTCTCAGGTCGTGATGCCCATGAAATGTCCTACCGGCGGCTTTATCCTTGCGCCTAGGTATAGAAGGGGAACTGTCAGTCCCATGCGGAAAAGAAAACAAACAATCCGCAGGTAAAGGACAGATTCACCCTACATGTTCACAGAGGGACAAGGAAGTTCTTGTACACTTATCCGAAAATGACGGTACTCGCCAAACTGAAGACAATTGCCATGAGTCCAGAAGAATAATGACTCGACCTGACATCCAGATTGCAAAGATCTTCGCCACAACAATATACTTTCACATGTGCCCTGGTGTGAGGACAGAAGCTACTGCAACCCAAAGTCCTAACCGCCACTGGCCCGACTACCACGTGGCGCACCAACTGAAACAAAAGAAAAAGTAAGTTCAGAAGAGGAAGAATATCAACACGATTATAGTTAATGACTAGAGTTCCCTGCACAAGGGGACTATGTCATTAATTTGTCTTGCACTGTGACTACAGTAACCAGAAACAGTCAATAGTCACCTGTGGTACTCATTTAGCTTTATTGGCAATACATTAGTCCATTCATATAGACTATCAGACAGTCATAATTATAGTCAATTACTACAGTTCCCTGCACAAGGGAACTATGTCTGTAATTTGTCTTATACTACAGTAACTCAAATAGCCAATAGTCATTAGTGGTACTGATGTAGCTTCTTTACCAAGACTTAAGTCCATTCATATAGACAGTCATAATTATAGTCAATATGACTACAGTTCCCTGCACAAGGGGACTATACCATTAATTTGTCTTATACTGTGACTACAATAACTCAAACAGTCAATAGTCGCATGCAGTACTCATGTAGCTTTATTAGCAAATCTCAATTCATTCATACAGACAATAAGACCATCATGATTATAGTCAATGACTACAGTTCCCTACACAAGGGGACTGTACCATTAATTTGTCTTATACTGTGACTACAGTAACTCAAACAGTCAATAGTCGCATGCAGTACTCATGTAGCTTTATTAGCAATACTTTAGTCCATTCATATAGACTATCAGACAGTCATGATTATAGTCAATGACTACAGTTCCCTGCACAAGGGAACTGTGTCTATAAATTATCTTATGCTGTGACTACAGTAACTCAAATATCCAATAGTTGTCTGTGGTACTCATGTAGCTTTATTGGCAAGACTTTAGTCCATTCATATAGACTGTAAGAGTGTAAGACAGTCATGATTATAGTCAATGACTATAGAGTTCCCCATACAATGGGACTATGTCTATAATTTGACTTATATTGTGACTGTGGTGATTTAAATTGCCAATAGTCACCTTTGTTACTCATTTAGCTTTATTAGCAATACTTTAGTTCATTCATATGGACTATAAGACAGTCAAGATTATAGTCAATGATTACAGTTCCCTGAACAATTGAACTATGGCTAAAGTTTGACTTATACTAGTTTAAGACAGTAGTCGATTCATATGAGTTATGATTATAGTTAATAACTGTGCCTCACACTTTATAAGACAGTCATTATAATAGTCAATGACTAAAGTTCCTGGCACAGTGGGACTACAACTCTTATTAACTTGAATTGTGACTGACAATGTACATATGGTAAAGTTTTTCTGGGTGAAACCGGGTTAGTGTACCATTTTATTATAGATTTGAAGGATTATACATGCGTAGGATTATATGTGTTCAATGACTAAAGTTCCTGGCACAATGGGACTACAACTCTTATTAGCTTGAATTGTATAAAATATACTCCATTTCTATAATCTCTGCACATGTCTGAACTCTAATACACTAATTTAGAATTTCATTAAACATCTTCCTTTAAAAAATAAAAATAAAACCAGAAACCCTAAGGGCTGCCCAATATCCCAGCCATAATATATTTGATTGAGGACTGCAGATTGACTAGAAGAAAAATATGTATTCTAATGATTGTTTAACTATGGAATTATTCAAGCTGTGATATCTCGGAATCTACTGAACATAATACAATTTAATTTATATGCCCTAAATCTATAAAATTGTGACTATTCATTCAAAATAACAATGGTAATGTAAAATTGACAGAACAGAAAAATGCCAAGTGGAATTAGATATGTATACACCCATGATAGGAGACTACTTTGAGAAGCATTCACTAGATATTTTGATATTTTTGTTCCTGTAAAGTAAATGTTAAGTTCATACTTTTTTTTTATCTGAGTATATACTAAATGCCTTCTGTTACATAAATGAGCTTTTCTTATTGAATTATAAGACTTTCAAGTGAAAATTTAATTATAAAAAAATTCTATATTTTATAACATGTAAATTTATGATGTGAAAATTTTAATCTAATCAAGAAACATTTATCGATACCTTTATAGAACAAAAATTTTCTGTAATTTTTTTTTAAACTTGCTTGATTGTGCCTGATAGTAGATAACATATACTTGAAGTGATGTAGAGCCTGTACTATGCAACATTTGGAACAGCTTTTTCACAAGCCATTGGAATCAGCAGATATTGGACCATTCATGGGTAGATAAGAGATACTGGGAGATCATTTTTATATTTCTGGATCTACTGGACATTCTAACATAAAATTCATATGCTCTTAATCGAGATAATCTCAACAATTCATTGACCATACTGCTAAATATGTAGAACTGACAGAATAAAAAAATTGTATGCTCAGTTAGACTATTTCTCTCTAAGTTCTTTGAACTTAACAGGGTAATCAAGCATGACCTGACCCCCAGGGGGTGAAGGGGTAAACTGTCACCCAACATTCTCTGCATGGACATATTGGAGTTCATATCCTCTGTTTATTCCATGGAGGTTTATAACTACAATTTGACAATCTAAGTTATTATTGCCAAAATCTTCTTTTTTTTTAATCATCATTACTCTCCTCTATTCTGTCTTACATTAATTAATCAATCTATGGATCTCTCTTTCTTATCTACCTATTAAACCAATATTAAAAACATATTTGATAATAACCTAAATACCACAGATACAGGTAACCATGGAAACATGAGTACTTGTACTTCAAATCACTTAATATGAGTCAGTGCATCTGGACCCCACCCCACCCCTCAAAAACACCTCCTCCCTGCCTATCATCCCTGTAACCCTATTCTGCTAACTGATATCTATACCAAGATTACATTTTATCATCTGACCATATCCAGTATTGATGCACTACTACATCCATAATCCAATCCATATTCAGACATTACTTAATTAAAATTCTTTGATTATTTCACATCATAATTTTTTTCACTCAGTCATTATTGATATTGAAAAAATTGAGCTCTTAAATTATCTTAGCACCTGTGTTCCTCATGCTATTGGTCAGATTAAATTGGGATTTGTTTGGATTCCCTTAGTACCATTTCAAGAACCAATAATCACCTCAATGCCTTGTAATGAAGTTGCACAATAAGCTATTGCATACACAATCAATTTGACTATTCATGACTTAGACAAAGTCGTGCATTTCTAAATTATAATAATTAGACACACAAGTACTACTTTAGAGTGCTGGACATCAGATTTACTTCTGATATCACTGGATCTTAACATATTTGCAATTAAACTGATCTAGCCTGAAGCTGGACACTGCTACTCATGGCTCTATGTCTGTAGCTAGTGTGGCCATGTGATATGCCATGTAGTGAAATAATAAAGGACTATTTTACATATATATGCTAACTTGCTTGCAGGTTTTGCTAATTAATTTAAAGGTGCAGCCAGGGAGCAAACCTAATTATACAAGTTTGTCAAATGTAAGTAGTCCCATAGATCAATTTATTTAAAACTCAAGATCTACAGTTAATTACACAGTAGTCAATTGGTTCTTTAATCAATCTGTTATGACAATTTTAATGAAGCATAGTATGATACATATTACTTAGTGCATATATTTATGACTAATTATTGAAATACATTTTTATGTAATTTTTTTCTGTGGCAGTCAATTAGAATAATATAATTTAACACACAATTTCTACATGTAAATCATATGCCCATGAAATTATTTTGAAATATTTGCTTTAATAGCTTTACGATGAAATACGGTATATTTCAATATAATGTACTGGGTGATTTAAATTTTAATTTTGTTTCACAAAAGGCTCAGAAACCACGGGGTTTTGTACCTGTCAAACATAACCACTGCAGAGTTTGGAGCCTAGAAGAATCATGAATTTATATATCATGGTTAATAAACCAAATTTTCCTCCTTTAATAATAGATTTTAATGAGGCCTATGCCTGTACAAACTCTGCTGGACACAAGCATGCCAGCTGAGCTTGGACTGGCCTGTGAGTCTGTGTTCTTTAAAGTTACCTTTTGTCAGTACATTTCTTTGTAATTGTTTTAGTTCTGGGCATATCTCCAGCATCCCTTGGGCCTAGGTCAACAATTTTACATCTTGGATAATTATTGTTCATGTATTGTTTCAATCAATATATCACAGCCTGGGGTAACAGGGGTCCAGGGGCATAGCCAGATTGGGGGGGGGGGGGCAGGGCTTTGTCAGAAATACTATTTTGAATGCATGCATATATATTAAAAATTAACACAAAGCATATATTTATTATAAATGCCATAAGCTTCACAACACAAGTGAGACATAACTAAAAGGACCCAAAGCCATAAATAACAAAATGAAAAAAACCTACTTCATCCCCCAAAAAATATACAGGAAAAATATAGAAATAAGTAGTTAGGTTATGCAAGTTGGCAATATACATAGCAGGCGTTTTGGTATATATTTTGCCCAATTGATGGAGGCAACCCTCCACCCAGCTTAGTTCTTGGTAAGCCCCTGGAGGTTAAATACTTCAGCTGGGTACAAGTTAAGGGGGGGGGGCCCAGGGTGGCAGCGGAGAAACAAAAACAATTTGAATAGTATATTTTACAGTGCTCCACAAAAGTAATTGGACATCCAATGCACCTGCATGTATTTTGCCAGCATTGAACAATGAACATAGGTCAGATTCACACTGAGATTGTGAGGTCCTTTTTTGAGGCTTTCTCCTGATGCATTTGTATTTAATGAGAAAAGTTGATGCAAGAGAATATAGAGACCAACATATTTTTACGACTGTATTTTGACACCCACTTGGCATAGAAATTACAATGTACGGCATAAGAAAACTGTTTTCCAAATACCTTTGTGAAATTATATGCTGGATTAGGGGTACAAATGCTTTCATTGAGGACTGCATCTACATTATATATGTTCTACTTATGTATCATTTATCCCTCCCTTACAGGCATTATCTGCTAGTGGATATATAATGAGGACAAACTCTTTGTGAAAATACAGTACCTTGGAGAAATTAAACCAATTCTAGTTTCTCCAAGGTACTACCAAGCAGCCAACTGTTTGTACTCTGCATATTCCAAAATGAAGTAAATGTAATTTTGCATGGATATTAAAAAATATAATTAATTTTGTGGTATTTCTGCCATGCAGTAGAATAATTAGACTTGGTTGCACCCTCCTCTGATGTTGTATTCATCCCTTTGAATTAATGGAGAGCAATTATGCATGAACCCTCTGCAGGGGGTAGCACATCTGAGATGGGGTGCAGTACTGTAAGTGCAATTATTAATGTGATACAGAAATGAACACAGAGATAGACAGAAAGAAGATTGACAGAAAACTAAGGAAACTGGCATCATGCCTGCCTATCTACCGACTTACATGTATAGTGTATCTCAGTACCTACCTTCCTATCTGATATTCAGTCTACATTTAATTATGCACATTTCACAATTTCCATGGTTGGACAAATAGGATTAACAAGCTTTTTTTAAATTTGTTTTTAGGGAATGGCCATTCACCTTGATTCATAATGAATACAATGACCAGATACATTGTATGTTAGTGATCATTTATATTATGGATAAATTGACTGGGATACTTATCATACATATCATTTTGAGTACTTCAGCTTATTTGTTTCCATATGGGCATATTTGGTATCAACAAGTAAGTAAATTACTGCTCCCCCATCATTGTTTTACCAAATTTAGAATGACTGTGAAACAAATTGGACAAGAAAACATTCCTATACAGAGTTTTGCATTTGACACAATGCTTGCCCTTTGATCTCAGCTTGAGTGATAGCACTGGTGGGTGCGGAAGTGGTGCAACTAACTGATTGAAGACATGTGCCTTTCAGGAAATTATGAATTTCTGGCAATAGAAATCTATGTTAATCTGAAGCAGGTCCTTGTATCAAGTTACCAACACAGAGCCTTGTGTCATAATCAGTTTTTTTAGTTTTTTTTAAATGATTTTTCAGATTAAAATTTCTGATGCCTTTTTGAAATATATATATATTTTTTAAATTTTATTATGACAACAGGCTATATCAGATAAATATGCGTTTAAAAAAAAATTGACATATTGGATTGAATTAATTTTACCTACATGTCAACAAACTATAAAACAGGAGCAATTTGCAACCCCCCATCCTGTGAGCAGAGGGGAGGGGGTGGTAGAGGTTGGGGTGGGGGTAGAGGGATAAAATGTTGACTGAGTTGAAGAAGTGGACCCTCACTAAATTAAAGCTCATGTGCACACCAAGGATGATTTACTATGTACAGTGCATTGTAGAAGTCTTCACCCCTTTGGTTTGCATGCAATTATATTGTTAATTTTGATTATAGTTGAGCACAGGGCATAAATGACAAACACAGTCAACTTTAGAGACACTTTGCAGCTTTTGTGCCATATGTCAAATTACTTGTGTGCTCATACAAACCTGAGATTTTAATCTGAACATTAACCCTCTTTAGATTGCAGTGTCCCAGAATTACAAATGATTATTGTTAATGATAATTAATCAACAATGTTGTTGATATATATTATAAAAAAATAAACAATAGTTCAAGGGCCTAATCTCCCTTCAAGTATATTTCTGGCCTCCCTTTATTCACACCTCTTGGATATACTAGAGTCTAATGAAGCATTATAGCTGATACTCAAGAGCATAACCAAAAGCCACCTAAAGGGGGCCATGATGGGGGGGGGGATGGCTTTACCCCTCCAACATTTAATACAAGTAAGAAAGATTGAACAAATCTGTTTATATTTAAAATTTGTTAGGTCATTATTTAGACCTCAAGATCTTTCAAAATATTTAGGGGGGGGGGGTTGGCCAACATTTTAAATATATTCTTAGTTTGCTGAATTTTCCATGAGAACTATGCAAGGGAGGGAGTTCTGAGATACTCTTGTCTCCATGGATTCACAACAGCTCTGGCCTCCTTGGAAGAGCCAAATGGGACAAATCATAATGTCATGACAGCACCCCTTTCCAGACTGTAAGCAACCCCCCCTCCATGACCCCTTTACCCTTTTAACTTTTAATGGCACCTTGACTGATTGAGAAACATGCTGTGTGAATTATTATTATCATGGAGCCACCATTTCTGGTTCTGGTGGCTCCATGTTATTATCCACTGCAACTGTTGTCTGCTCTTTATAGCTACAACCTTCATACTATTTAGCATATCTGGAATTATATCAATTAATTGTAAGTCCCATGTTCGTACAACTGGAAAATGCATGCTTTATATAGATTACCCTTCCAAAAAAAATCAATGCCACATTTTGTATTTTAAATAAAAGTAAAGATTTGTAATTTCAATGACCTCATACATTGTATATTATGGATAACTCTGATGCTTTTCACATAAGTCACACTCAGGTTTACTTTAATGGCCAAAAAACAGGACTTTCTTGTGATAATGCTATGCTTGCAGATGTAAAAAAAATGTAAATTTATAGTAAGCCTTCTAAATTGCAAATTTCTTTGAGTAACTGTGATGCAAAATGAACAGGGGAAAAATGCACAGAGTCTACTGACTTTGATCTCAGCCTGAGCCTGATGTCCATGGCCTGAGTGATACTGATTAAGTGAGGGTATGAATGTAGAGGGGGGGGGAGGGGGCAACTGATTGAAAACACATGCCTTTTCAGCCAGAGTTAACCTTGCTTATAGGCAATTGTTTCATGTAGAAAACTGGTGCTGATATTCTTTATACATATAATTCTGCATTGACTACTTTTTTTTTCTTATTTGTTTAAAGTGGCATAATTGTTTAAAGTGGGATGCATAATTTGACCCTTTAAAATGCACTATTATAGTTATTATTATAAAATACATGTCATGTTTGGTATCATTTTACATGTATTTTTCTTGACAAACACATCTTTCATATCAATTTATCACAAAAACCAAGTCCAACCAACTTAGATACTTTAACTGACAATCTTAAGTGCCACTCTGTTAGTCTTAATTACTACCAGGCAACCACCTTGCACATTAAGCAACCACCAGCCCAGTATTTATTGTTGGGGAGGGGCATAAAGTTTTATTTTATTTAGTACAAAGGTTCAAGTCATCTTTATAACTTATGAAGGAATAAACAAAGCATAACCTAAATTATTTTTCTTTTAAGTTGAATTTATTCCTAAACATTGAAAACAAAAGAGCAAGAATTTAGTCCTTCTTAGCTTTTTATATTATTTTAATTTTATCTCTCAGTCTCTTTAAGTTTTGATTACCTTCCCATGTGCTTCCAAGCTATATTTATATGTATGAACTAGCTAAGCCAAGTCTGCCTAATCAGAGGTGTTGGTTTCTTAAAGGGGCCAGGGTTTTGACCACAAGTGGCCACCTCCCAAAAGGGTCATCAGTGTCATGTATAAAACCCCTTTGGTCATGGAGATCCATGAGGAGAGGGGTATGAATGGAGAGGGGTACAGAAAGTTCTGAGGTCAAAGGTCAAATGAGAGGTATCAGATTACAAAGGGGAGGCCTGACCTCTGGTGTTGATGTGACAAATTAGTGGCCAGTGAGTCCACCTGTGAGGGGTACTTAGTGCTCAATAAATCATGTTTTTCTTGAGAACTTTTTTTTTTGGCTCGAGCACTTTGCCTAGAAAAATTAACAGAGATAGTTAATGAGATTTCACTTGACCCTGCACTGGAAGCTACTTGATATCTCAATTAGAACAGATTTTAGAGGCCTCTTAAGACTTTTCCAGTCCCCCTCAGCAGGGAACTCAAATCTGAGCCCCCAAGGGAGTCCACTTGATAAGTGGACCTCGCTAGCCAGAGTCCCCCAGAGAGGGAGACTTCACATGAGTTCCCCTATGCCTGGGTTCTCCCCTACTGATCAGGGCTGGTTAATAGCTACAATTATCACACGTACCGGTATCTGGAGTGTCAACTCAACCAAATCTGGGGGATTTAGCAAACTAACTCGCGCTGTGAGAATATTTAATAAAAGTAGGAAAAATATTCACAATATTTTCCTCAGAACTGCCTTCAACTGGGTATCATAACATGTATATTAAATGATTGACCACTATAACTAGCTCACTTTACCGCTAGGTTATTGGTGTTCTTAATATTTGCTTAACAGCCTAATTACCATGCAACATTAGCTGTCAAACTCAACTCTCATTTATTATCTCTGACCAAAATTAGTGGAACTATATTTACTGTTCCTCCTCCAATTATCTCTATATACTCTTATGAAGGGTGTACTTCCCTTTAATATTCACTGGCTTACTGATTGTACACTCAGCAGCTATTCAGTACTTCACAATACCGACAAAAATTGAATTATGTTTACTATTCCACTTTTTGGTTCTTTGAATATCTTAGAGGGATGTACCTCCCAATCTTATCTTCTGGCCCACTGGTTAATACTCAGTGGCCTTTCAGTATACTTCAATGCAAGGATAACTAAGAATTGATGTAAGATTTTGGAAATATATTCTGAGAGAATTTACAACGAATAATAATATTGAATGCTTAATTCGCACATCACTCACATTAATTCACACAATGGTACAGGTCTCAAGGAACTCTTTATACTTTCTAAATAATGGCTAATTAACCATTCTACTTCTGAAAGCACAGACTGACTGTCACTTACACAGTACACTCTCAGCCTTTCTCAGTAATTGTCCCTGACTTAACTATACCTGACTTCTACTTCTGTTGAATACACACAAACATATATATATCAAATGGACACACACTGTCCACACAATAATCACATCTATCTAACACTTGACCTCTAATTACTGCTCTCAGGTCAAGTCAAATTGTCCTCTTTAATCTTCACTAAGTCTCACTATTGATAATTAATACATACACTTATATTGGTAATCAAACCAGCACGAATTAATGCCTCGTTAGGTAGACTGATCAGGTCACTATTCTCAGCACATTCAATTTAACTGTTGATCACACACACACACATTCATAATTATCAATCATTGATCATTGCTCAGATAAAGCAATAAAACATGGACATGCCAGTCCCTTTCACTTTACATACACTTCAAACACATAAATACAATACAATGGCGCCAACAATCAATTTCCCCTCCCAATGAATCACTCATGAGTTTAGAAACAAATGTACTCTGTCTGATCTGCTTGTCAGATTTGTATGATTTTTAGAATCAAAGCACTCTTCTTCTACAACTTCTACTTCTGCAACCTTGGCAAATTTAGCTTAACTTATGCTTGGTGTGGTCTAATCAGTTAGCCACTCTACTACTACTTCTACTTCTTCTTCGAGGGTTTATATATCAGGTTTTAGTGAATCTTCTACTACTGCTTCTACTTCTATTGTACAATATCTTAACTTCACTTACTTTCTCAATTCCTGAATAATGCAAACTACAGTCACCGCTGAGTTGCCTACTTCTTCTCCTGACTTGCTCACAACCTGACCGATAGACGGTAGCTAAGCCAACTGATCACTCTCCTGAAAACCCACGAACTCTCAATTTTCTGCCCTCCCGGCCGTTATGAAACCCTAAACCTGCATCCTATGGGGTACCGGAAAGGACCAATTAGGAGTCGTTGCCTGGCAGGCCAAAACTCCAGTCTGTCCAGCCACCTGTCTCTGAACCAATGGGTCGAATCTGGGGCATGTTCTATGCAAAACCAAGGAGCAGTCAGGTTGATTGACAGATCCTGTCTTACCATATATGGTACGCTTGGGTTGCTGGTTTTGCATATCGATCCAGAGTCCTTATCATTCCCCACGTGACTTAGTGCCTGGTTATTTTATGAGCCTTCCAATTGAGCAATCTGATTGATCATGAGTCACTGCATTCTGTCCATTTGTGGTCTCATATACTGCCCCATTACCCATCTTGGATCCCCATAGTTTGCCATAAAGTTTCAATCTTCTGAAATAAAACCCCCCCTTTTTATTGTACCTCCTCATTAAACATTCACCCATTTTCGGGCAATTGTTCAGTGTAGGCCATTTGCTTCGTCCAACTAATTGACCTTTTATTAGTCTTTGTATGTGGCCCGTATATCCCTAGTGGGTTCGAGATGTACTCTTTGGTCTCCAGGCCAAAACTAGGTATCTTGTTTCATAACCCTGAAATTTGTATTCTTTTACTTACTTACTCTATCTTTATAATTTCAATTGATCCCTTGTAGTTGTTTCCTAATTCTAATGTTCTTTGTGACCATGTCACTGTCAGCTTGACTTACAATCTGCTATGCTCTGGTTACTATGACTGTGAACATGATTCTATTGTTCATCACACTGTAAACATGATTCTATTGTTCATCATATCTAAGCTGTGATTGAGTATTGTGGTTTCCTTCTCCCATGTCCGGCTAGCAGCCACTTGGTGATGACAAGTTGGTGTCCTCTCAGCTGGGCTCTATGTAGGTCAAGTTGAGGTCATGTTGACATCTTCATCAAATAGGTCAGGTTGAGGTCATGTGAAAGCAGGTCACATTGAGGTCATGTGAAACCAGGTCAAGTTGAGGTCTGATGGTCAGCTGTTCTCTTCTCACTAGGTGGTGCTGATGGTTATTGATACCTCAAAGTTGGCTGCTGCTACTGCTCCATGGCAAAACAGGTCAAGTTGAGGTCATGCGAAGCAGGTCAAGTTGGGGTCATGTTGATGGTCAGCTGTTCTTCTCACTAGGTGGTGCTGATGGTTATTGATCCTCAAAGTTGGCTGCTGCTACTGCTCCATGGCCTATTCATCATGTCTTTGGTGTTCATATCCGTTTTTCTCCCCAGGTGGCTGTGGTGTCTGGTTGGTGCTGCCCTCTGGTGTTGTGTATTGTAGTATCCTCTTCTTCTTCTTATACTCAAGCTTACATCGATTATTGCCCAGCATTACCTTAATTATTTCATACTTGGCCTCTCAGGTCTTATTCCAATGACTGCTCCATTTGTTACACCTTGGCCATTGCCATCTACATGATATTGCTGTCTACCTGACAATCTACATGACACAATGACTTCAGTGTAACATACATCTGTATATTGTTTTGTTAGTAGTATTACTAGTTTGGGGTGCATTACAAGTCTTGGACAATATAATGATAATAATTGAGTACTATACTTTTAAATTTTAACTGTTTTTCTATGTAATCCTTATAATTTTTGACATTATTTTATTATTTTGCCAGGCTGGCACTTGGGACTTTCTCTGGTCATTTGCATCTGGAAGACTTAAGAGTATTAATTTAATATAATTTAAGGATTATTTTCAGAGTACACTTGCACTTTTTTTTCCATTAATTAGTTCCAGTTGTGACAGAATTAGTCAACAATTCTGTTTCTGACGATGGCAAAAGAATTGAGAACAGGGTAACAATTTCAGGGTTGATTGGTCAGGCAAGAAAAAAGCAAAATCTTCTGTCATACTTTGGATTACAGTGCTGTTTGTTTGTTTACATCTTTATAATAGTCCTTACAAATAAATGGCCTAGTTAACCCTTTTGATAGATAGGGGAGAGCGGCGTACAGTGGATCACATGCCACAGTGGATCATTTGAAATAAAATCTTCATCACTGTGATGTAAGTTGGTAAAGTGGCCATTTTAGCGCATAACTTTTTCTTTGAAATAAGCATTTTCCTGTTTTTGGGACCCAAAACTTACACTTCGAATAAAAAAATATCAAACCCTGTTAATCAGAGAATAAGAAGAATATATTACAAAAGTCAAGATGCATGAATTAAGGGATAAGTTAGGAAAATAATTGAAGCATTGTTGGCATCAATCTGGGCTTTCTGATTCCTAAATAAGGGAAAGCTAGGTAAGGGCACAGTGGATCCATACACAGTGGATCAGATTTATATATAATGATATACTGTGTCTTTAATGAGCCACTGTGTACCATTGTGATAAATTATAATGTAATTCACTTGCTAAGAATGGGTTGATACATGGTAATTCTAGGTAATTGTTACTACTTTTCCAATACAATACCATCAACACAATGCATTCGAAGCAAAAAAAAGAAGATTACCATCAATAATCATAATTGTTATCATGGCGAGGGCAAATTGTGAAAAATTCATAAACAAATATGTACTTTTCCTCATGAAATATTACTGTTAAAATATCTAAATTATTGTACTTTAAAGGGCCTATCTCACATAGCCGAGTGACAATGCCGAGTGATGCCGAGTGCTTAATAAATTAGGCAGTCGGGAATACACGGCTCTGCATGCCGACCACTCTGGAAAGGCTCGTAAATACACGGCAATACTCGTAGAACGATCGTAAAGTTTTAAACATGTTTAAAACTTTTTAGGATTGTCGCCGAGCAAATTTGCTCAGAAATTGCTTGGGATTGAAACGGGATTAACTCGCCGTGCACTCTGAGAGTACACTTGGTCACTCTGGGAGTACACTTGGTCACTCTGGGTGTACACTTGGTCACTCTGGGAGTACACTTGGTCCAATAGAGTTGTCAGTGTAAATGATAGGAATGCTTTAATGAAAGCCTTTGTATTTTCAACATTCACCTATTGTCCATTTTTGTGGCATTTTAGTAATCAAACCATGTCAAAAAGATTAGATAAGATTTATATAAGAGGCTTAAAATTTGTACTTAATGATACTGATGATGTATTGGAATATGAATATCTTTTACAAAACTTGAAAAAATTAGGTAAATAATTAATTTTAATGTAACACTGTAACAAGCCCTGAAACAATCTCAGTGCCGTGGGGTACATATATATATGCAGAATATCGCATACACTAATGAGCCTTTGCAAACAGGCTGGGGTAAATAAGAAAGGGGTGAATACTCTGCCCTGCAGCTGCAACCAGCCACTGTATGTGTAAGAAATGTCAAAGTAGGCTGCATCAAGCAGCTGGATAATTGGGCCTGGGTTCATAACAGTAGATGGGGAAGGGAAAATATTATGAATAAAGTAATGATGAGGTGAGATTGATCAGCAGGTATCATGGGTGGACATGAAGGGCCATAATGGTTCATGCTGATTGAAGTCACTGGCAATCATTACATGTATTTGGGTTTTGTTTTAGTATTGTAAATGGTTAATATTAGATGAGAATGCATCTAGGAGATAATGATGAGGTGGTGTAAAAGTGATCAGCCTGGGACAATGCTGGGATGGAAAGAGGTCTGATAGCAGTGTGGATAAACTGCAGGTTGGATAAGGTATGGGGGGCTGTGGAATAGATTAGGAAAGGTTTTTCACTTTCACTAGCTGGCAGGTGCCAGTAATATTCCACCAGCAATCATTATGTAAACTTTTTTTATTGTTTGGGTGTTTGGTTGTTTTGAATTCATGGCCAAGGTTAAGTTTAAATTTGGTGGTCGCTGTGAGCAGATTGGAGGACAGAGGGATAGAAGATAAGGTAAAGACTAAGGGAGGGAAAAATGATAAGAGACATTTCTGGAAATTTATTCATATGTACCTGTGTACCATTATTGGGCAATCATGATAGTTTAACAATAGTATTAAAAGCAAATGTTTTGATTGTAAATTTATGGATTTATTGTAATTTTATATAATTATGAATACAGTATCATTGACATGTCTGTTGTAAACAATGCCTATCATGTAACATCCGTCTGCTGGACAATGGATCGGGAAGACGCCTGATGGAGTTACAGTGCAATAGTCATACAGAGTCTCAAATTACCCCTGAAGGGCAGATCCCAACATCTATACAGATCTACAAGAGAGTGCTGTGTTCATCGGTAGACTCAGTCGACACACAAATGAAAATTAACATGTCACAGCCAGCATTCGAGAGCTAAGGGACTCCGTGGACCACATCAACAAGCAGCAAAACCAAATCATTGCAGAACAAGACAAATTGAAGTGACAAATTGATGCCAAAACTGTGACCCGCTATGCTGCAGAAAGAACAATTATGGAGAAATTGAGCAAGAAGAGGGCACCCTTGAATCATCCGCAAAGCTCCAAAGTTTCTGTCCCTTCTTCAAGAAACTACAAAAACAGTTGACAGAGCTGAAATTGGGAGTCACTGAGTGAAAGCAACAGATTTACAATATGCACCTAATATGGAACTTTTGAGAACTTCTACATTGCAACCAACGGATTTACAAAATGCACCTTATATGGAACTTTTGAGAACTTTTACATTGCAATCAATGGGTTTACAAACTGCACCTATTTTGAGACTTTTGAGAACATGTACGTTGACATCAACTGGTTTACAAACTGCACCTTTTGGATATTTGGAATCTAAAATGCTGGTCTGACATTTAGGGAGTTTGCTTGGGAATCTGTATGACTGAGCACTGCACTGCCGGAAAATAGTGACAATATTCATCATGTGCATGTTTTAGGAATTGTTTGTGTTTTTGTGGTAAAACACAAAGTGTTGTGGGGGATATCGTAGGATGCTAGGAGATGCATGCCTACGATCCCCATTTTGTATCAATATTACCTGAGTTGCGTTAATTATATATTTTGTAAACTAAAAACTATATTTTGGGATTAATTCATGTTATGGATATGTTCATTTGACTGTTCATGAGTAATTGATATAATAAGTATTTATTGAGACTTAATTGTAATTATGTAAGTGTAGACTAGGGCAGTTGACTGGTGGTTGCCAGAGGGAGCCAGAAGCAGCAATGGTTACCTTGGCAATGGCTTGATACACTGCCCTGAAAACTTATTTGGGTACTGAGATGGAGGCCTTGGCTGCTTTCTTGGTTACCAGGGCAACGGCCAGTTGCTGGCTAGGCCTGAGGTTTTAGTATAGGGTTTTAGTTAGGGATAGTTAGTCAGGAGAGAGTCAGAGAGGGGAGAGACTCCACAAAGTGATTGTGGGGGAGAGGAGTTAAGATGTAGTCATTATTAGGGAGAGCAGGTTGACCAGTGTGGGTCCCTGTGACTTAGTAGTTAGTTAGAAATTAGTATTAGATATACCAAGGAAGCAGTCAAGGGATTCTGTTCTCATGTTATTCAGGTATGTATGTATGTTCATTGTAATAATAATTATAGTCAGTGATTAATGTAGTGTTGGAAACTCAGGTGATATTGCTTCATGTACTATGTGTAATATGTATCTCATTGTCATTGTTCATTTCTAAATATTAAAGTATAGGTTTCCCTGTAAAGTTGATTTAGTTGTGACTAAAGTAATAGGGTATTTTAAAGCAACTTAGAAACAACATTAATAAGTAAAAACCGAATTGGTTGTGACTATTTAACTCACAGCGAGTGGCTAATTTGTGGTGCACTCAGATCGGCATGCCTCTATAAGCATAGCGCCAGCCTAACGATCTTGGTGCCCGGAGCGTAATTAATGGGTTAAGTAATTAGCCTAATTAATTGGCGCTAGTCAAGAGTAATCTAAATTTGTTATACACTGAAGTATCTTTAGCATTGTTTCTGTAGTGTGATCGCACCAATTAGAGGCCAAAACTAAGTGTGATTGCAGCTGTGTACTGCTGTTATTTCAGAAACGTGTTTATCGGCCCAATTATCGCCCACCCTTATAATTGTGTTTATCGGCCCCAATTATCGCCCACCCTTATAATCGTGATTCCAAGTATTTTGTGACTTTTAATTGACTCTCTAGTTGGTGTTTTTCACCACATTTAAAGATTTAGTAACATTTTTTTTGGCAATTCTTCCTATTCTAAAGTATATCAACTGTTTCACAGTACCTCAGTTAAAATTTGACTTAGATCTTAGTTTTAGTGAAGCAGCAACTACTGTTTTTCTTGCAGCCTTAGGTACCTTAATTTAAGTTTTCTAGCTTTCTAGATTTGTTAAAAACTGTTAAAAACTGTTGTTTAGTTTATAAGGAGACAGAAAGAAAATAAGCATAATAATATATGTACTACTTATGCAAAACACAATCTCTGCTGAGTATTATTCCTGTTGCAGGTTAATGCAAGAAACTGACCTGCGGCATACTTTGAGGTAACATGGCACTGTCAGCTATAACATCGTTTTTCTCTCCATCTCCCACCACCACCACCACAAGTTTTGCAAAACCCACACGTATTCAACCACCTCACAATGCACGAAAACAACCAGATCATGACTTCATCAGTCTCTCACAG
Organism: Alitta virens; assembly: GCA_932294295.1. NCBI lineage: Eukaryota > Metazoa > Annelida > Polychaeta > Phyllodocida > Nereididae > Alitta > Alitta virens. The sequence goes on from OW028574.1 coordinate 23,971,605, forward strand.
AGTAATCGTACATCCTTCTTGCCATTCGATCTAGGATCTTCAATCAGTCTTGGATCAACCTTAGGGACCAGTCAATTGGACAAACTAATCACAGGAGCCAGACCAACCAATACTGTCCTGGACTCACAAAGTGATGTTGTGTCAGGCAACGACTCTATCAACTTAACAGGTCTCTCACAGGACATAGTCCCAGACTCGCAGCCTCCTGACTCTGATGCTGAATCCTTCCTCGATGAAGCCCCAACAGCCCCTAAATCGAAACACTCGCATGCAATGCTTAGTGCACTATCAGAAACAATGTCTGAGTCAGTATCTATACTGCAGCTGACCACTGATGACCAGAATTACACTGATCCTCGCTCCTCAACTCCGGTATCTACTCCCACTACCCCTGATTATTATTCACGGCCTCTCGTTACAGAATCTCAGTTGCCGCCTTCCCCTACTGTATCACAAGAAAATGCCAATATCTTGAAGCAACTCATTTGTGCGATGCAAAAATTGCACAGATAACAGCTGAAAACCAACAACTGAGAGAGGAACTAAATGTGTGCAACATACTACAAGCAGCATCTGTCAGTATAAAGCATAAACACTCTGCCAGTACTGCTGTTAAAACCTTTAACCGCATTGTACCACAACAACCTAGTATAGGAACACCAAAAATGCCTGTACATCAAGCCTCTGTGAAGACACAAACAGCATTGACCTATGAGACACAAAATAACAAGGTCCTACTCTTCCGTTCAGATGGCAACCTGTCAGTGCTCTCAAATTTCCATCTGGCTCGACTGCGTTACAATGACAGAACATATATTAATGCTGAACAGGCTTATCAGCATAAGATGGCACTGTACCATGCTCGCACAGACATTGCTCACAGAATCATGCTTGCCCGCACTTCAGCACAAGCAAAAAGGTTATCTAAGTCTGTCAGAAAGTCCGAGCAATGGTATAACCAAAAAATTCAAACCATGAAAGACATTCTACAATCCAAGGCAAATCAGTGTCCCCAATTTAGGGAAGTGCTCATCAAAACAGACGGTCAGAGACTAATCCACAATATTGATACAGACAATTACTGGGGTTGTGGAACTGACCTTCAAGGTCTTAATATGATGGGCACCCTCTTAGAAGAGCTGCGAGATGACCTAATCAGTACCACTACTGCCCCACAACAGCTTCCTGCACAGAACATGCCACTATCACAATCAAAGACTGTCCCCATGGAAGCCCAGTTGACCTCTGCATCACAGATCATGCCAAACCTAGCGACTGGTGCTCTGCGCAAGCCAGTACCACCACCCTCATCTGAATCCTCCCACCCAGTACATGAACCTCAACACTCAAGTCCTATACTAGTTATAGGCAATTCCAATGCCTGTCAGATGTCAAGTCTCCTGAGCCACCATCAGCTGAATGTGAACTCTTATTGTTATCCTGGGGGTACATTAGAATACATAACATCTCGTGTTCACAAGACAGTGCAAGGTCCATCACCCAGCCATGTCATCGTAATGGCAGGTGATATTGAAGCTGCAAATGGTCTGCATCCTATCACCATCAACAGACAGTTTGAATGCCTGCTCAAGGATGTCAGACGTGTTTACCCCTGGTCGCGTGTCATTTTAGTAGGACTGACAATGACTGGCAACCAACAAAGGTGCACTGCAATCCGTAGACTAAATGCTCTGATGCAGCACATTGCTATTCGTGAAAGACTTGTGAACTTTGTAATTAATCACGAAGCAAAACTCAAAGACACTATCCATCTGACGGAATCATCCAAAATGAACTTATGCAGACTCGTTGCCACAGTCATTAAGAAACCTCACCTTGACTTCACACAGAAATTTTGATGAACTGGTCCTGGTTGCATATCCTCCCCAAGACAATGTGACACTTCAAAATCAATGTAACAACGGATCTGGTAAAGTAGGGGGAGCCAATGGGGATCAGTATAAAATATATGATAACCTCAAAGATGATCACTGTAATTTGATAGACTTAACAGATGGTGAATTTATAACAAATGATGAATATAATCAAATAATAAATTATGAGTATAATCAAACAATTATAAGCAATACATATGAAGCAGTTATAACAAATGATGAATATAATCCAATAATGAATAGTTACACTCAGAACTAAATAACAGAGCTACAGTAACCCCAAAAACAAATGATAACTTAGCTTATAATGATGACCTTAACTATTGCAACATAAGCATACTATCCGTAGATGAACCACCGAAATTTGCTACAGAAAGCAGAGATGATAAACTAAAAATAATGTCTTGGAACATACAGGGAATTGGTAGTAAATTCGATCTGAATGATATTCGGGAAATAATTTTTGAAAATGACATTATATTCCTGTACGAAACAATGAAGTTAAATTCATTTAAACCAGACCTTAAAGATTACCAGTATGTTCACTGTCAGCGTTCATTCGAACACCCTAGAGCTAGGAGGCCCTCTGGAGGCTTAGCTGTGATTTTCAAGAATACCCTCAGCAACCTTGTTAAAATTGAGAAAATGAATGAATATGTAATATGGCTGAAGATATCACAGAAATCAAAACCCCCATTAATTGTGGGTGGCACTTATGTTCCACCGGCAGGTTCTAAAATATATCTTCACACTAACTTTGATGATGTTTTCAATGACCTAATGCAGGATGTAGCAAAGTTTCTTGAAATAACGCCCTATGTAGCTCTTTGTGGTGATCTCAATAGTAGAACTGGTAAAATAATTGATTTTGAACAAGTGATAGAAGGTAAAGACTCAGAGTTAATATCTATACTTAATGATAACTCATCCCATATCTTCAGACCAAGATTGATTAGTAACTGGGACTCAATCAGGCAAACTAGAGATCAAACACACAACAATTTTGGTAAGGAACTCATAAACCTATGTAAATCCAGTGGCATTAGGATAATGAATGGCCTTGTGAATGCTGAAAACACAAATAACTTCACATGCTATGCTCCACTTGGTAAAAGTGTCGTAGATTACCTGCTCAGTAGTAAAGACATGTATAATTTACTGATAGACTTCAGAATAGGCAATAAACTTGTAGAATCTGACCACACACCACTTATATTTGAAATTAATGTCAACAGGGAAACTCTCCTAAATTCATGCAATGATAAAGCTAATGACAGGCCTAACCTCAACAAAAGGTATCGCTTCATATTTGACAAAGATAAACTTCTGCAATATAAACACAGTCTCAAAAGCGAAACAGCGCAGGATAAACTTATGGTGGTAACTGATAGTATCCAACATAATGCTTACTCTGACATAGTAGTAAACTCAATGTATAATTACCTCGATCACTGTATTCAGCCAACCTTTAAGAAAAAGTACATGCGATCCGCAACCAATAAATTCCCTGCCAATAGTTGGTATGACTCCGAATGTAAATTTGCTAGAAAAGCAGCCAACCATTTTGCTAAAATTAATGACCTTACAGACCCAGCCAAAAACCTGGAGTACAAGAACCTGGTAAAAACATATAAAAGCACTATACAGCGTAAGAAACGAAGCCACCAAAAGAAGGTCTCATTAATGCTTTGCATAAAAAAGGCGATAGTTATAACCCAGATAATTATAGAAAAATAACAATAACTGTAGCAATGGCTAAAATATTTGACTCTATTATAAATGCCCGACTGTATTTTAAAAATGATGCTATAGCAGTTGATGATCCCTTCCAATTTGGCTTTACACCATCGCGTAGGACAACTGATTGTGTCTTTGTATTAGATACTATAATAAGGTACCAACAATTTCATAGAAAACCTATCTTCCTTTGTTTTGTTGACTTCAGCAAGGCTTTTGATTACATACACAGAAATGCTTTATATTTTAAACAACAGAAACAGAAAATGGGTAGGAAAATGCTTAATATAATAATGAGTATGTTTGACAAGGCCAAAGCTAGAGTATATTTAGATGGAAGACTGGGTGAACCCATAGATAGTATCTGTGGGGTATTACAAGGAGGCATTCTCAGCCCCAAACTTTTTAATGAGTTTATGTCTGATCTCCCAAATTACCTAAATACTAATGATGGAATTGACATATATGGCACATCCTTCACACATCTTCTATATGCAGATGACATAGTCCTCATATCTGAATCTGCAATTGGTTTACAAAATAGTATTAACTCACTGTACAGTTTCTGCTCTAAATGGCATCTAATAGTTAACATAACTAAAACTAAAGTACTGAAAATAGGTACAAAAAGTAATACAACATTTAAGTATGGAGAACAAAGTATAGAAAATGTAGACACTTACAAATACCTTGGCCACATATTGAATGCACATAAGTCTACCCACAATAAAATGCCAGTATATTTATCTACACAAGCCAATAAAGCAATCTTTGCACTACAAGGTAAAACTAAATCAGCCTTAGGATATATTCCACCAGCACTAGCATTAAAAATGTTTGACACTTACATCCTCCCTATACTTGAATACAATAACATGTTATGGGCCACAAATAAAGAAATCCAAATATTAGAAAAAATCTAATTAAGCTATCTTAAACGTATACTAGGAGTAAGAAAACAGACCCCAACAATAGGAGTATTTGCTGAAACTGGTAGATTCCCTCTTCTTATTAGACAGCAAATAAGTACATTAAACTACTGGGCAAGGCTAGCAAAATTGCCAGATTATGACATTCTAAATAAATGCCTAAAGATACAAGAAATATTACACACACATGGCCAAGATAATTATTATAGCAAAGTAAAACACATAATTGACTACTCTGAAATCACAGACTGGTCAACGAAAGATCCAGAAAAATTGGTAAATGAGATGAGGTTAAAATTGTACAAAAAAGAGCAAAACAGAATCATAAATGCAATACATGACTCCGAAATAAACCCCAAACTAAGGACTTATAAGATCTTTAAAACCAACTATAGTTTTGAAACCTACTTAAACCTCAACCTCCCAAAAAAGACTTATAGTAACATAGCTAGGTTTAGAATTAGTTCGCATAACCTCAAGATAGAAAAAGGTAGACATGAAACCCCTAAGTTACGACTCGAAGAAAGAATCTGTGAGAATTGTAATAACAACGATGTAGAAGATGAATTTCACTGCCTCTTAATATGTATTGCCAATAATGTGCCAAGAAGAGCTAAATAAAGAACTGAGTAAATATATTTCTGACTTCAATAATCTAACCCCAACTGAACAGTTTCAAGCAATAATGTCCAGCAAAGAAGCAGGTGTAATTAATGCTCTTGGCATATTTCTAAACCATGTCCTATAAATTTATTTATTTATTTTATTTTAATTTTTTTCTTCCCCTGGGCTCCGCCTACTATTATTTATACTATTATTTATGAACCATACATGGATAGCCAGATTGGTTAAACCATGGAGTCACTAGAGACTTGTGACTCCATGGTTAAACCACTGGGACAAGCAGAATATATTTGTCTGTTTTTTTAAAAATTTGTATTAGTATTTTTACTAGTTACAACCGGGACCAACTTGCTGTAAAATACATAGTTACAACATTTAATATAGACTGTTAGCTTAACACTTTTAGTATTATTTTCTTATTACTGTAAAAGTACTGTATTATTGTATGTTATTATTGTATGTTATTTGTATGTTTGACCCATGTATCAATTATGATAATCATGATAATATCATGTCAATAAAATTATATATATATATATATATATATATATATATATATATAGGTACAGGTAGAAGAAGAGCTAAATGAAAAGCATATATCCTAAAAATACTGCAAATAGTACATATAGGCCGTTTTGGTACGTGGCCGTTTTATCCTTTGGCCGTCTTGGTATGGTGGCCGTGTTTGCGATTGGCCGTCCTGGTATGTTGGCCGTTATGAATTTGGCCGTTTTGACCAGACCCCGCTGACTTCACAGATCTCAAGAACTTCTATATATATATACTATCATTGTATGAGCGCTACATATCGTGTGACCAAAGATTCAAAATACGTTTTTGAAATAATACAGCCCTTGAAATTCGGACGAATAGCAGCGTCAGCAGGCTATCAGCGCGGAATGTAAACAAAACAAGAGGAAAATGTCGACGAAGTCTCCGGTCGTTTTGAGCTTTCATGACAGCCTCATCAGAAAGTCCGACCTGGATTTATTGAGGGAAGGTTATTGGCTAAACGACACCCTGATTGGCTTTGCCTTTGAGTGAGTATCTTCTTCTTTTGCTGACAAAATGATAGCTACTCCCAAGTCTTGGTATTATCGCTCACGGACAGACGAGCTGTTAAAATGGTAATAGGTCGATTCGTCACTGCGCGATTCGTCCCCGTGAAAACTGGACGGTTCGTCACTGGAATGTGGTCGATTCGTCACCCGATACTGGTGGTTTCGTGATACAGTGATAGTGACAAACCACGTAAAAATGGTTCTATTAGTGTTATCATCATACGTCTGTCTCCGTATACGCCATGCACTGCAGAGGCGGATCCAGGATTTTAGAAAGTCATTGTACTCGCGTTCACTCGAGATCATTGCGTTCCCTCCCAATGTTTTCCGTTCCTTCACTGTTTTCACATTCCCTCGCAATCACATCGCATTCTTTCGCAATGATTGTGTTCCAGTGCTATGATCCCATTCCCTCACAAAAAAAATTGTTTACTCGCAAATGGGTTCCCTCGCAAGTTTCACAAGGGAATGCAAATTTATCAGGAGGGAACACAAAACATATTGAGGGAACATGAAACCTCATGAGGCAATGCCATCCTCGCAAGGGAACGCCATCCTAAAATACAGGACATACTAAAATGAAATTTATATGCTTTTGGTCTTGAAAATTAAAGCTACCCAACAAACAGTGAGTCACTGATGTATAGTTAAAAACATGGAAAATAACTATAGAGCAATTGATTAAACCATGACTGGAGCTTGGGGGGGGGGGGGGGGGCAGGGGCCGTGGTTAGTTCTGGCATGTCATATTGCTTGGTGCAGTGAGTGGCCAGCACTGCTTTCCCCTTATATTCAGTGTTTTTAATTCCGGGTAAATACCTTTTATTCACTTTCATTTGTTTGTCTTTGGTCTAAAGGGCCCCAATGAAAAAATAAAATAAACAAAACAAATGCCCCCTGCTGACTGCCATCCTTTTAAATATATAAATGATTCAAAATGAATGACAAAACAAAATAATGTAAAAACTAAATTCCAAAAAAATCTTATTTGAAGGACATGTTCAAAAAAAGGTTCACATTGATTGAATTAGTCAAGTTAGATTACAGTTCAATGATATTATCATATCTCTGAGACTATTGAATGCATTGTAATAAAATTTATATGCTCTTAATCTAGAAAACAAGAGCAATGCAATTAACATAACATCAGCAATGTACAGGACAGGATCTTAAAAATGACTTTGTGAAGTCAGACTGCCCCTTTCTTTGAAGTTAATCTGTGAGACAAAGGGAATGATAGTGGAATCTTACACTAATAAGAAACACATGTTAGAGATAAGGGGCAAAGGACCACTGACCACCATCCACGGCAGTTCACTGGTTCCCGCACCTGTGTCAAGCACAAGGCACCGGTACATTCCAATCGTTCATGCTCCCCCTTTGGCTGGTTAAAATTAGATTTCTGGAAGACCCTTTGCTTCTAGCCCCGCCCTCCTGCGCACTGCAAGTGCTGAACGGAGAAAACAGCCAGTGCGCAGGTATGACATATTTCCGGTAAAGGTCAGGATTCCGACCTGTAGATTGGCGTGTGCCGGCCTATTACTTCAGTTAGGCCGGAGCCCAGCCAACCACGGCAGCCCACCTTCTAATATCCGTGACCAGGGGCAAGGAAGCGCGACGAGCCGCTGCAAGCCGACACCAGCCACAAATTATTTATAGCCAATTAGTCAGAATTTCTATCAGCAACGCACAGACTTTTGCCATATGTGTTTTGGGGTGATGTCGGCGAAACATGCACAATTCCATATGAGTCATACTGTATATACAATGAAACACCCATTAAGTTCCTTTGACTATTCTGACACACAACTGTGAGGTGAATTTTGTGATAATTGCATCAAACTAGGCAGTGAAGTATCTTTAAGAGAAATATCTATATACAGGGGTCGAAATTTCCCCGGCGCTCCGGCGCTTTTGAGCCAGAAAGGCCATGGAAAGCGCTGGAGCCTCGTCGAAACCGGCGCTACATGTGGCGCTGGTGTGTCTAACTTGATCTTGATCCAAAAACGATGATGTCAGCAGAACGTACGTGTGGCACCACTGTTTGTTTACAAATGGCAACAAGCCTGCTGCAGTCACAGCTGTTCATATGAGGTAATTAACCTGGCACTGTCTGATCATCTGGTCTTAATTAAGCATGAGTTTTAATTTCATAACAGTCTGTGGTCAGTTGACCTGTTGGGGTCAGTTTGAAAGTAGTTGTTGTCAAGTTGTAAATTATAATAACCAGTCGTGTCCAATGGCTTGTAAGAGGCCAAAGAAGACAATTAGTGATTTCTTCATTAAGGAAAGTACTGCTAATGATGAATCAACTGCTGCCAAGAAAGCCAAAACAGCCTTAGAGGATGAAATGGAGCATATATCAAGTCGATTTTGACTCAACTCATAATGCAGAGAATTGCAACAGTTATGAACCAGACATTGGCAATAATAAAGTCAAAGATCTGACTAAAGCAGATGTGAAGATCAAGAGGTCTGGCAAGCGTTTAACATTGTTGCAGACAGTGAAAGACTGGATAAAACATGGAGGGATCAACCCAAAAACTAAACAAAAGCTGTGTCTTGAGTGGATTTGCGACACTGAAGAAAATGGACTTATCAATGAAGTGTTTTGCAAGGTGTGCCGAGCTCATCAAGATGTGGCCAGAAAATGTATGGTTAAGTCTGCAATAAATGATGGGGGAGAGGCATATATAACTGGCACCTCAAATGTGAAAAAGTGCATCATGATTCGCCATGCAATGACAACACTGCATGTTAAGTCTCAAGGTAAAGTGCAATTTTTAATATTATAAATGGAGCTGATTATTTGTCAGTAAGTTTTAAGAAAATGAAGTTGTATAATTCAATGGCAGAATTTTCTATTATTATTTTATTAACAATTAAAGTGACTGTTATATAAATAAACTTTTTTTTTTTTCAGAAGCTGCAAATGTTACGAAACAACAACAACAGGGTGTGCCTACACCAATTTTAAAGTGCCCTGTGTAATCTCACTGAGGCCCAAATGGAAATGTATCGAAAGCTTTTTCGCACTGCTGTATACATTGTTGCGAATGACAGGCCCTTTACTGACTACCCTAGTTTACTGGACTTGCAGAAGAGTCAAGGTGTGTCCATTGGGGCAAAGCCTGCCAAAAGTTTGTGAAAACAACGGCTCAGTATCTACGCCAGGGCCTGCAGCAGCAACTTCTTGGAAAAACTACAGATGACCAGCCCATGAGCTATCCATACCACAGCATATTCATTGACAGATCCACAGATCGTGGTATTGTGGAAAAGAGCTTATACAGGTGAAGGTTATGAAAAACGGCATGCCAGCAGACATGCATCTGAAAATCATGGAGGTTGAGTCAGGAGATGCAAAGGGAATTCAGTCATCCATTCAAGATGCATACAAGGAATTTCTGGACAATCCCTCTGTACAATTTTCTGATATGGCAGTTGTTGGAGCAGCTGCAGATGGTGCCTCTGTAAACTTTGGCAGAAAACGCGGCTTGATGAAGCTCCTGAAGACAGAATGCTACTGGCTTGGTACTGTGCACTGTATTGCCCATAGGCTAGAAATTGCAGTAAAGGATGTACTGAAAAACAGTTATTCACTGTATTGCCCATAGGCTAGAGCTTGCAGTAAAGGATGTACTGAAAAGCAGTTATTTTACTAAAATTGAAGATGTCCTTATTACGATTCACAGCTTCTATGAAAGAAGTCCGAAGAGATATCAAGAGCTTAGCAGAGCTGCGGTAGCAATGGGTGGGAAATGCATGAAAATTCCCACTGTATTAGGAACAAGATGGCTGGCATTCAAGGAGCACGCCATTAGGGTCTTCATGAACAACTTCCCCTTCCTAATAATGCACTGGAGTGAAATCACTAATGATAGCAGGCCCGACATAACAAAGGTAGACAAGGCTAAAATCAAAGGAATGCTGAAGAAATTCAATGCCAAGTTTATGCTACTGCTTGCATTCTATCAAGACATCATAACTTCGCATAGTACTACATCAAGAGCCTTTCAAGATGGAAACATCAGTTTGCCAACAGCCTTGGATGCCATCTTAGCTTCTAAGGTCACTCTAGAAAGTCTCAAAGAATCTGACAATGGAGCATTCATTAATGGCTACCTGGCACAAGTCTGTCAAAATCAGGATGTTCATGTGTATCATGGGCATATCCTACAGAATGTCGCAGAAGCAATGAAATATTGAGATGACAGTCGATTGAAAGTCATTCCTCAGCTGTTGGAACGAATCACTGCAAGATTTGATGATTTGCATTCTGATCCAGTTTTAAGTGCGACTGCCAAAATCATCGATCCATTCTTGTGGCCTGCTACTGATGCGGAACTGAAAAAGTATGGCACTGATAAAGTCTGCTTTCTTTTAAATAATTTTGCTGGTTTGCTACGATGCAGTACAACAGCCGCAACTGCTGAATGGCTGTCACTGAAGATTCTGGTCAAACGCTTGAAAGATGGCACAAGATATGACTCTTACCTAAAGATTTGATTGCCGTGTTGTCGGTCCTACCCATTTCAAATGCTAACATTAAAAGGGGATTTTTTACCATGAAAAACATAGTGTCTGAAAACAGACCAAAGCTGAAGAACACGACTGTGGACAATTTGATGTTCATGAATGAAATGTACTAAAAAGTGATGTCACAGAATTGATCACAATGTTTTATTGTGTTTTGCAATATTAGAAGAATTGTGTAGTTAGTCACGTTTTGTATTAGAAGTATTTTCACCTTGTTCTCATTGGCTGTTATGTCAAGTTTTTGTGGAAAAAACCCACTGATATATGAGTATGGGAAATGTATACATTTTTTAATACTTGTGTATGTGAATAATGTTTCAAATATACATCTAAACAATTTAAATATGGTGTTGAATTTATTCTTCATTTTAATTTGCCAAATTTTACAATTATGAATGGATATGTAATTTGTAAATGGAGTCGGGAAGTAGCTCCAGACTTGCATCAAATGGCTCCGGAGCCAAATCACCCTGGAGCCACATGTGGCTCCAGACAACATAAAGCACATTTCGACCACTGTTTATATAGTTATTAGGACATTTTAGATAAACAGCTTGTGAGTGACAGCCGGCTGGATTTGACCGTCAGTTTAAGGAATGGTTCCATCATTTTGGAGCTAGGCAATATTTATAAGGCAATTATAAGGCCTGGGTTTCCCCCAAGGAGTGAATGTGAGGAACTCTCCCATTCAAATTCAAGGGTTGGGGTTTATCTCACCCAGTCAAATTTTATGAAGGGGTAATTTTCCAAAGTCTGTTTACTTTATTTATTGCAGGAGCAGTACAGTAAATGCGTCATGCTGTGATGAAATAATGAAATTTTTTCCAATTGATTAATGAATAATAAGTGCTTAATGAGAAGAGAAACGAGGTGAAGTTCTACAGTGAAAACTATGTGTGTGGCATTACAAATTTAGGTATACCAGTAGGCCTTATGCTTTAAATGTATATATAAAAGTTACTGGAAACGAGTTTCATTTCTGATATAGATTATAGATTTTAATGCTTCACCTACATGCTCTTAATTCCATTTCCACACAAATTTATCTATCAGTTTTATAATACAATTCAATGCATTCCCTTTAGGATGACCACACAATAAAAATAATGTAAAATGGGACACATCATTTTAGGATATTTATTTAAGAATGCATATCATACCATGAGCCAAACATTTTTAGTAGCCTCTGGATTGGGCTGCCAAGAATAATGTCCTAAATGTATACCATAGTCAGTAAAGGCTATTTAAATGCAGTTTCAATAACAAAATTAGGTTCAGTGATTCATGATTAAAAAGAAAAAAATTGAGAGTGGGGCAAAATCGGGACACTAGCAATGGTATTTGGGCAACCCTATTTTGCCCCATTCAGTCTGTCCCATTTTGCCCCACATGGACTTAATTAATGAAGTTAATCAACAATAACAAATTATATGTCCATTACACTAAAAATGTAAAACTGAAAATCAACTACAGTATTGCTCTACCAGAGTGAATATCATAAACTAATGGGTCTCGTTCAATAACCTATTGATTACAATTTCCAAAAAAGGTAAATATTTTTAGAAATATAGGAAAAATTAATTTTTTCATGGCATGCAACAGTTAAGCCCAATATTTTTGCCTTGGCCTTTTCACCTGACTTTCTTTAACTAAAGACGTTGATCTTTAACTCACCTGAAGATGTTTGACAGTGCAAAACTTCAACTTGCAATTACTTGACAATGCGGTTTTTTTCTAATTAGTTCATTTGCAACATTCTTATCATCTATAGACTATATTGATTCCGTCTGGGCGCAGACGTTTGCGGGAGCGCCCCTGTTTGCCGCCGCCAGCCTACCTGCCTTCTCAGACAAATATCTCGCTTAATATTTGGTCTATTTTCGATCCAAAAACACGTATGGAATCAGTATGAACTATGCTACAATTCAGTTTTATTTGACTCGCCGGGTTCTACGAGAGACTCGCCGAGCCTATCATACAACCCTGCGAGTCACTCCTAAAACTTGGCGAGTTACTCCTGGAAGCCGTCGAGTCTCTCTTGGAATTCATCCACTAATTGGCCGTACCTGCCGAGTCACCTGTAGAACCTGCCGAGTCAAGCGTAGAACCCACCGAGTCACCCGTAGAACCCGCCGAGTCACCCGTAGAACCCTTTTTAATGCCAGAATCTGTCGCCAACCCGGCGAAAAAAGCTGTTGCATAACCGATATGCAATACTGCGGGTTCACTACGGCAAAACCGGCTATGTGTGACCTAGGCTTAACATAAATTAACTCCATACATTATAGACCTATGATCTATTTTTATTTATTTTTTGCTTGGGATTCGCCAATACACTGAATTCTAGAGTATCTAATCGTTCTTTTGTTGTGCAAAATGCCAATAAAGAATCTTTAATTAACATGTATTTTATTTGAAGCCAACTATGTCATAAAAATGAATGTAATGCATATACATATATAATATAATTTTTAACTTGTCAAAATAATAGTATAATAGCGATTTAATATGATAATGCCACAGCATAAGAGGGCGGCGCCCAGCTATTATAGCTATTAGTGCAAATTTCAAACCATTGCATGAAGGCGCACATCCAAAGGATAAAAAATGTATGTTCCAGTGACATTTACATACTGCACTGAACGAATTAATTCTGAAAAATCCAATGCCACATTCTTCATTTGTTTCCAATGAAATTCACATGCTGAGCATCTACATGAAGTGAGCATTTTCAAAATCATAAAGTTATGAACAAAAAAGAAAAAAAGATTCACATTACATTAATAAGGAAATGCCATTTTGATTAAAGTTATTTATCTGCACTACAACAAATATGTAAGTACCTTTCAATCATTCAGAAAAATATTCAGCTACCAGTATATACATGGTCTATGTTTTTTGTATTATTGAGTTCCGGCAGCAGTACCTCCTTATAGCGCGGCCTTTGGGAGACATTATATGACAACCGTGATATAGCAGAGGTTCTCTAATTAATGCGGTCTGTACTGCCGCTCCCCCTTGTGGACATTTGCGTCGTGTTCGCTCAACGATGTGCACAGCAAACTCTTTTCTTTTCTTTTTTTGCATGCTGATATTATTACTGTCATTTGCTTTTTCATTTTTATTTTACATTGTGACACATATATTAAAAAAAATAAAATAAAAATAAATATATGTCATGAAAGACATCAAGTTTTCAAATTAAAGTATATATAGGCCTACATAATGGCACTTCACAACTGCCACTTGACAAAACAGCACTGGTATAATTCCAGTGAATTGCAATTAAACACAAAGAACATTCAGTTTTAAAATGTTCAAGACAATGGCGTGACGCCCGTGTGTGTTGTGCGTGTACGCAATCAGTGTGTATTACTTAACATTACATAATCCATATCTGGTTAGGTCGGGGGACATGCGGGTACCGTGAATAATGGAGGTTCGAGTGAATTAGAGGCGCGGTATATGAAGGTTAGACTGTAGCTATTAAGTTTCATAAATGCTACAAAATGTTGGTTGAGATATTTTTCTTACATAATCAATATGTAAGACAACATCTTTATTTACATATCCATTAATCAGAATGGGACATAATATTTTTAATATCTTTAGCAAAATAATGAACTGTAAAGTATCACATTGTAAAGTACAGGCTGCTCTTTATCATTATTAGTATGCATTAGCATATATGTTTACTTAGTAGGTTAGCAATTATTAGGCATTTTTAATCTCTCATATAATTCGAGCTAATTTACACATTTCAAGGGGGTGCATTGCTCTGCCAGCTTGCCAACCAGTTATTATTTATCAATGTATAATTATAGGCTCATAGCAAACCTGCTTAAATATTAAAGACTCAGGAATTCTGTCTTAAAGCCACTTAAGCATTAAGTTGCATTACCTTTACTTGACTTCTTGAGTTAAGCAATGCCTCAACATATTGGCTGCAAATAGCACTCCTTTATGTTGGGTGTTTGTCCTAGGCTAAAAATAGCTGCATGCTGGTGGCCTTAAGGGTTTGGGGGACCATCTCCACAGCTGGTGGGGGAGGGGGCATCTCCACAGGTTGAGAGGGTCCCTGCCCGACATGCTCTAGTGAGCGTATTGGTTGGATCATCTTGGATCTCTCTCAGAATTGGTTTGGTTAACATGCATGATTGATGGCAGAGATGCCTGAGTGATTGTTGATCCCTTTATAAGGGCCTGCAACAATAAAAATCAGCAGTCCTTACTTAACTTGTGGCCCTCGAAGGTCCTGGGCCTCCACGCGGCGAGGGTGGAAACACTTCGGGTGAAGTCCTCTATCCCCAGTGGCTAAAACAGGACAGTGCGCATTGCACAAGCTGCTCCAGCTATCCAACGCAGACAATTATTGATTTTTTACATGCTTCTGGTTTCTACTACCAAGTATAGATATTCAATCTTACCCTAGAGAGCCTCTACATAGCCCACTCAGGTGCTGATGAGGCGTTAAACAATAATACTAACTAACTAACTAACTTAACTTGTGAGCTGAGAAAGCAAGCTGTCTTGTCTGTCTTACTTGGTTGTTTTACTATTTGGAAGTTGTCTCTACTGAGACTTGATGAAAGTCACTGTGGCAGAGTTTCTCTGATTTGACTGCCTATCTGGATTATATCTCATAGCTTGAGATTTGACTCTGACACACCATCTTTAGACTCATGGTTGTTTATTGAATTGAATTGTTTATTGAATAAAGCTACTCTTCCCAAAGGCTTAATGACATGCCGCTTTAGGGAAGAGTATACAGTTACAAATTTAATGTAATAAAAGGAAATTTGCGTAAGAGTAGAAGATTATGACAACTAATTTTGATTTGTAGGCCTATTAAATTGGCATGAGTAACAATTTGGAATATTGCAATCATCAATATAAGCCTCAACTGTTTTCTTTTTCACATATAATTTAAAACCGTGGAAGCTATGTGTGTTTATTTTTTCTTTAAAAATACTTGGCATATTGTTTAACGTTTTAGGACAGGTATAGGATATACTGTGTCTGGCAAATTCATGTCTCACAGCGGGTAGCTTTATATTGTTGATATGTCTAGTTACATATCTGTGGGTTTTATTTTCTAGATTTTTTTTCATTTCATTGGTGAAGTAATGAGGTAGCAATGAGTTTTCAAATTTAAAGCAAAATTTATAGTCCTGCAGTGCACATAGATCTTTAATTTTTAACATATTTAATTTTCGAAAAAGCTCAGTGGTATGGGCTCTCTAATGGCTCTTTGTGATGATACGCACGGCTCTTTTCTTGAGAGATGTTAATTTCTTAGATTTCCAGCCCCAAATCATTAATCCATAATTCAGATGGGGAAGTATTAAGGCATTGTATATATTAAGAAGTGCGTTCAAAGGAAGTTGTTGTTTTATCTTTGTCATGATTCCCAGGGTTCTAGATATTTTCTTAGATATAGCTTCAATGTGATGAGTCCATTTCAAATGTTTATCTATAACTATACCCAAAAAGTTAATCTATCAACAAATTCTATCTTTATGCCATTTATGAATAATTCTGGATGCTGTATTTTCTTTTGTGGTGTATGGAATAGTATTGCTTTTGTTTTTTTGTACATTTAAAGAGAGTTTGTTTACTTTTAACCAGTCAGATATTGATTGTAATTCATTATTAAATATTTCAGGATCGTTTGTAAAGTCCGAATTTATATTTGTGAAAAGTGTAGTGTCATCTGCATACAGTAAAGGTTTAAATTTTTGAGTTGCGTTAACTATGTCGTTTACATAGATAATGAAAAGCAAGGGCCCAAGTATGGAGCCCCTGCGGTACGCCGCATTTAATTATCGAATGATTAGAATAGATATCGCCATAATTTACATATTGAATCCTGTTATTTAAATAGCTTGTTAGTAGATCTAGGGATTTTCTTTAATGCCATAGTGTTTTAGTTTTTTTAACAATATGGTATGATCTAATGTGTCAAAAGCCTTTGAAAGATTTGCCAATTCTGTTGAGTGTAAGGTACGAAATCCATATTGGCTGGTATAAAATAATTTTGAAGTAGTAAAGTATTGATAGATTTGGTCATGTATTATTCTCTCAAAGACCTTCGACACACTAGGCAAAATAGAAATTGGACGATAATTTTCAAAGCAATGATTGTCATTCTTTTTGTGAATGGGTATTACCTTTGCTATCTTTAGTATATCTGGAAAGATACCCTGTTCAAATATCATACTCATAAATTTTGATAATATACTAGCAATTTCATATTTTATGTATTTTAGTATTTTATTGCTTATGTTGTCTGCACCTTTGCTGGCTTTAGGTTTTAGGCTTTCTATTGTTTTAATAACAGTTTCAATGGTAACTGATCTAAATTTAAAATGATCTTGAACAGGATTCTGCAAATAATCTTCATAGCATATATTTTTGGGGAAATCTATTTTAGAAGCAAGTGTCGGACCTACATCTGTAAAGTATTTGTTAAATTCATCTGCAATAACTTGAGGGTTATCAAGACGTTTGCCATTATGTATGAAATAACTAGGAAAAGCTTGTTTCACTTTATTCTTATTTAAGATTTCATTTATTGTTGACCAGGTGTTCCTCATATCAGATTTAAATCTTTGAAATTGATTCTGGAAGTAAAGAATCTTGGCTTGACAGAGAGTATTTTTTAATATCCTGTTATAGGTTTTGAAGTTAGTGAGATATCCTAAGTATTGATTATCATTTATACTTGTAGATTTAAGTTTGGCATATAATTTATCTCTATACCGGATAGATTTTGAGAATGCCATTTGTCATCCATTTGCATTTTTTATGTTTGTATTTATTGTATTTAATTGTTTTTGCTTTGAAATGTTTATTTGTAAGTGTAACTAAAAGATTGTTAAATTCATTATAACAGCCATTAACGTTTTTGTTGTCAAGGCATATTTCATTTAGTTTGGCAGTGATTTCTGTACTTTGTAATTCTTCTTGGAAATTTGATAAGGCAATATTGTAATTGGGAAATATTTTCATATATCTGGTGTTTTTTTTAATTTTGTAGAAATTTTCTAAACATATAAAGTAAGGAAGATGGTCTGATATGTTATTGATCAATATTCCAGTTTTTACTGCAGTTAGGTCATTTGAAATTTTTACAAAAAAATTATCTATTAGTGTGCCTGTTTTCTGTGTTAATCGAGTTGGTAGTGTAATTTTAGGTATATATCCATGTGAAATAATACAATCCAGGAAGTCATTGACCGAGTTATTTTCTTTATACTTTAACAAGTTGATGTTGAAATCACCTGTAAAAATTACGTTGTTTTGGTTTCTGAATTTCTGAAAGAGACTAATCATTTCAGATTTGAAGGTCATGATATTTTCAGTAGTTTGTATCGGGGGACGATATACATTACAAATAAATATTTTCTTATTGTTGGTTACAAGAGCACTTTCTTCAAAAATTTCAATAATTTGACCATCCCATATATCAGAGCTCATACCATAATCTATTATTTTAAAATTAAAATTTTCATGCAAGTAAATTGCCACTCCTCCATGTGCACTGCAAGACTTACCCACAGAAATCAAGTTGTATCCGTCAAGTTGTAATAAAGAAAGATCACTATTCGCTGTGAGCCACGTTTCCTGCAAACATACTGCACCAATTTTGTAATTATTATAGCTTTCCAGGTATGTTCTTAAATATTCAAATTTGGCATGTAAAGATTGGCAGTTGAGACTTAAAATGATGAAAGCATCTCGCTTAGAATCTAATAAACTGCAAAATTCATCAGTGTTATAATATGGTGAATTTTGAAAAAGTCGAGGTTCATTTTCAGTTTCATTATCAAAATTAATGTCATTATCTTCTAGCAATTTAACTAGTGATCAATCTTCATTTAGTGTGATATGTGTATTATTGTTTAAGTTATTATTTAAATTAGTTTTGTTCCTCATTTTGAAGTTCTTGTATTTTCTGTCTGGTGATCCTCTTTGTTATATTCTCTTCCATCATAACCCTGTTCAATCTGACATTGACAATGGAATCACTTGTTGATGCTTGTGGCTCTTGAGTCTGTTGTGGTGTTGTGATGGGCAATTTTTTAATGCCTTTTTCAATCTGTTTGAAGCCACACTCTGTTTGTTCTGTGTTTTTTTTCAGCTTTGAAAGAATGGGGGCATGTATTGGTTGTGTTTGTGATGTTGTTGTGTCTATATTGATGTTTGTGTTTGTTAAAAGAAGTGGGTTGCCTTCTTTTAGCTCCTCTGGATCCTGGGTATAAGTTTTCCTAAATAAAATTTGTCCCTCTTTGGTCCATGTTGAGTGGATGATGTTGGCTTTTTTGAGTTGTCGGGCTTTGTAAAAAAGCCTTGATTCAGCAGGTGTTAGGTCTTCAGATATGTATATTTGTTCGGTTTTTAATACTTGCAATCTTTGACTGTATATGAGTTGAGCTTCCCAGCATGATTTCATTGTAATCAGGTATCGTGGTGGCGCTGCTGTAGGCAGTGTTGGTGCATCCTGACCTCTGCTGGCTGATGGCTCATTTGGTGACCTAATTTTCTGCACAGCTAAAATGCCATCAGAACGAGTAGAAAAACGTGCTGCAATAAACCCTTGAAGAAATGTTTTTGGGTCTTCTGACCCTAATTCAATTCCTGTGATGATCAGGTTATTTCGTCTGATCCCTCTGTCACTTGGCATGACGTTATTTTGCGAGGTAAGAGATTGATTGTTGACAACTGGAGCCTGTAAATGTGGAGGTGTTTTTGTCAGTGTTATTTGGCTTCTCAGTTCTGTCAATTCTTTTGTGTGTTTATCCACTTCAGTGGATAATGTTTGTATGGTGTCATGTAGTTTTTTATTTTCTTCTTGGTGTTTTTCAATTTTTTCTAGTACCTGGTCAATTCGAGAGGTCACTGACTCCTTCAATTCACTTATTAGTACTGTCAAAAGTTGTACTAACATATCGTTGCCAGCCATATGGCGTCCTTAGCAACGGGCCAGGCCCGTCACTTTAACTGAAAAATCGGTATTTCTCAGTATTTTTGCTGTCTTGCATTGAAAATTGCTGTTGAAAATTTTCTCTGTAATAAACAGTTGTAGTTTGACAATTTTCGTGTTACCTTATTCTGCTATGACAGTTTGATTGAATATATGGAGACTGTCGTGTGAACAGTTGATGTTGCTTGTTCTGTGCCTCGTTTTTGTCGATTGGACTTTTACAAAATGATCTGTTATAAAGTAATGATGAACTTTATTATGTCATATTTTGGCTTTGCCGTGATTGACTTTTAACTTTTATACGTGACTGTATTTACCATTACATGCCACACACACACACACACGCGAAAACACACACACTCACACACACAGGTACAGTATGACTCATATGGAATTGTCCATGTTTCGCCGACATCATAGCAAAACACCCCGAAACGCGGCACAAGTCGGTGTGATGCTGAAGGACATTCCTGACTAATTGGTTATAATTAATTTGCGGCTGGTGTTGGCTTGCAGCGGCTCGTCGCGCTTCTTTGCCCCTTGTTACGGATATCAGCTTTGTGGGCTGCTGTGTGTGGTGGTCAGAGGTCCTTTGCCCTCATCAGCCAGATGTGTTTCTTATCTGTGTCAGATTTCCATTTTATCACATTCAGATAACTTGGAAGGCAGGGGTAAAATGCATGAATTCACATATCTCAAGGGCTTATTTTACATTATAATATTATTGGAGTTCTATTAAGCACAGAAATGTCACTGAACTATACATTCAAGATAAAGAGACATGAAGTCATAAGTCAACCAAATGTGAAACTTATTTCTCTAACCTGTCCTTCAAATGTGGTTGTGTAAGTTACATTAAAATAAATTATCTAATGTCTGCTGAATACCACATTGAGTACTCACAAGAAATTGGGTTATTAACAGTGGTCAAAGCACACTGGGAATTATGTTGATTGAACATATTTCTAGAGGATGTCTCAAGCAGTGGAAGCTGTTTTTATTTATTTTTTTATTAGGCTATGCCAATCCCATTGCCAAGCATTGATGACCCCCCCCATAATTCACATATGAGCTTTCAGAATCTGTTATCAATTTTGACCTTAGACCTAAATGTCAAGGTCAAATTTAAGGTCAAACATTCTGCAATAATTGATATTTTGAATTCTTAATTATTTTTAAGATACTAGAAATGTTTGGATTTGAATGATCTTTGGATAAAATGTTGCCCTAATACTCTACAAACATCCTGATGCAAATTGAGGTCTCAAGGTCAAACAGTCAAGGTCACAGAGCAGAACTATGGTCACAACTTTGTCATTGTCAACTGGCTGAGCTAAACCAGTGTCCGAACTTCAATTGGCTCTAGCTCCGGGTGCGATTGAGGTAAGGAACTGGCGCGGAGATATTTGGAAAGCTCATTTTCCTCTCTTTAAAATGAGATGTAGACTGGCACTGTAGCTCAATCGGTTAAAACGATCGCTGGACTCTGAAATTTTAGAGTTCAATAAAATCCAAGAATTTTCAGCTTAATCTTTTTGGATTAATTTCTCTTCATCAAGTTATACTTTCAGCAATCAGAATGCAGGTGAAGCCTCGAAACTGTTCAGCAGTTTCAGTTCTTTAGTTATTATTATTCACTATTCTCCGCACCTCACTTTCTCTGATTGGCTTGAAAAAAATTCAGCAGGTAGGCCTAGGATAGAACTATCATTTGACCTAATTTCAGTGTCCTTGAACAAATCCTCAAGGTCACAGAAATTTGCAAAGTTTACATTTTTCGGATGAAAATAATTCATAATAAAATAATGGCTTATCCCATTGACTTGAAAACATTACTAAAAATCTCTATTATGTAGGCCTATGGTCTGCTGGTTTATTAGAATTTTTTGAGCAATGCCATATTTTGTGTATTTTTAAATGTGCTAAATCATACAATTTTTTTCGATTGGGACTCTAAAGGTGGAAAACTGTAGCAGTCATAGCAGTTGCTATTATACCAAGTCAAAGGCAATATCAATGAGCAGTGCAGTGCTTACTTACAGAAACATAGGCCCATTAATAAACTCAGCAAAAATTCAGAACAGACTAAGTCATTATTCAATGTTATGCAATACTCATCAAACACTTGGCATGTTGCCAACATTATAGATTATATTTGCACAATTATTTGACAGGTCTGACCAGTAACAATACATGAAAATTAGCTCCTAGTATTTCAAGCTCTCTGCAGTCAAAAAAACGGTGCAGTGGCACTGCTGCCTTATAGTTTACTATATTGGGCTATTTTTTATTTCTGCTGTTTCTGTGGGCCCATAACATATGGTCATAATACAAATTACACGCCTTCAACTCATTAAAGGCAATTCAGTTAATTATTACAGATAACGACAAAGTGATAACTTCATTGTACCATGGACTTGAATACACCGCTTCTTCACAAATAATTTTAGTGCTGTATTTAATTGGTTAACCTGTAAACTGCAAAGACAATTGATCTGTTGCCATGTCAATTATTCCCTGCAATCCACTATTGCGTAAAAGTGGCATAGCCTTTTCCTGGTAAGCCAAGCCAATTACAAGTTTTCTAGTTATTATTATTTTTCTATTTAAATGAAAGGTATTTGCACAGTTATAAACACTGTATATTGCCTGAGCATGCAAATAAAATATTTTTATCCTTTGGATCCTAGATCTAACTTGGACAAAAATGTGATTGTTTTCTTATGCCGTCTCTGTGTCTCTAAAGGACTCTATTTGCTTTGAAAAACTGTGAGTTCGGAATATTCAGTTCTTAAAATTAATTATATTGAGTTGTATTTTTGGTTATTTAAATCATGGAGACAAGAGTAGACTCTTGTCTCCATGTTTAAATTTAATGTTATCAATTTGTTAAGCTGTGCGCTGAGCAATGACCAGTCGGAGCAAATAACCCCCTCCTTCCGTCCACCCCCCATGGCCCTGCATGGGTGGCCCTCATTGCTCCAGGCCAGATCAAAGAACATGCTTAGTTACTTACTCTTGAGTCAAAATAGTTATTTTCTAATTTTCTTATTATACACCAATGACTTACTTTTTGTTGGGTTGCTTTAATTTTCTAGATCAAGAGCATATAAATCTTATTGCATTATGTAAGGTAGTACTAAAAACATATTGAATATAAACAGTGCTCAATCATACCATAAAAACACATTGTGTCCATCTGTACCACTTGCTGTGTGTTAGTATTGCTGTATTTTCATTTCACAGTAGGCCATACTTTTTAATGTTTCTCCATAAATTTCACATTTCATAGATCCGAAATAATCCTCAAAAATAAGTTTCACATTCCTGAAATATTGTTTAATATAACACTGACTGACTGACTGATTTGGCTGACTGCTGGCTTAATAATGCCAGCACAGATTATTGAATAAGGGCTTGATGCAGCCAATATTATGACTGACTGACTGACTGACTGACTGACTGCTGTATTTATAATGCCAGCACAGATTATTATGACTGACTGACTAAGGTATTACCCTGGTATTACTGATTAGGACAAACTTTCTAGGTAATTTTGCACTCAGCAGTTGTTTGGCCAGGACTGACCTCATAATTCCTTGTAAACATAACAAGTACTCATGGATATACCATTAGATGGATGCCATGGGGAATATAGTAATCATATTGTGTCACTGAATCTCAAATGAAGAAACCCAAGTAAGTGGAGAATCAGAAAAACTTTTTTTTTGTCTGAAATAATATGTGTCATAGGTCACAGCAAGTTGGCTGCTTGTTCAAAAATAGTTTGTCTCATGCCTAAAAGTTGGGTGATTGATTGATTGATTGATTGATTGGTTGATTGATTGATTGATTGATTGATTGATTGAACAGGTGTCAATTGCTTGTCACATGCTGTACATGACAAACTCATGTCTCTCTATCATTGGTTGCTGGTCAGTCACAAAATTAGTCAGTCAGTCACTTCTGTCCACTGACCTACATATCTATATGTAGGTCAGTGCTCCTGTCCCTGGGCTCCTGTTTATCTCTGTCTTTGCCATTGCCATAGCAACCATTTGTCAAGGCTCTGTGAAAATATATGATAAATATATTTGAATTTAATATAAATAATAACCTTTAAAATAATTTCAGCTTAGCCAAAAATGATTTAGGACACCATCATTTCCAGTAAGACTAATATATATATACACTTTTTGTTTACTTTATAAAGTTACATTGTATCAATTTTCAACACTATTTGTATATAATGTTGCAAACTATCTATCTACCTATCTAGCTAGCTAGCTATTTATCTACCTAAATAACTATCTATCTCTCTATCTCTCTATCTCTCTATCTATCTATCTATCTACCTACCTACCTTATTACCTTACTACCTACCTATCTATCTATCTACTTAACTACCTATTTATCTATCTATCTATCTATCTATATATCTATCAATCTATCTAGCAATAGTCAGAGTAGCCTTCATAAAAAAACAGAATGCAGACAGGTCCGAAAATGTGAGGGGATCTCATTAGTCGTTTTAATGTATTTATCTGTTCAGTAGTCTTGATGGAACAGTGGACTTGCATAATACAATTGTGAGCTATTGTGACACGGTGGTCTTGATAGTGGTTTTATTGGGGAGATTGTATTTATATTGTGATTGTTAACCACAACATAACTTTATTCAACCCCACAAACATAGCATGATACATCTGTAGTTTAAAATATTTATTTCTAAATTATAATTACACATTTATCACTTCATATAATCTTGATTAAACTGTGGTTTATCTAAAATATAATGAACTGGTACTGGTATAGATGTGGTTAAATGTAGATAAATTTATTGATAATAGATATCTCAGGATCTACTAATCACATTGCAATGTAATTTACATGTTCTTAATCTAGAAGAAGAGAGCTACCCAATGAAAATAGAGTAACTTTCTTCAAATGAAGGAGAAAAATTATTGTTGTCACTCAAGACTGGTAGAACATGTGTCCTTTATCTTACTACAAAAGGGTTTCAGGGTATCAGTTTCAACCCCCTCTGCGCAATTAAA
Organism: Alitta virens; assembly: GCA_932294295.1. Taxonomy (NCBI): domain Eukaryota; kingdom Metazoa; phylum Annelida; class Polychaeta; order Phyllodocida; family Nereididae; genus Alitta; species Alitta virens. Next base: position 23,996,433 of record OW028574.1, read on the forward strand.
CGCTGATGATATCTATATACCCCCATGATATGTAACACCTGCTCTTAAAGGGACCAAGGATTTGATGGGGTTAAAAGGGATAAAAGAAATAGCCCCGACACTCCCCGCAGGTCGGCAAAAGTCGGAGAGAGGCCCCGCAAAGCAATTAGCCATGCCATGGGGGGTAAGCGCAACGCCCTGTTACAATCCGTGACATCCCGTGTCTCCCCAAATGTCGGCGAAACATGGACAATTCCATATTAGTCATACTGTATATCATTAAAATCACAGAAATCCCCTATTGTGAGGTTAAACAAATACATGCGATGTATACATGTCCTTACATACCAGCTGAACTGTTTACTGAATAACTGTTATGTTAGATATGATAATATGTATTATTGGGTCATTTGAAAGACATTGCGACCTGAAATCCAAGAATATGAAAGATCTTATCTCACATTGTAAAAGTCCATCCATTAAGACTCCAGTTTAATGGCATTGCAGTCCAAAAGTCAGAGTGACTGTCCAATGTAGACTTTCATCTGAGTCTCATCTCAGCAAGAAACAAGTCAAGTTCTTCCAGTTCCAATATGGGTTGAGTCCAGATTGCAGTAAGCACAATATATGCAGAGTCCAAAGTGTACAAGTAATAACACAAGAGTAGTTTTGCTTCCTCAGCTGACAAAAAGAGACTGATATATTTATTGGTGCACAGGTATAAGTATTAAAATACAATTCATGAAGTTTTCCCCCCAGCAGGGCTGAGTGGGAATTAACAACCAATCACAGCACAGCAAATGCCACTGCTGCTGACCATTTGCTAAATTATCATTCACATTGTGTGGGGTGATACCTCCCCCAAACAGGGTTGCTACCAGCATCTTTGGCTGAGATCTGGCAGGGATTAGTGAAGCTAAGACAATGGAGCAAAAGTGGACCCCCTGCAGTGCTCTGCATTGTGCTGAGGCTATTTATAGCTCAAGTCACAATGGGCTATTGTGCTGAGTGTCAACTTTGGCTTGGTCAGCAGTTTTGGAGGGAAAGTTAGCTAGCCCCTCCCACAATTTAGGACTCAACAGTGAGGCATCTTAACAGAGCAATGCACTCACATAACACTGACAATAAATCAATATGAAGAACAAAATGAATAATACAATTTATCAATTGACAATTGGACATAAGCAATCAATCAATTAATGACTTAATCAATCAATTAATGAGATAGTCAATCAATTGATAATGTAATCAATACTAATAATATAATCAATACTGATAATACAATCAATGCTAATAATATAATCAATGTTAATAATATAATCAATGTTAATAATATAATCAATGTTCCTTGCAGCAGGCTAACTAAACACAAAGCTAAATATGAATAATAAGAAAATACTGACACATGTGAGCTGAGCAGTGACTAGCACATGGAAATGATGGGAACACATAACAACTGCATTTAGGTCACACATGAGCAGAGGCCTGTATAGGGCAGGTGTAATGAAGAGCATACAATATATTAAGCAATTGCTAGAGCAACAAAAATGCTCAAGGCAAGTGTAATGCAGAGTGCACACAATCAATGTACCTAACATAATTCTACTGACATGTATGTACATCCTTTGCCTAGGGCAAGTGTAATGAGGAGTGTACCTAATAATTGTGCCTGACCTGCGTGTACATCCTTTGCTTAAGGCAAGTGTAACGAGGAGTGTACAATCACTGCACCTGACATACAAACCTAACTGACATGCATGTACATCCTTTGCCTAGGGCAAGTGTAATGAGGAGTGTACAATAATGCACCTGTCATATAATTCTAACTGACATATAATAAGTGGTTGCCAGGGGCCACACTTTACATCACTCCCCCCCCCCCCTTATTCTAGCTCATTGATGGCAATCAGCAAGGAGCGTGCTTGGGGATGATCAAGAAGTTATCAGCCTGGCAATATAAACAATTCTGACATGCTAAACAATTCTGACATGCTAGATAATTCTGACATGCTGTAATTCTGACCTGTTAAACAATTCTGTCATGCTAGATAATTCTGACATGCTAAGTAATTCTGACATGCTAAACAATTCTGACATGCTAGATAATTCTGACATGCTAAGCAATTCTCAGTGACATCAATATATGAAGTACAGTGAGTAAAAAAAAAAAAGGCTACAATAATGCTGCAAGGATAAAACAAATGGTGATAAGCCTGAGGAAACAAAGGGTATTTCTCATTTTATCTAAGCTAAGTACAGTTCTACATTGTGGGGATCTCATGACTACATGTCGTCCTGACCATGTCTCCTCCTTGAGGTAAGATCCAAGGAATCCAGTACAGTACATGCATGCGTGCATGACATGCCAGTGTCAATTAACTTGGTTGTAGTCTGGGCTCAGCCCAGCATGCTGTCGCCCTCGTGCCTTGAGACTAGTTCCCAAATCCTTGCTAGGCTGCCCAAGCGGCAATGCCCAAGGCTAGTCAGTTCCAGGAGGCAGTGAATTCCCTTAGACAGTGAATTCCACGAGACAGTAAATTCCAGGAGACAGTCAATTCCAGGAGACAGTCAATTCCAGGAGACAGTCAATTTCAGGAGACAGTCAGTTCCAGGAGACTGTAATTCCAGTAGACAGCGAATTTCAGTAGACAGCTAATTCCAGTAGACAGTAAATTCCAGGAGACAGCGAATTCCAGAAGTCAGTGAATTCTAGCAGACAGTGAATTCCAGTAGACAGTGAATTCCAGGAGATAGTGAATTCTAGCAAATAATGAATTTCAGTAGACAGCAAATTCCAGAAGTCAGTGAATTCTAGCAGACAGAGAATTCCAGTAGACAGTGAATTCCAGTAGCCAGTGAATTCCAGTGGTCAGTGAATTCCGTATAGTGAATTCCAATAGACAGTGAATTCCAGGAGATAGTGAATTCTAGCAAATAATGAATTTCAGTAGACAGCAAATTTCAGTAGCCAGTGAATTCTAGTTGACAGTGAATTCCAGTGGTCAGTGAATTCCGTATAGTGAATTCCATCAGCCAGTGAATTCTAGTAGACAGTGAATTCCAGTGGACAGTGAATTCCGTATAGTGAATTCCATCAGCCAGTGAATTCTAGTAGACAGTGAATTCCAGTAGACAGTGAATTCCGTATAGTGAATTCTAGTAGACAGTGAATTCCTTTAGACAGTGAATTCCAAGAGTTAGTGAACTCTACCATACAGTGAATTCCAGGAGTCAGTGAACTCTACTATACAGTGAATTCCAGGAGTCAGTCAATTCAAGGAGACAGTCAATTCCAGGAGACAGTCAATTCCAGGAGACAGTCAATTCCAGGAGACAGTCAATTTCAGGAGATAGTCAATTCCAGGAGACAGTCGGTTCCAGGAGATAGCGAATTCCAGTAGCTAGTGAATTCCAGTAGACATCGAATTCCAGTAGCTAGTGAATTCCAGTAGACAGTGAATTCCGTATCAGCCAGTGAATTCTAGTGGACAGTGAATTCCAGTGGACCTGTCATTTTAGGGAGACAGTCAATTCTCTGAGAGGCTGATCACAAGTCAGTCCCAGCGGGTGTTGGTCTCAAGAAGGCCGCTGCAGCGTTGATGGCCGAGATTCTGGCCTTCTCCTGCTGCTCTGGAGTTGGTGCCTGCAGGTCCAGAGTGCGCTTCGCGGATCTTGGCAGGAAGTGGCGACGGCGCTTCGTGCTGGCTGCAGGATCCGGTGCGTGGGGTCGTCTGGGGGCAGAGCGATGAAGTCGCTTCTGGTCGTCACGGCGAGTGGGTGCTGTCCGAGTCGTCGGCTGTGCCCTGCTTGGCTGAGGAGGCTGGTTCTGAGGTGGTGTGTCAGGGTGGTGACGCTTGATCGTCACAGGCTGATCCGGGGCATGCGGGCGACGTGTAGCTGTCCTCTGCAGACGTTTGGCGTCGGTCTGCCTATGGGCTGCAGGGCGGGCTGTTGCTGGTATCCGCGCAGCCGTGGGTGTCTGGGGAGACTGAGGTACTGTGGCTCTGGGTTGAGGCCTCGAGCGAGGTGTAGGGCGAACGTAGTGGAGCGTCTCTGTGCTGTCTGTGGATGACTGGCTGACACCGCGTCTCCTCTTGCTGGCTGGCTGCAGGCGAGAGGTTGAGGCTTCGCCAGGAGATGGTGACCGGGACCGGTCCGGAGGATATGGCATCTTGAGCCTTGTTGCAGACTATGTCGTCAATGTACAACATGCACATATTGCCAATTAGTCCTTTAAATACGATCTCCATGGCCCTCTGAACTAATTGTGACGCATTGGCTAAGCCCATTGGTAGCCGTGTCCATTGAAATAGCCCGCGGTGGCACACGAAGGCGGTCTTCTCCTGATCTTCGGGGTGTAGTGGTAGCTGATGGAACCCAGACTTCATATCAAGAGTGGAGAAGACCGTGGCGCCTTGCAGCTGATCGAAGATGTCACGGATGAGCGGGATGGGGTACGCATCCTTCTTTGTGATTTTATTCAGGCTGGTATAGTCGACACAAAAACGTGGTCCGTCTGACGTATCCTTTTTGTCCACAAGAACCACTGGTGAAGCCCATGGAGATGAGGACGGCGTGATGATGCCCTGTGCTAGGAGGTCATCCAGCTTGGCGTCGAGGGCAGCACGCTTCTTCAAGGGCAACCGATAGGGGCGGCGCTTAATGGGCGCCCCATCAGTATGAATCCAGACCAAGATGTCAGGGTGGCAACCCAAGTTTTCTCCCTTTGCCGCAAACAGGTCTGCTTGCTGGGTCACGCACTGGCCAATAAAAGTGTCCTCTATGATGGGAGGCTTGTCCCCAAGGGAGTCAAAGGCGATTGGTTGGCGAGCTGGCAGTAATGGCAGAGACACGCCCCTGCAGGTCAGCATTCCTGCGTCGTAATCTATCATGGCGTGCTCCTGTCGCAAGACGTCACGCCCAATGATGAGTGGATGCCCTATGTTGTCCACAACAATAACTGGGATGGTGCCCAGTTCGGCGAAAGGCAGCTCTGTTGATCCCAGAACCTGGATCCCATGTCCTGTCACACCGCATAACTCCACAGTGTTATGAAGCAGGGGCGTCCTGCCCGACTTCCTGCATAGCAAGTGAAATTCGTGGCGCCGCAACACAATGCGTGAGGCACCCGAATCGACGAGTCCCAAAAGGCAGCAATTGTAAATTGTCACTTCCACATATTTGAGCTCGTCAACCGTTGCGGCGCCTCTTGGCCCCCTGGGGGGGGGGGGGTAAGCAAGGTCAGCCATCTCCCTGTAGCGGCGGCCATAGGATGCTGACGTTTCGTATGCCCCCTGCTAACCTTCTCCAGCTCATGCCGCAGGCGGTCGTCCTCGTGGGGGACAAAAATGCCAGCTGCAGGTGGGCACGCAGTGCTGTCCATTCCACTGTTCTGCGATCCGGCTGTAGGTTCAGGAGGTGCTCTAATTCCCTTCGGAGAGCGCACTGTGCTGAGTGAGCTGCAATGTACGGGGTGAAGTGCGAATACGGGATCGTCAGGTCCACTTCTTGCAGCCACGCATGCACTGCTCCTGGGTTGGCGCCGTCACACGGAGGAACACGTTTCGCGAGATTATCAGCGGCCACTTGATCAGTGTGCAGCTGGTGACGTCGCTCTCTGTTCCGGTACTCATCCCTGGCGTCGTCTCTGCCTTGGAGTCCCTCCTGTCTAATCTGATGCATCATTTCAGCGAAATGCTGTACATACGCAGGAGCAGTGTCCTCCACGGCTGGCGCTTGAGACCGCGCGATGCCATCAAAGCTGTGTTCGGACTCCAGGGTCTGGATTGGAGGAGTCATCTTTGCCGGACGTTCGTCGAGTGATAGTGGGATGCTGTGTCGGGCCGGTGGTGGGTGAGTTAGAGCACAATTGCCTTCCTAGTTCATCTGAGCCTCAAGCGCATGTCAATATGAACTTGGCTATTCTTGCAGTTGCAAGTGTTGACATCACTTAGTAAGTGTGTTGTCTGTCCTGGTCCATTCATCACGTCGGGGTCACCAATGTAAAAAGTCCATCCATTAAGACTTCAGTTTAATGGCATTGCAGTCCAAAAGTCAGAGTGACTGTCCAATGTAGACTTTCATCTCATCTCAGCAAGAAACAAGTCAAGTTCTTCCAGTTCCAATATGGGTAGAGTCCAGAGTGCAGTAAGCACAATATATGCAGAGTCCAAAGTGTACAAGTAATAACACAAGAGTAGTTTTGCTTCCTCAGCTGACAAAAGAGACTGATATATTTATTGGTGCACAGGTATAAGTATTAAAATACAATTCATGAAGTTTCCCCCCCCCCCCCCAGCAGGGCTGAGTGGGAATTAACAACCAATCACAGCACAGCAAATGCCACTGCTGCTGACCATTTGCTCAATTATCATTCACATTGTGTGGGGTGATACCTCCCCCAAACAGGGTTGCTACCAGCATCTTTGGCTGAGATCTGGCAGGGATTAGTGAAGCTAAGACAATGGAGCAAAAGTGGACCCCCTGCAGTGCTCTGCATTGTGCTGAGGCTATTTATAGCTCAAGTCACAATGGGCTATTGTGCTGAGTGTCAACTTTGGCTTGGTCAGCAGTTTTGGAGGGAAAGTTAGCTAGCTCCTCCCATAATTTAGGACTCAACAGTGAGGCATCTTAACAGAGCAATGCACTCACATAACACTGACAATAAATCAATATGAAGAACAAAATGAATAATACAATTTATCAATTGACAATTGGACATAAGCAATCAATCAATTAATGACTTAATCAATCAATTAATGATATAGTCAATCAATTGATAATGTAATCAATACTAATAATATAATCAATACTGATAATACAATCAATGCTAATAATATAATCAATGTTAATAATATAATCAATGTTAATAATATAATCAATGTTCCTTGAAGCAGGCTAACTAAACACAAAGCTAAATATGAATAATAAGAAAATACTGACACATGTGAGCTGAGCAGTGACTAGCACATGGAAATGATGGGAACACATAACAACTGCATTTAGGTCACACATGAGCAGAGGCCTGTATAGGGCAGGTGTAATGAAGAGCATACAATATATTAAGCAATTGCTAGAGCAACAAAAACGCTCAAGGCAAGTGTAATGCAGAGTGCACACAATCAATGTACCTAACATAATTCTACTGACATGTATGTACATCCTTTGCCTAGGGCAAGTGTAATGAGGAGTGTACCTAATAATTGTGCCTGACCTGTGTGTTCATCCTTTGCTTAAGGCAAGTGTAACGAGGAGTGTACAATCACTGCACCTAACATACAATTCTAACTGACATGCATGTACATCCTTTGCCTAGGGCAAGTGTAACGAGGAGTGTACAATAATGCACCTGTCATATAATTCTAACTGACATATAATAAGTGGTTGCCAGGGGCCGCACTTTACAACATGAACACAATACATTTCTTAGCACGTGGTCATGCATGTGGAATTATTGAAAGTGTGACCGGGGTATGATAATAGTATAATAGCGCATTTGAAGATGCCTGCAGTACTTAAAATGCTCATTATTACATATATGTATATAATTTTATTGACATTATAAGAAGACATATGTCATAAGTACCAAACAAAAAAAAAGCAATCGGAAATGAGTAAAAAAATAAGGAATACAACAAAGATTAATATAAGTATTTACATACGAGTGAACATAATTAGTTTAGCTCTTTAGATCATCCACTCTTTACAAAATATAATCAAAATATTTTATACATAAACCTTGTATCATAAGCATAAAGTTGTATTTTACATATATAATGCAAATTAACATGTTCATCAAAATACAGTGCCCTGCATTGACTAGTATACTATGCATTGAAACCTAAGAACTTCAACATATTTAGTATACATTTAAAGCATATGTATCGATTCTTTAAATGTTTTCCCATAGTATGTAGAAGAGTAAATAACTCTCTTCATAATTCAAAGAAAAATGTAGGTGTCAAAGTATATTTAATAGAAAATCATTCGGATAAATACCTCTCGACATTGCAGATTATAGTACATGTATATACCATAAAAAAAAGAAGATTGTTTTAATTCACTATATTTGAAAATTAATAGAACATTTTCTATTGCTGATCGCACTAATTGCTGTGAACATAGAACGATTTTATTATTAATATAATAAAAGAACGATTTCAAACCCAACAGAACAAAAAGGTAATTATTTTTTGAACGAAATAAAAATAAAAAAGGCCTATGTATATCCTATCCCAGTCAATGTACTTAAGATGATCACCAATGATTACACCAAGATAAACCTTTGTATAATACAAATTAACATGTTACACCAAGATATTTGTAGAAATTCACTACATTCACACTCATTTTCAATAACAAATGTAGAGTATTCATTTCTTTCCTTCCTGAAATCTATAAAAATCTCCTTAGTTGTCTTAACATTTAGATTTAAATAGTTTGTCTCACACCAATTGACAAAATTTTCTACCTCATTCGTATAAAGGCTCTCATCATTGTTTTTGATAGCACCAACAATAATCGTATTATCCGCATATTTGAAAATAGTACAACCATCAAAGTGGCTACAACAATCATTTGTGTGCAAGGTGAATAAAAGCGAAGAAAGCTCACAGCCCTGAGGGGCACCTGTATTCGTTGTTATGTAATCAGATGTAACATTTTTGAATTTAACATACTGTGGTCTTCCAGTGAGGTAGCTGTATACCCATTTAATTATGTTTCCATTTACATTCATTTGATGTAACTTGCGTAGCTAAACATGCTTTTGAATTTTATTAAATGCACTAAAAAAATCTATGAACAATACCGTACAATACGTTTTTGGTTGTTCTAGTAGTTACAGCATCCTCGACACATCTACGAGGTCTGTATGCAAATTGTAAACTGTCTAAAGCCTAGGTCTCACATAGCCGGTTTTGCCGTAGTGAAGGCATAGTATTACATAACGGTTATGCAACGCGCTTCCCGGCTCCAAGCCGACGGCTACCCGTGGATACACGGCGATACCCGTCGAGTCACTCCTGGGACTCGTGGCCAAGCCGGGAGTTTCAGAGCCGGTAGCCAGGTATGCCATGCGTACATGGCATACCCGTGGCAAACTCCCGGGTGTCCAAAAACCGTCATAAGTCGGCGGATTACCTGTCAAAGTTGGCGAGTTATCCGTCCCTAATTTTACCCGTAGTAAAGCCAGCGGTTTACTAGGAGTAAGCCGACGGCTTCCAGGAGTAATCCGCTGACTTCCACGGGTGACTTGCCGACTGCTACCAGCATCAGCACCAGCGTAGGCAGGGTGGGGGTAGTATATACTTTAAAAGGCTGCTGCTCCCATTATATTAGTCCGATTTTCGTCAAATAAAGACTGGATTGTAGTATAGTTCATACTGATTCCATATGTGTAAAATAGACCAAATATTAAGCGAGACATTCGTCTGAGAAGGCAGGTAGGCTTGCGGCGGCAAACTGTTGCTCCCGCAAGCGTCTGCGTCCGGACTGTATCAATGCAGGAAGAGCTGAGCGCTTCTTTAAAAGGCTGCTGCTCCCCTAATATTAGTCCGATTTTCGTCAAATAAAGACTGAATTGTTCAGGGAAATGTGTAGAATTTAAATCATAGATAAGGTGGGGAAAATTAATGGAGTATACTAGGCACAAACAAGAATATTCTTGTTAATAAAGTTAGTAATACCTCCTAGAGTATAGATATGTAGATATGTAGATAGACAGATAGTTATAAGATCTTCACCTAATAATACGTTACTATCAATAATTCATTGAATCGTAATCAATAAAAAATGAAAATAAAACAATGATAACATTGTGAGACATGAGATATGGGGGGCCAGTCAACTCGCCGAATTTTAACTCGCCCAATAAAAAAACTCGCCCTTGTGTTTGTTGGCTTGTTGCAATTAAAATTCCGAAGTGATAAAGATGTCTATAGAGCTATAACAACTATCTATAGATAGGCATTTACCGTTATATATTATAACATAAGTAATTCAATTCAATTAGCCAAATGTAAAGAAGTCCTTCACAAAGGTTAATAGTCATTACTCAATTGCAATTAGCCTGGATTACAGGTTTAATGTCATGTCCTATTCAATTCACAATTAAAAAGAAGCCACTTTGAACATCACACATATCTGAGTGTCAATTGTCATTTAGTATAACGGTCATAATGAATTGTAATTTTCTCTGTATCAGGAATCGGATTGGTTCATAGTTCAGCCAGATTTGATATTAATTAACAGCAGAGATACAGATAGACAGACAGACTGCTACAAGCGTCAGCATCAGCGTAGATAGATAGATAGATAGTTTAGAGAGACATAGATTTATATGCTTATTATATAATACAGAATATCTCGCTTAATATTTGATCTATTTTCGATCGGAAAACACGTATGGAATGAGTATGAACTATACTACAATATACAACCCCTCTGCTGCTGCATGTACAAAATATCATTCGACGAGTGACTCGCCAGGTTCTACTAGAAACTCGCCTACTTTCCCGGGGCTGTCGTAGCTACCTTGCTTAACTTCTTCAGAACCTGTCGTGTCTATCGTACAACCCTGCGAGTCACTCCTACAACTCGGCGAGTTACTCCTACAATACGTCGAGTCTCTCCTGGGTTTCGCGGATCAAACGGCTGTAATCCGGCGAGTCACTCGTAGAACCCGGCGAGTCACACGTAGAACTCGGCAAGTCACACGTAGATCCCAGCGAGTCACACGGCGGATGATGCCCCGCCCCTTTTTGCCACCAGAATCTGTTTGGCGAAAAAGCCTGTTGCATAACCGTTACGTAATGCTACGGGTTCACTATGGCAAAACTGGCTATGTGAGATGGGGGCTTAACACTTCTCCTAACTGATAACATAGATGTCTTATAACAGATGTGTGAGCAAGGGGTCTCAAGTAATTTTTTGCCAATGGAATTTTGAAAGGGTGGGGGGCGAGATAGCTGGGGTGGCTTCAGCACTTACTGGTAGCTATGGCAATGGTATTGGCCGATACTAGAGAGCAGTATCGATATCGGTTCGATAAATTCCTAGATTTTCAGTTTTACTGGTGTGCTCCACCATCTTCTAATGAATCAGGTGAATTAGGAGACCTCAAATTTGCAGTGTGATTCACTTATATCAGGTGCATGCTTGAATCTACTACTTTCGGATAAATCATTACCTTTATATTTGTGATTTAGAACCATTTCTTTTAAAAATATGTCAAATATATTTTTTCCATAATAAGGACTTTAGGAGACAGTGATTACAAACTACTCCTATTTAATTTTGGTTAATACAATACTGAATGATAAGGTTAAGAAAGTACTATCTTGTAAAGGAAACCAGATCGGGACTCCCAGGCCCAGTTTGCTTTTAACTTAAAAGAAAGTATTATGATGGATAATTCCTTCACGGTTTATTTGTAGGCTTCACAAAGTAAGAAGTAGTTAATAAATACCATTCTCAAGGAATACATAGAACCATGAGATACTGGCAGTAACACAAGCCCAGTTATGTCGGTACAAAACACAAGCTGGGCCTCTGATGCCCTAGGAAGCACTGGGAGGGTTAAACAAGCAGGAATGAACCCCAAAACAAAACAAGATAGACCATCAGAAGAAGTCTGAGAAGAAATAAAAGCACATCATCAACAGTTGTTATTTACATGATACTCTTATGTGAACAGGTAGCTGTTTCATACTTCCACAGAAATTTTATCCATCTAGTTGACTAGAAGTTTATAATACTACGGTGGGTCCTATCCGATTCTCAGGTGATTATGGCGGGTCCTCTTCTGGGTCAAATTTTATGGGATCGTCCTTCCAATGTTAATCCAGTCTCCTTTTAAAAGCATTTAAGCTTGATGCAGTCGTCGTTGTCATACAACCCATTAACCAACTTGTAGGTTTCGATGATTTCTCCTCATGTTCTTCAGAATCTTAGGCTAGGTAGTCACAGATGTTGGAGTCTTTCTTTGTAGGAGAGGTTCTTCAATCCATTTACTTGCTTGGTTGCCTGTGTCTGAACTTTTTCTAGTCTTCTGATGTCTTTTTTGGTGTATGGGCTCCATGCGGTAAGGGCATATTGTAGGATCGAGCGCACCAGGGTTGTGAATAGGGGGACAAAAGTATCTTTGTCTAGATGTTGGAATGATCTTCTTATAATTCCCATAACCTTGTTTGCTGTTTTTACAATGGTTCCTATGTGGTTCTCAAATCTGAGGTTACAGTCAATGTTTAATCCAGGCTCCTTCTCTTCCTCAACTGCAGTAATCTGGGAGTATGTTATTAGTCCATCTTCAATGTTGGGGCTGTCTCCCTTAGGTCATTCTTATTTCTGCTGATTAACATTCTTTTACATTTCTCTGGGTGAAACTTCATAACTCTGTAATATTTGATTTTCGCAGTCTTGACATTGCGTAATTTTCTCAACGCATCATCATTTTCTTTAGAAAAAAACTTTCTAGGAGTAAAACTGTTTATATCTTGTAGATTTGGAGACTTACATAAATCCTTACAGTAATTACATGGTTCACATGGCAAACATCATTCATGACCTTTGATCACATGGAAAACCATAATGAACAAGATCACATGGAAAACCTTGTTAATGAACTAGCAAGATACTTATTTCAAAAGAATACTCTGTGAACGACAATTTTCAGCAAGAAGGGACATTAATTTGCCGTTTGATAATAATGGGAAGAATAAAAGTTCATTTTTAGCTTTTATATTATTCAAGAAGACAGGTGTCAGTTGACCCATTGGGGACTATTGATCACTAGAAATATATGTTAGCCTTCAAAACCATTTAACCTTAAGCTGCTTTAAATGCAAATATAAAAAAAGAGGACTGGTGAATTAACAATCAAGCATTGTTCAGCATATTGTTCAGTTGAAGCATTGATTCAGTGTGACTGGTGATAATGGCCAATATAAAAGACAAGTTCTGACAAGCTAGAGATTGTTTTCTAATGTAGGACATTTGTTAGATAAAGTGGTGGGTGTACTACAATTATTCATTTTAAACTGCTGAGTACTGCCAATGCTTACAGTTAGTTCACATAAAGTGCTTACTTTTGCGTATTATTCATATGAAAATGAGCTATTATGACTCCTGGTTGCTATGACATGATTACATGCACAGCATGTCCTAAATTGAGACAACCAGGCAGTGAACCATATCCACATTCCACAACATTGACACCTTCTGCCTGGTGCATACTATTCAGGGGACAAGCTGACTCATCATCACATAGGATCATGAGTCATCATGGTGTAAAAGGCACTGGCCTTTTGCTCTTTAAATTTAACTAAAATAATGTTTCATGAGTTTGAATATGAGTAATGTTTAGAGTTATGGAAGGGATGGCTGCAGATGGCCATCACTGATTGCATTTCTCATTTTAACAATGTACAGGTCATTAGTGGAGGCAGGGGATCCATCAAAGTACCATGGCCAGCTGGCCATGTTGTACCCCTCTTTCTGATCTTGATCCTGATGGCCGACATGGGATCGAGGGAGGTTGGATCTCCCTGGCCTAATGACTATGCTGTCTCCTGGGGTGTGTAGTTGATGAGGGGAGAAGGGTGTGGGTCTGATTGCCTGCCACCTGTCCTGTGTGACCCAGTGCACTTATGGGTAGGAATTAATGCATGAGTGAGTCTGACCATTGTATGGCATGAGAGGTGATGGATGACTGACTTTGGGTGCATAGTTGTGGGGGTGTGCTGGGCCACAGATGAAAGGGATTGATTAGGGATTGTGATTGTTACCCCCTCCATTAGGGAGGGTTCTTTGTGTATTGAAATGATATAAATAATAAACATGGAAAGTTTCTGGCATCTTTGGTTTTGACCAACATGCAGAGCAGACCAACAAGACTACAAGGTATGAACACTAATATATTGGAAGAATTAATGGACTTTATTGACCTGGAAATGGAAAGCCAAAGCTTGGAAATACCCACTCTCTATCACTCTAGAGTGCCTCAGGCTGTTTTTATGCTGTTGTGTTTGGCACAAGTAAGAATGGGCAGATGCTGAACTGTTAGACAATGAGCAGATGAGCTAGGAAATTGTCTATATAGGAATGCCCATGTGAAAAGCTGTCATCATGAATCTCGACCAGTTCCAGGAATTTCTGAGGGTACAGAAAGCAAGCAATGGGTCCACAGCTTCCATGATAGAGACTCAGACCAGACATATACAAGAAAATGGGGAGAAACATGAGGCCCAGGCTCAGGCAAAACGAGTGGCTGTGTGTGATGGATCAACCACCAGGAGACTGAGGCAATGGTTCAGGGATGTGGAACTGACCATACCTTACACAAAAAGGACATTGTTTGTGGCCGCTCAGACAGCAGAGGGAGCACTGAGGGTGGAATTGAAGAGATTTTTGGATACTGCTGAGGATCGCAAGGCAGTGGAGTGGACTGTATTGAAGGCCCATCTGACCACAACGTTTTTGTCTAAGCATGAGGCTGACAGGATGCGGGATGAAATAGAGAAGGTGCAACAGGGGGCCTATGAGACCAGAGCAGCTTATGGGAGGAGATTTAGGGAGGCGGCCGACTTGGGCTACCCCAAGGACAACAGGAATGTGGATCAGCAACGCAACATATTGGGAGCTTATCTAAGAGGCATGAGGGACAGGAAGGTAGTGGAAAGAGTGGTGAGAGAAGGGAGACCCAAGGATTATGTGGACGCCATGGAGCAGGTAGCTCAGTATGAAGGGGACGAATATCGCCTGTACAGGGCACTGAATGGTTGTGCCCTGAAACATAAAGTTGGGTTTCTGATTATATTGTTTCAAAAAATTGATCAGTAGGGTTTCCTTATAATTTAAACCAAGTAAAAAATCTAATATAAAATGTTCAGCTTTCTTTTCAGCAGTTGGAAATTCTGGACACATTTTCAAAGAATACAAGTCAAAACGTCCGAAAACCGAAACGTCCGAGTTCGTAACATCCGAAAATGTTCCGAAACGTCAGATTCCCGAAACGTCCGAAATGTCCGATTTTTTTTCAATTTTGCCAATGCTTACATGAACTATTTTAACTTGAAGTAAACATAATTCTTAACCACATTTTTACAACAACAAAAAAACCGTAGCTGCCATTATTGCAGATATATTTTAATGTAACAGACAAATAAGTTATATGCATAATAATAACAATGAGGTATTGTAATGTTCAAATTTTGTTTTGTTAACTGCACAACCCAAAAAGGAACAATAAATCAATAAATAATTTATCTCCAACAGAATACTTTGATCAAGGTGGTGTTCTAACCCACAAAAATTCCAGAGAGTGACCAATTGCGGGGGGCGCAGGTTCATTGCCGGCCTCCGAAACGTACGATTGGTGCGGTCAGCTTTAACTTTAATTAAAATCACTAAAAAAGGTCTTGCTTATCAAATCTCATGTAAAACTACAGACAGAACTTGAATGTCAAAGAAATTTAATGAATTTTTAACAAACTATTGCGTGAATGTACATAAAACAGCAGAAAAAGTATTTTTGGACGTTTCGGACACTTTTCGTATGTTTAGGGAATCGTACGTTTAGGGAATCGGACTTTACGGGTTTGGACGTTTTGGTTTTCAGACGTTTCGACCTGATACCTTTTCAAATATGTCATAAAAAATTAAAAGGTGTTGATCATGATTACCTGCAATAACAGTGTCAAGCTCCAGCAGTTCTGTTGCAGTGAGATCGTCCACATCTGAAAATTCTGATTCTTCATCTTCATTATGCAAGCTGACGTCTATCGTAGATTTAAGCTGAAATTCAAGCACAGATATATCAGTATGTCTGCATTATATCGAAAATGTATATTTATAACATTACACCAATTTTAAACATTCTCGCAATATTTACCAGTTTGTTACAACTGTAATCTGGTACAGCTTCCCTGGTCACATGTGCAGAATGTCGCAGTACTTCTTCAGGTGGGCATTTAATGTGACTTCTGTCAAAGTTGAGGACTGAACTAGTCATTGCACGGCCAACGGCCACTCCAATCTGTCCTGCCTGCTTCATGTAACGGCAGTCAACTGTTACCCATGGTAAAGTCATTCCCTGTGCCTTGTGTGCTGTGATCGCATAACTTAAAGTCAAGGGATATTGTTTTCTCTGTGCCAAAGTAGAGTTATTCTTCCCATGCACTGAGAAAAGTTGCTGGTCCAGCTTGACTGTGATGTTCAAAGATGGAAAATGGACAGTTGGGCCAGCAGCGTCCAGTTCTTTTACAATCCCTTGAAGGCCATTGATTAACTCATTTGAAATGTTTTTTAGCAGCAGAACTTTAACGCCAACCTTCAGACGTAGCACCTATGGTGCTGTCACCTTAGTGTCTAAGACACGCTGCTTGCCAATGTCGATTGCTTTGTACAGGTGCTCTTTGCCGGGCATATTTTTCAATTTCTGCAGATTAAAGTACATTGCCCCATCTCTTGTACCACATATCAAGGTGCTATCTTGAGGCAAAGGTCTTGCAAGGTCCTTAACAAACTTTTCAGTTTCTGACGACAAATGTCCATGAGAAAGTTGGTGGATGGCCATTATTAGCTGGGGCTCGCTCTGACGGAGAACTTCGGTGAGTTTCACCTGATGAAAGTTCCAGGCTCTACTACTAAATGCCCACTTTTCACTGTCTGGGAGGTGCCTGTTTGGTACGGGTGGCAACTGCAAAAAGTCACCAGCAACAACTACTTGGATGCCCCCAAATAGTTCCTCAGATTGTCTCACTGCCCGGCACACCGCCTCACACTGGTCAAATATGCAAGCACTAATCATACTGATCTCATCGATAATTAAGACGTCTGTTGATGAAATTCTCTGACGTACAGTCTCATAGTGGTCCAGCGAAGACACCAGATGGACTAGAGTTGGTAGGTCGTACCTTCCATCGCTGATGCCGGCCCATCTATGCAACGTCATAGCCGCAGCATATTGGGATGCAGCAATACCTGGAAATGAAACTTTATGATTAGTTCAATAACCATAAATTTGTAATGTATCTCTACCACTATTGATTTCTGGATATTCACATGAAGTTAGTAAATGTTTCATTTTTTCTCTATGTCATTACATCTGCCTCTGGCAGCTGGCCATATAAGCTGACTAAGTTTCAATGCCTAAAGCTTTATCAGGTTATATGAGCAGCTGCCAGAGGCAGATGCAATGATGAGACGATAAGGCTGAGAGTCCATTGCAAGGTAATAAAGTCCCGAAAGGTGGAGCCTTATAAGTGACCATGGCCGTAGACTGGCCATCACAGATAATTGAAGAAATTGTGAAATTTGTTCAGGACTGACCATTTTTGATTCCCGAAAGTTGCTTACTTTGTACTTATTGAATTTTACTTAGTAATATTTGGTATTGTTGCAATTATCCAGGAAAATAAGTTTGTTTCAGCAAGGTTATCCAGCACACATAGAAACAGAATATTCTAATTTTGTGAAAAAAAAAAAAATTGGAACAGGCCTATTTTACAACTATTGTTAGGACTACTTGTTCAATGTTCTTACTAAAGATAAAGGATAAAGCAGTGAGAGGCATTTCAATCAAATGATCAAATTTTCAAGTTACTATGCTTACCAGTTGATGCTGTGACGGCAACCTCTTTTGCAGATGTTCTAGTTCCCTCCTAATTTCTTTCAACAGTACTGTCTTCCCTGTCCCCGCCTGAAGTAAAAAAGACATATCATAAGAATATAAATTTATTTTGTGGGTAAAAGGGCCTACAAACATGTTTTATTTCCTTCATAACTATTATAGGCAAATATTATACCTCTAAATTCAAGGGAAAAGAAAGTATTGAGAAGCATGGCAAATTCGCAAGATTTTCCTCGAACCTAAAATTTACTTGTCCTTTGACAGAGCTGTTCTGTTAAATAGCACAAAATCACCACTACCAGTGCTGCACAATGTAAACAAAACTGTGCTGTCTATACTATATCTGAGTGCAATTTTGTGAATAGCTAGTAATAAAGTAAATCAAAGTAAGGTAAAATATATTAATATAGGGAAGTACTCAATTCCGACTCTGCCTAAATTTTGACACCCTTGGATTTATATGGTGGCCTATTCTCTCAACCGGAGACTTGTGTGCCCTGTTCATATTAAGTCTTATAAATATAATGCATATGCATTGTGTAATAATACAAGCCACATGACAAATCTTTTTTCACTATCTGCATAAAAATACAAATTTACTACTTTTCTCATGCAGTTGGGATCATATTTTGCAGGAATGGTCTAAAATAATGATATTGTTCAATTCTAAATTCTGAAGCAGTCAACAAGATTACCAATAAATAATTTGTTGCTTTAATAGATTTTCAAAATATTATATTTGTGCAGCTATATGCATGACTATTTTGTGATAAATATTTTTTTTACTGCCATGTCTATCCTTAAAATCTACACTAGGGTACGTTATTTTGATTCACTGTAAATGGGCATATTTTGAATTACAAACATACATAGCCATCATATGCTTATGTACGACTGCTAACGGCAGTACGACTGGCAATTTACTACAGAAAAACATTGCCCACAACATGTGTTGTCATCGCTAGTTTACACAAGTTTGACTGCCGTCATTCTCTTAAGCATTTGTAAAAATGTTCATTGTTATGTCGTGCTAGGCCTAGTCAACATTTGAAAAAGACTTACCTGACCAGTAATGAATACATTGTGACCATTCATAACCAACTTCTTGGCTCCTTCCATGTTTACTTGTAGTTCCCAAAATTAGGTCAGCTGTGAAATGATTCAGACCTGCCAAGTCTTACGCATTTGGCATAAGTCTCGCTCTTTTGGTTGGTGTCTCACTCCTCCAGACTTGTATTTCTCCATATATTAACTTAACCCACACAAATGGATCCGCAATTTTAGTCTAGGCTGGTTGGAAAGTGCCAAAACTCACGAAATCACGCATTCACAACACCCGGAATGGCTATATACACGACGGGTTGTAGTCAGCGTAGGAGATAAAGCGAGGTCCTGCTTTGAGCAGCTTCAGCACTTTTGGAGACTTGTGGGGGATCCCGGACATCATGGTCAGACGGCCCGATTGGTCCAGGATCTGGATTGCACCACGTCTGGCCGCTTCAAAGGGGGAAATCTGGAAGGAAAATAGGAAGATGTTAGATAAACAGGAAAAAGATTTTTGTGAGATTAGTAGGGGATTGGGAGATTATCTAATGTTACGGGATAGGGGGAAGGGGAGTATGCGAATTCTAGTTAGGCAGTCATTTAGTTGTGGAAGTAGAGAAGAAGACTGGTATCTAAGAAGGGCCTTATTGTTTAGAGTCAACAGTCTAGACTATTGGCTCCAGGTTTGATCTCTCATGTAGCTCTGCAGTGGTTACCCTGCGTTGACCTGGGACATAGTATACCTTTAGGGCAACCCTGAGAGCTTTGTCTGTGCAACCTACACGACGGGTTGTGCACGTTCATTGGTTATATGCACGACAGCGCCCAAATGTGTCGTGCGCATTGATTGGTTATATGCACGACTCAGATTTTCATACCAGATGGCGTGCTAGTCTGCCTGACAAACCATGCGCCTCTAGTGGGAGAAAATATCAGTATGGGAGGTTCATCCATATTAGAGTGTTTTAAATATTGCAATGTAGGTATATGTAGGTACTATAGGTACCTACCAAAGAAACTACTCATAAACACTTTTGGAAACAAAATTAACTCAATCATGGTTTTTCATCATAGATCACAAGCATTAACTGAAATTCTGAATTTCAACTGATTCCTGTTTATTATGCATATTAAAGAGGGAGATTGTTTTGATCATGGATGGAACATGCAATATCAATTTTAATTCCAGTTGGATTATTTTCATATATGCTTATTATATAATATAGAACATTTAGCTTAATATATAATTTGGTCTATATAAGTACATAAAAGATAGCAAATAAAATGACAGATCAAATCACAAATACTAATTACAATATCAATATTAGATTTAAATTTTACAAAAATATACACAAATACTGATCAAAATATCACAATAAGATTCAAATTAACACAAAAAGATAAGAATATTTGGTCTATATAAATACATAAAAGATAGCAAATAAAATGACAGATCAAATCACAAATACTAATTACAATATCAATATTAGATTTAAAATTTACAAAAATATACACAAATACTGATCAAAATATCACAATAAGATTCAAATTAAAGGGGAACTAACACCTTCAGCACTTTACCTCTCAGAAGTAAGCTTGGGTCCATTGAAACACATCTACGCTTTTCATAATGTGTATATATGCCCTGGTAAAATAATATCCTGCATTTATTAGCTCTGTTTTGTGAACTACGGAGGCCGCCATATTTGACTGTCGCGGGTGTTTTGAAGTCGCCGGAAATACGTCACTGTTGTAAATTCTAGATGCTCTGCATTGCAATTCAATGCTATAACCAGCTTTAGAAACAGGTGTTAATTGCACTTGAGCCTTTGTCAAGAGCATGCTAATAGACACTGTTCTCACTCAGTGTCTAGTAAATTGCCATTAGACACACATTATTTATTTTAGGTCAATTGGCTATATAATACTTATGAGTGACAGGTATCAATTAATGAAACTATGTTTTTAATTTCTAGTCATTTCAACCCTCATGGTGGCAACAACATACATATTTTAGTTTATAAAATCGTAAAAAGAAAACTATATATAGTAGTATAATCAATAAGTTAGTAGGCTTTTAAATTGAACAATTGTCCTATAAGTGAATGTGAAGGCATTAGAATCTATCCTCTATGTATGTATGTATCTATCTATCTATCTAGGGATCGCCCTTTTCAATAATGAAATTGATTATTCATTCAAGAAAACTAAATAAACATTTGAAACAGATTAAATGTTAGGAACAGGTTATGTACAGTGAAATACAGAACGGTGGTCAGAGGCCTGTGATAAGTGCCAGGAATAACAAGTTTTTCCCCAGGCACGGGTATCTACCTATTCGATAGTTATTCCCCATCAAAGGGGTTTAAACTAAATAAATAATTGCAGTTCTAATTTCGACTATGTTAAATATTACTATTAGATAAGAATGAATTCAGCTCAAATTAAGTATCACCCTTTGAACATACCCATGTTATTTCATTTGAATATTGCTTTGTTTTGCACTCCATGTGCATACCTAAATATAATTTTTAAATATAACTTTATTGCAATCAGTAATTAATTGAAGAAAATTCCCAGTAATTAATGAAGTACAAT
Organism: Alitta virens; assembly: GCA_932294295.1. Taxonomy (NCBI): domain Eukaryota; kingdom Metazoa; phylum Annelida; class Polychaeta; order Phyllodocida; family Nereididae; genus Alitta; species Alitta virens. The sequence goes on from OW028574.1 coordinate 24,017,683, forward strand.
TACAGCTGGTGTGTTATCTGTTCAGATTGTTCTTTTCAAAATTGCAATGAATGAAACGGATTACAAACCTTATATGAGTTGATTTGTAGGGCTGACATGTACCTACAGCTCAGTTCTTAGGACATAAGTGACGTCACGGCCGTGCGTGTCGTGCGCAATAATGGCGGCCCCCAGCGTTGTGGTGGGTTGTGCAATTGCATTCTTATATAAGCTAAAATTCATACCAAACTCGTCTTTTGAACAATTTTTTTCACTGCAGTTGATTTTTTAATATCTAATTGATCTTTTAAAAATAACTTACTAATTTCCTTTAGTTCCCCTTTAACATAAAAAGATAAGAATGTTCACATGTATACAAAAAAATACAAATATAATCATTGCCTGGTAATTGTACAATAAAATACATTGTTTTTAATTAATGAAAGCAATTACATCTTTTTGTAATTGTGAATGACAATCAAGACAATGTCATATTACTGTGTCATCTTTGAACGAAATGACAGGTCAAAGAACCCAAATTTAGGCAATTAGGCAATTGACACATGTATTGAGCATTTGCTTTATTCTCTACACCCATTCTTTGTATCATTGAAAATGCTAATAGCAATTGACATAACGGTCATGGCAGTTGGCAGAATGAGTAGAAATGAATTGCAATAAAGCTCATCCAAACAATGTATATATATCATGGTCAAAAATATTGACCACACCATTCAAGTCATGACCATACACAGAGCACCTTGCCGCCGCCAGAGAACTGCATTCTCAGACGAATATCTCGTTAATATTTGGTCTATTTTCAATCTGAAAATCTGTGTGGAATTAGTATGAACTCTACTATAATTCAATATTTATTTGACGAAAATCGGACTAATATTAGGGGAGCAGCAGCCTTTTAAAGAAGCGCTCAGCCCTTCCTGCATTGATACAGTCTGGGCGCGGACGTCTGCGAGAGCACCACTGTTTGCCTCCGCCAACCTAGCTGCCTTCTCAGACGAATATCTCGCTTAATATTTGGTCTATTTTCAATCCGAAAACCGGTATGGAACCAGTATGATTTATGCTACAATTCAGCTATTATTTGACGAAAATCGGATTAATATAAATGGAGCAGCAGCCGCCGCAAGACAACTGCCTTCTCAGACAAATATCTCGCATAATATTTGGTCTATTTTCAATCCGAAAACACGTTTGGATCAGTATGAACTATACTACAATTCAGTCTTTATTTTAGGAAAATCGGACTAATATTAGAGGAGCAGCAGCCTTTTAAAGTATATACAACCCCCACTCCCTGCCTACGCTGACGCTGGTAGCAAAAAGCCGCCGGGTTACCCGTGGAAGCCGCCGGGTTACCCGTAGAACCCCTCAACAAGCCGCTGGGGTGAAATTAGGGACAGATAATTCGCCGGCTTTCACGGGTGACCCGCCGGCTTTCACGGATGACCCGTCGGCTTCCACGGGTGACCCGTCGGCTTCCAAGGGTCAGCCGCCGGCTATCACGGGTATTTTTTTATTTTTTGGACACCTGGGAGATATCTACGGTTGTGCCATGCAAACATGGCACAACCGGCTACCGGCCTCGAAACTCCCGGCTTGCCCACGGGTGCTCGCCAGGTATCCACGGGTAGCCTATATTCGTTTGAGCAATATTACTGTACACAAGTTAAACACAGATGAATATATACTACAATACATACTATAAGCCCCTGTCACACTAGGCGATTTAGCCGTAGTGAACCCGTAGTATTACGCAATTGATAAAAAGTACAATAAAGTGTGTTTAACAATACAATAATTTCAACATTAACCTTTATAATCAAATAGCAAATTGGGGTCACAAAAAAAGTCGAATAGACACACAAATTATGCCAATTTGTTTTTTCATAGATAAGGTAGTTGATGAGGAATAATATTTTATATATATCTGTATGCTATTTTTTTATAGCCTTAAGGTTTTATAAGTTAGTCAGAATTGCTGAAATTTCAAGAAAATTGACTCCCAAATTTTTTTTTTTCGTTCTTCTTTTCTTTTTTTCTTCTTACATATAACTACTTCTACAGTAGTCAGTCAGTTCAGCCAAATCAGTCAGTTCAGCCAAATCAGTCAGTACACAGTCAGTGATATCAGTTGACTCAATCAATTCTGTCTGTCAGTTCAGCTCATCAGTTCAATCAGTCAGTTCAGTCATGTCTGTCTATCAGTCAGCACAACAGAACACGACAGCTGACAAATAGTCAGTCATTTAGGCAGTCCGACAGTCATTGGTTTTTATTCATGTACCTTTAACATCACTTGCAAATTGTAGATTCAGTGACGTAACCCTCAGGATTGTCAGCAGTATTATTTTTTTCTCTATATATAAATTATAGGTATTAGTGTATTTTATCATTGTGTTTTAAATATATAGATGATAAGATAGTTGCAAATGAACTAATTAGCAAAAAACCGAATTGTTCTATCATGTATAGAAGCCAAGTAATTGCCAGTTGAAGTTTTGCACTCCTCCAACATCTTCAGGTGAGTTAAAGATGAATGTCTTTAGTTAAAGAAAGTCAGGTGAGAAGGCCAAGGCAAAAAGTAAAAATTTTCTGAATATAGGCCAAGGCTAAAGGTTTAGGCCAAGGCAAAAAGTGTTTCTCACTGAATATGTAATGCTAAAAAATACTATGACCCAGCCTGCAAACTAAATAGTAATTTCACAACTTTATGATATTAAATAATGGACCAATTTTGTGCCTGTGTCATGTTAATAGCCAAAACAGTAAAATAATGTTAATAATTCCAGGTGTCTAGAAGTGAGACATCCAATTAGTGTCAAATAGTGTTAATTTTAATCAAATACAGATATTCCTGAGCACTGTCTTGTAGCAGATGTAAGGAATAAATAATAATTACAATGATGCTAATAAAGAAAATTCACTTTTTGAAGGTTCTGAGTTTGTTTGAAGCATTAACTAAAAAGAAACGCAAAATCTAACACTTGGGACATACATGTCACAGTTTGACTTATTACAACCAAAATAAATATCTACATGTTTTTTGGTCATAGCCCATCTCTCTTACCCAGAAACACCCCTCTGTACAAATTAACTTTTATAGTTTCCTATCTCTGCAATGATACTTTTTTTGCCATATTTTCATCATTATATATATATATAGCCATTTGTTGTGGTCAAAAGAAGCAGCAGAAATTACAAGGAAGAATGTTGCATATTTCAAAGTAATATTATGCCCAGCTAAGTAATTTCCCAGCTAGAAAGTTGGGATTTAACTTTTTGAAAATGGCTATGTTCAGTGTCAGCAAAAATTTAGTTGCAGATATTATGGGTATTCAAATCATTGGAGAGTCTTAAAGTCTTTGTAGATTTGAATACCCGGCATATCTGCAACTCAATTTTTGCTGACACTGAACATATAGACATTTTTATATGTGTAAACAGTATTTTCATAAGATACAATTTTATGTAATTATATGATATCAGGTATTTTTTTGGTCATTTAAATTTTTTTTATGTTACCCTTTCATATCTAGTGCTATGTTTATGTATTTTAATTATATTTTTGAAGATCGATATTGTTTGTCAATGAAGTTACTTTTTTTTTTATAGCAGAAAAGATTTTTTTGTACCTTGTTTAATATACACTGGTACTACAATTGACAGCTAATTACACAAAACTATCTTCATAGGCCTCATGTCAGGTTCCATCCTGGAGCAGAGAGTTCTAGGAATATATATATTATATTAGAAAAGGTGATTGGGAATTTTTCAAGGAAAGTTTAAGATATGTGGAGTTGAGGGAATAATGGCTGGTTTATGAGACTGTAATTTGGCTGAGGAAAATATAAGGACAGGCGAGGCAATCCCAAAGTCAGGGTAAATGGTTTGGGGGGGGGGGGATAGTTGGGGGTAGTCCCGGGGGGGGGGGGTAGTTAGGGCAATTTGGGGATATCCAAGTTTAATTGGGGGGAATATATAGGGTTATCCTGATGGTATTTGATATTTCCGATATTAAAAGATATGATGTGGGGTGAGGGTGTATCCTTTCATGAGGCCTCTTCATGAAGAGACAGAATCGATTTTTCCTTAAACTTGCTCAAGAATGGATATGAAAATTTTTTTGGTCAATATGTGGCTAAACTATCTACAACTGGGATTTTTTGTGAGACAAATGGTTAATTGAAAACGTGTTTTATCTTTGAATCCTAAATTTTATTTTCTCGACTTCTCCAGATGACTTGTTATACTAAATATGTTATTACCTATATGTGATACCTCCCATCCACTAGATGGACATAAAAATAAAAGAACACCTCAATGTGTGCCTTAGGTACATCTCAACAGTTTTCCATTGTTAGTATTGTTTTTCTCATTATTTAATGCCTTTCTACGGAAGCCATTTAAGGACATGAGAAAAAAAAAAATTAAATTGTATAAACGATGTAGTAAATTGTATATATACGAAATACTAAATTGAATGTACGAAATACCAAATCGTATAGACGAAATACTAAATTGTATATACGAAATAATAAATCGTATATATATACAAAATACTTGACCGGATTACTTTCTATTACTATATCGTTTTTACACAATTTAGATTAAATTTTTTTTATTTACTATTTCGTTTTTTCAATTTACTATTTCATTTATACAACTAAGTATTTTCGAATATACAATTTAGTTGTATATACAATTTAGTATTTCGTATATATACAATATATACTACTTCGTATACAATTTACTATATCGTTTTTACAATTAAAATTTTTTTTTCTCATGTCCTAAAATGGTTTCCGTACCTTTCATATGTTTCAGGTTAGAATATATTATTAATATTATTTTATTTTTTTTTTTACTTTTTTTTAGCATGTTCAAGGTTTTGAGAAATATACACGGAATGTAACAAAAAAAAAATTCCTAACCTCCACTTCTTAACTTCTATATATATATAAGGTTACATTAGATATTACGCAATCCCAAAGTAACATTCCAAGCTTCTGTTAATGCTATGAGGTAGCTAATCTATCGTGCACACTAGCAGTTACGCACGACACGACGTCATCGTACACACTAGCAGTTATACGCACGACGTCGTCGTGCAGATTGCACGACGTCGTGTATATTGGCTACAATATGCACGACGTCGTGTATATAAGCGCTTGAATACACGACGTCGTTCATATAGCCCTAGCCCACAACACCAGCACATGGCATCTCAAATGTAAGCTGAGCTCCCATTGGCTGAAAGTCAGCAGCCAATCACAGGCCGTCTCCTGGGCACCTGAAGTATGCAGCGCCAAATGCGAGAGAGGAACCTTGTTAATTATTAGGTAGTTAGTGTAATTTTCCGGCTAGCGCCTGTGATCATCTGCAGTAAACTGCAATGAACAAATCAATCAATTACACATATGGTATATCAATTGGTCGATAATCAATCAATCAATCACACATGTAGATGTTATATCAATTGGTCAATACCTATCAATCCATCTATCTATCTATGTGTGTATAAGTATAAATATGTGTGCTCGTTTATCGAAGATGAATGTATATGTGACTACATGTATGTAAATGATTATTGAATTTACAGAGCAAAAGTACAAATACATGTACATATACAAGATTGCCATATTTTGGTAGAACATGTAATTTCATGTACTTAATTGAAAACCCCATCTTACTTGCACTTTTAGTTGCTGAAATACAACACAATACATTTTTGCAATCAAGATATCTAATGAACTTTCTGACATGTCCTAATTGGCTGGGGTCACTGAGTGCACTTCACTACAGAGGGCTTGGCTATTGAATGGAACAGCATTTTTGCTCCTAATAAAAGAAAAGCTATTAGGCCTAGACAAAATATAGTGATAGAAGTGTGCACCCATTTTTATCATGTGCACCAAATGTTTCTCGTGCGCACCAAATGTTTCTCATGCGCAGCAAATGTTTCTCGTGTGCACCAAATGTTTCTCATGTGCAGCAAATGTTTCTCATGCGCAGCAAATGTTTCTCATGCGCAGCAAATGCTATGTTTTTCACAAGTAATCCTAATAATTAAATCATATTTTCTTATCTTCAGGTATTTTGAGAAGGAACAATATAAAGAGTATGCTGATAACGTTGCTTTCATATCTCCTGACGTCACGCAATTCATCAAATTTGCAGCAGGTATGCATACCATTTCTATATTTGATATCTTACTAGATGTGCGTTCAGTCGCGCAAATCAGCTGTGGGCGGATCAATGGTTTTGTTGAAAAGTGTATGGAAAGCATCAAAAGATTCAAAGGTCGTTTATTGATGTGAACTGTAACTGCAGTACATGATGTATTTCTTGGTGTGAAGAGTACGAATATATGATCCCACCAAGTCGGGGAAGTTAGGCAGATTCTCCCTTACGTTTTTTTGAAAATAATAAAAACATGATAAATGAGATACAGCAGTACCAGTTTGTATAACATCCGGGTAATGTAATGAAACAACACACACGAGTTACAAAGCTTATTAACCGAAAATACAGCGCTAAAAATACATGTATAGAGAGTTGAGAAAGACTATGGCTTGCCCTTCAAAGTAACACCTCTGTAAGATTAACAGAATTTTTACATTTGAATTTCAACAAAGGCAGTAAAATCTAGTAAATAGCATTTGAATTAACGAAAACTTTATATTTTCTTTGCAATGTATTTATAAATAGGCCTATTTCTTTTGCAAAACCTTGATGTAATCTTTGTTGTGCATTTTAGTTAGAAAATGACATATTTTGATTTTATTTTGGCTGAAGACCAATGTAAAGGATTTCTGGAAAAGGAAAAAACAACAACCCCTTTTTTCAAAGAAAAAAACAACTGTTGAAATCAGCTTATATTTCCGGATGGAAGTTAGGTGACATTAAGGCTGTAGGGGTGCCTGATGCCTGGTTGAGATGAGCAATATTATCTTTGTTGCGCTTAATTTCACGTGTGTTTTCCCTTCTGATATGAGTATCTGACTTGAGTTTGAAAAGTTATCGCAGGTGAAGAATGCTCTTTCTCAAAAATAGCATCCTTCCTCTGTCAGGTGTCTCTCTGCTTGGCTGAACCATTGATTTATCCTCTCTATCATTCCTTATCAAACCAGTTGTGTGGTTTCAGCAGATCTGAGGCAATCCAAATGTCTGCAGTTGGAATTAAAGCGTTTTTATCTCATACTAAGTTTTTATTTTTTTTCGCTTTTTAAAGTATTGATTTGCTTTTCACAGGACTGTTTGATCATATGTCACCGGAAGCCCAATCCAATCAAACTACTTATTTTTGCTGTTCCGGTTTGAGTAAAATGCTGTGGAGAATCCGTTGCTGATTTTGCTTTGGATTATCATGATGATGGCATGCCAGGAGTCTGCGGAACAGATCACTCTATGGTAATGGCTTTTAGGGCGCATGTTATGATACGATTGAGGACAAGGCCTGTGGTGTAGTGACTGTTAGGTGATCATATAACTTCAGCTGAGAACTGAAGCTGCCTTCGTACTTTATATGGAGCCTGCTTTTTATAGCTCAGAAATGGTCCCTGGACCAAGAACGATCAAAGTGTGCTATGGTTAATAAATGCTCGGGGATTTTGAAGGAAAATATTGGGTATGGGCCATTGTCCCCTAAATACTGAAAACCAATGGGACATTTGGGATACTAATGGGACACAGATTGACTTTGACTTTAATTGTCTATATCAGTTCGGCGAAAGAAAAAATGTTATGGAACTACTGTCCTTTGATTCAGTAGGCTTCAAACTTAATGATTATTTACCACTGTTTACAGGGATTGGGCTGTGTGAGTGACTAGTCAGTCGATCATGCAAAACCGATTTTATTATATGTTCATACTTTCGTATCAAGGTTAGCATGGCTGAACACTCAACATCTTCAAAGAACAGTGCTACTTAAAAATTTAAACCCATGCATGTATCCTGCTGTAGGATTTACCAAAATAGCCAGTTCAGGGATATGCGGTTACCATGAATAATGGAGCACACTAGGTGGTCACATTTCTGGAATAAATAAGAATTTTGGGGCTCTTTGAAGTGCACTGAAATAAATCACAGTAAAAATACATGTAAACGTAAGTTATCCTAACATTTAAATCCACTGCTTTTCTACAGATCTCTGAAATCCGACAAGAAAAGCAGAGCCTGTACCTTACAACGTATAAACTAGTACTTAAAAAAGGCAAGCGAAAGACTTTCTGTGAGTAGTATATATAGTAGTGCACCACAGAATTAGACTGTTCAGATTCATCTACGGTGCAGTGCAACTATTTCATCAAAGACATCCAAGGTCAAAAAGATCAAAAATTTGATAGTTTTGGCTTAACCCCTGACCTTCCTGTCACTCAAATAGAGGGTTAAAAGAAAAGGGTAGACTTTTTTACCCCTCAAGAAGCAGCCCCTTGGGTGACACTTTTACCCCATTCTTTTAAACAATTAATGTTCACTTAAATGATATTTATTACAGCTGATTGGAAATTGAACTTAAGAGAGCTTGAAGGGTGTATTCCTGCTATTAAGTGTGATATTAAGATCATTAGATTTACAATATTTCAAAACTGTGAATAAAAGTAAAAATATCCTAGAATAACTATGTTATTATCATAAGATATGTGCATCTTGTCCAAGTGTGCTATCATTTGTTAGTTAATATAGTAGTGTGCATATATATCAATTATGAGGTTTACTAAAAGGTTTGACCAAATTTCTCTCATTTACTGTTATTTTCATATCAAAGGTGCAAAACCCCTTCTTGAGAAATTGATACCATGTGACATAGCCCCCCTAGTATAGAAAGGAAGGGTGAAGATCTCTAGATAGCTGAGGGATTTACAGTGAAACCTTTCATTTAAGAATATCCAATATTAAAACCCGTCAATATTAAGACCCCTTTGCAAAACTATAAACATGATGTAAAACCAGAATTACGACCTCCATGATAATAAGTCCACTTCAAACCATTTCAGTGATTATCTAGAGTGAAAACATAACTGGGGTTCCACTGTAGTTAAAATATGTGTCAGCTGCAGTGACCTGCATTCTTATTAGACTGTGTGTGTGTTTCCATCAGTGCAGGTAGTTGTGTACATCAAACATAAAGGATATCATATTAGGAATTTTGAGATTTAATGCAAGTTTAAGAGTTCATGTACTGGAAGGTAAGTTTATTTGTCATTTATGATATTTGCATGTCAAAGACATAGCTAAATGGTTTGCAATACATATACACACTGATACATGAAAGAAGGAAGTTTTCTGTTACAGTATAGCTCAGTATATCCAAGATTTAAGAAATAATGACAAGAATCAAGAACTACAGAGCTCTCTAGTTCCTGATTGATATTTTTGAGAGGTGTGCAGTATTTACCCCATTCTCTTGAAAAATTTATATTAAAATTATTCAGTTAGCATATATATTATAATTGATCAGAAGTTTAGCCTAGGGCTGATTAAAGACCAAAGGGAATATTGTGGAACCTAATAATTAAGTTCATATTTTAATTTGTGTTCCCTGTGCACTATGCAAAAAGATCACTTGTTCCAAGGGGTGGAGTCTTCTGTGTATATGATATGATATGATATGATTACCAAGGGTGAGCATAACAGGGGTTCCACTGTAGCTAAATGTTGGTCCCATTCTCTGAGCTCCAGCACTGACCTGCATTCATTCATTCATTCAGCATTTGTTCAGACTGCTTTGAAGAAACATAAATGTATGTTTCTTTCAAGCAGTGTCCATCAGTGCAGACATTTGTATCAAACATATGTACATATCATACATTGCTGAAATAAAAGCTGAATTTAAATGATACTTTATTCAAAATCATAATTTTTATGGTTTAGATCACAGATAACATACAAACTTATATTTAAGTTGTAACACTTTGCTACACATTCCAACATCTTAGTCACTACTTGGTCCAACAAATAAAGTTAAAATCATTTAGTGGAACCAATTTGTTAGCTAAGTAATTAATGGTAATGATTCTAAGCATCAATGTTGAATAGAATAGGGACTAATAAGCTTTTTTTACAACTCCATAGAAATTCAGTACCTTAAGCGAATAAACTTTATGGATCAATTCATTTACCTGAGCAATGTGATCAGCAAATGTAGCAGCTGACTTGTCTGAACTGTACTCAGAGCCAACATCCAACCCCTTCAACTTGTCCAATTGGTTCATCCATTCAAAATCTGAGACAAGAGCGTGCACATTCCTAAATTTGATGATCAGCTGTGCCATCTTTGTCGCATTCAATTTCTTTAGCATGTCAAATGCTGGACTTAATTCCACTGGCCTATGGGCAGCTTCATCAGCAGCCTGTTCTCTTGAATGCCTTTCACTGTTTTCATGCTTGCTGACCACAGTAAGTTGAAAACAAGTAGAACCTGTGGCCATAGCAGTGGAGTTGTCGGCATAACCATACTTGTTAGCACGACATAGTTGGCAAAACATCAATCCCTTGTCATACACCAACCAGTCCCTCCCTTGCTGCCAGGATGTTTGGAAAGTCCTTTTTCTCTTCTCCTTATCATACTGTCTGTCAGCTTCCTGTTTATTGACCTTAGCTCTCTTGGGTTCTCTTGAGTTTTCTGACTTTTGACGAAACCAATTTGAAATTGACGCCTGTTTCAAGTCGCGCGAAGCCATGATTCCACTTACCCAAGGCCACGGTGAATGCTATTTTTAGCTCCAAATTAGTTCCAAAAGCTGCCACTACGTTTGTAAGTGAGGCGCCACTGTCTGCAGTGTGCAGGTCGCACTCGCTAGGCGGCGCGGCGATAACGAGAGCGAGTACGTGTGAAGGCAAGGTTTTAAAGTGAAGTGGTTGTCCGACGGGAAACCCCCATGGTTAAACATGGTTGTCCGGCTGACAATTTGGTTGTCCCGGACAACCGGAAACCCCTTATTTCGAACACTGCTGTACCTTCTGTTTCTGTGAAGTAATAACCACAGAAAGCGCAGTTATTATCAGGAAATTTCCTTCAAAGTAAAATGGCGACCCAGTGTCAGGTCAGCCCACTTTTGGCCAAATGTGGTGATGGCCCAGTGCATCTTTGAGCACAAAATTGGATTTAGAGAATTAGTCAGGGGGCCAGCCCCTCAAAATTGGGATTTCTGTTTGCACCGATCCACACCTCCTCAAATCTGGTACTCGTTTTGTCAGTTTCTTGGACCGGAGATGTTTTTTTTTTGGTATCCATGGCAACAAGTCAGTTTTTTTATTGGAAAAAATGACAAAATCATTTTACTGTCAATTTTTTATGTTGCCGTAGCAACCTTATAATCAACAATATCAGACCTGAAGGGCAGAAGTGTTACATCATTCATATCATGACAGGTGCATACATAAATTGCTCATTGAACACGAGGTTTCATGGTAGAGGAGTTTATTTCCGATAATTTAACAAGGTTAATTTGCATAATTATTTTCCCTGGCTAATCTAAATAGGCTAATTTGCATATTATTTCCTTATATAGCAACAACATCAATATTTATCCTTAAGTTCCTTTTATTCTCTCAAACGATCTGTATTGCTCCGAATTACAGAATTACAATAGCCTAAATAATATATTTCAACACTTTTTAGATTGGTTACCATGGTAACAAAACCACCAATCAGCCGGGTATAGATATTCAGGGAGCCAAAGCCATAAAAAGAGAACAAAAAAGGCCCATTTTTGCACTGATCAACATTTCATCAAATTTGGTATCATTAAATTGGAAATAGTCCGATATTCCTGAAACTGTTCATTGTTTTCTCAGTTTTTTGGACTGAAGATGCTTTTTATTAGTTTCCATGGCAACAAGTCAGTTTTATTTTTAAACAAATTGACAAAATCATTTTACTGGTGTGATGTTGATTATGATGCTTGAAATATATTGGTACCATACCTAATCTGCATGGCTAACCTCTTTATACTTTTGAAGTAACATCTGGTTTTTGCCAATTTCCTGTTGCTATGGTAACAGCTTTACAAATATTTTTATAAATCTTATTTTTTTGCTTTGATATCTTTGTCTGTGCAGCTTCTACAAAACAGTCAAATGATATACTTTTTATCTCCAGACACCTTAGGGGAAACCCTCTAAGAAAAGCATCACTGGAAAATAATTCATTTTTGTTTGTTCTTCTTTTGCTTAAAGTAGGAATGATAGCAGTTATGTGAAAGTTTAGTCACTTGCACAATTTACTGAAATATGACTTACACATTTCAAACTAGTTGTCATGGCAAAATTTTTATTTAACAAAACTAAAATCATGTGAATGATAACGACAGGTGTTGGTTGTGCCAAAGCATGCCTTATTTGTTGATAATATATATTACATGAATAAAGAAAAAAACTTCTAATATGTACTATTGGTAAAGATTAGCAAAAACACCGCTTGTTTTGTTACCATGGCAACAGGGTTATACGATATTTAAATAATTAACTTTTTTTTTTCAGTAACTGTAGATACCTGTAAATTTTGGCCAAATATCAAACATTTTTCATTTGTTTTGCCAAAGTTAGAGAATATAATAAGTTTCAATATTAGGTTTAAAAATTAAGGGACTGGTTGCCATGGAAACCCATTTTAAGACCCTTATTTACCACTTTCGACATGGCAAACATAAAAATTCATAAAATTGAGGAACTAATATGACCATCAGGTCTTTATGTGTCACCGCTTCATAGAAATTGTCAGTTTGCCTCTCCTCTACTAGAATGTGATCTGGACTAAATTCTGAAATATATTCTGACGTCCATAATGTTATCATCTTGTCCTCCATTTCTTTTATTACTATTAGTTTGTCAGTAGGCCTGCTGCTTGCAGAAATGTTTTTTTCAAATAATTGCCTTTTTTGTCTCAATGCTTCGGTCTGACGCTTTGTCAGGTGTCTCAGGACATATGCCCATGTAGGTCTAATAAAATCAGGTTCTCATGGCCCATTCGGCTAGTACAGAAATTATTGCATTAGTCAGCTGTTGTCATCCAACATGGGTGTATGTTGGATGGCTGCAGAGTATTTTGGATGGTGCAGTGTATGTTAGATGGCTGCAGTATATGTTGGATGCCAGCATTTTATAATAGATGGCTGAAGAGTATGTTGGATGGCTGCACTTTACATTGGATGGCTGCACTGTACATTGAATGGTTGCAGTGCACATTGGATGCCTGTACTGAGCTGTCCAAAACATTTCCCGTGATAGTTAGATAGATAGATAGATAGATATATAGACTGCTGGATAGACAGACAGCTGGACAGACAGCTAGACAGAGGGACAGACAAATAGACAGATAGTTATGTATGTAAAGGTTTACATAAAGTTGTTGTTTAAAAGCGTAAACACTTCTGTACGACTCTTTAAGTTTACAAAGAAAAAATCTGAAATAACATAATCAAAAATATCCAAATATGAAAATTGCTCTTTTGATCCAATGAAGAAATCTTTTGATGAGTGGGGCGGGGTGTACATCCGGGGGGGGGGGGGAGGGAGTACTTCCGGGGAGGGGGGAGGGCATGCGTGATTTGCTGCCTTTGTCTATATTGTCCATCTGAAAAAGACATTCAAAGTTGTAGTCTTTATCAAAAAAATGTTTTCTAATCTGCTGCTCAGCAGCCATTTGTGTATGGCCGATTTGAAGGTGTTGAGTGAGGGTTTATTCTTTACTTCCACTGGTATACTATTCCATAGCTTTGCCCCAAGGTACCTAAAACTATTCCTACCAAATCTCACTGTATTAAACTGGGGTAAAAGAAATCTGTTATTGTCTCTCATGTCATAGGCAACATGCCTATGACATGAGAGACAAAAACAGATTTCTTTCTCATTAAATAATTCTTTCAAATAATAATTTTGTACATTAACACAGCTGCAGATTTTACAAAGCGTTTATTTACATTCGGCTGCTTTTCTTGCTCACAAAGCTCTTCATAGCTAAGGTGACCTTTATTTGAAACTACTCGTAGTGCTCTTTTATTTGTCTTCTCAAGCTTTTCTAAATTGGTCTTGTTTGCAAACATCCAAGGTACAGAACAATAGTTAAATTTACATGTTATGTAACTATTGTAGATAATCATCTTAGATTGCTTATCAAGATTGTGCTTAATCCTTTTTATAGCATTTATCTGCTTTCCAGTTTGACTACATATACTATCAATGTAAGCATTGTATTTTAATTCTGTGTCTAGTTCTACTCCCAAAATGTTGATTGATTGGGATGCCTTTATTTCACTACCATTTATGGTGATTGATTCCCTGTTGATATCACTGTTCCTACTAAGGTACATGACTTGGAATTTACTTGCATTTGCTTTCATGTTGTTAAACTTAATCCATCTCATAGCCTTGATACAGTCTTCTGTCAATTTTTCACGAAGAATTGATTGATCATAATTTGAATAACTAAGCGTATTGTCGTCTGCATAATTGTAGATCTTACTGTTAAAGTCTGAGTAGAGAAAATCATTAATGAAAATGTTGAACAAGAGGGCCTAGAATGGAACCCTGTGGGACCCCTTTAATGTTATTGACCGTTCTGAAACATTTTCACCTATCTTCACTCTTTGTTGTCTCTTAAATACATAAGATTTCATCATTTGACAAGCATCATCATTAAAGCCGTATGCAAGTATTTTTGCTAGCAGACGACCATGAGGCATGCAATCAAATGCCTTTGATAAATCAATTGCTACTACTCCTACGTTTGAACCTTTGTCTAATTGTTCTCGCCAGTCTTCTGTCATTTTAACTAATGCATCTTGGCAACTGTACCTTTTCCTAAAACCTGACAGATATTGGTGGAACTGAGGGGTCATGTACTCATAAACCTGGTTATACAGTATTCTTTCCATTATTTTAGAAAGTATAGGTAGCAAATTCACTGATCTATAGTTGTCTTTATTTAGCTTGTGCTTCTTTATGAAGAGTGAAGTAATGTTTGCCTTTTTCATTGATTTTGGGAACTCATTTTCTAGTATGCACCTATTAATAAGTAATGTCACTGGCTTTATGATTTTGATACTGATGTTTTTGATAAGTTTGGCAGGTAATTTGTCGTACTCTGCTGCCTTCTTAGTTGACAAGATCTTTATTGCCTTGGCAACATCTCTTTCATTCACAAACCTAAACATAAATTTTGTACCATTGTCAGGTTTAATATTGTGCCTGATCACTTCTATGCTACTGTGACTGCCATATGGTCTCGTGATGTCATCTAATGAACCCTTATTATTTTCTGGAGAACCTATATCTGAACCAATTGTTTGAAAGAACCTGTTAAAAATACTACATACTTTGTGATCATCTGTAATCATCTCTCCATTTTCCCTCAAAGGAATTGAGTCTGATTTTGTTCTAGATTTAGAGAATAAAGGTTTCACAGTTTTCCAAAAATCTTTGTTTCTTGTTCCTTCTTTACATTTCGCTTCAAAGTACTTACAGATTTCTTTTCTCTTGATCAAAGTGACCTTATTTCTCTGGATTCTGTACAGATTTAGATACTGACTTGTTCTGAACTTGTAATATTTATTTCTTAGTCTATTCCTATGATATATAGCTTTTCTTAGCTCTTTGGACATACAATGAAAGTCATTTCTCTTTATGGCCTTGCAACTTATCATATGCACTATTCACATTCTGAAAAGCCTTTGATAAACTTACAATGTTTGGTTACCAACATTACATCTATCAGTGTTGGGTCTCTGGACTTAAAACATGTCACATCTTTTATGATATTTTTAAGGTTAAAAAGCGGGATAATTTTCGAAAACATGTTGTCTTGCAGCATGTTAAAATTTAAATCTCCAATTATGATCATGTTATCGTAAGAATTTGTTATGTTTTCACATGTTTCCTCGAAAAAGTTCTTAAAAGTTACTAGGTCTGTTCTGGGGTTTTTGTACATGCAAAATAATATAATCTTTTCCTCTGAAATGTGCAACTCAACTGACAAGCACTGTATTTCATCATTACATAGATTGATATTACCTGACGAAAATGGAATATCTTTTGAAATGTAAGCTAGTAAATCCCCGCTGTTGCCTCTTTTATCTTGTCTAACACAATTGTATCCCTCTATATCAGTTGTATCTTGTTTATATGAAGCATCTAACTTGGACTCACTCAACACCAACACATCCGACACCTCTTTTGTAGCTCTCAGATCTCTGTCATCTTCGAGCCCACACTGTTGACATTTAAGTGACTCACAATTACATGATTTGCATAATTGTTTCGAATTTCATTTACATCTTGGAAGAGTGCTCTGTTTACATCATTATTGTGATCAATATCAGTATCATTAATTTCACTATCACCAGTATCATTACAAGCATCTTCATTATCATGACTTTGTAGTATCAATTGATCCATGACCTGAATGCTATGATCATTATTGGAATTGTCATCTAAAGAAACATAGTTTGTAGACTGATTTGAAACATGAAGTGAGTCACTTATCTTAGCAATGGTCCCCAATGTTGCGGCCACTTGATCCTGGCCTGGATCCTAGTAGCGATTCCAATGGTCCCTGGATCGAGTGGAGTAATCGTTCCATTGGTCCCAGGATCGAGTGGAGTAATCATCCCGTTGATTCCTTGGTCGAGAAGAGTGGTGGTCGCAGTGTTTCTGCTTGTGCCCTGTTAGACCACGCGCCCAACAGGACACAGTCTGCAGCTGTCGACACTGCTGGATCCCATGACCGGTTTCGCCACACTGGTAGCATCTTGGTTGCTGCTGTCTAATCGCCCAATTCCTCCTGTTAGGTAACTATCGAACATGCTTTCCGGGGAAGTTTGGATCCTTACGAAGGTTCTCCCTGAACTTCATCCAAATCTTTCCCAACATGTTTTGTCCTTTGCCATCCTTTCCATGGCCCCAGAATGCGTGGGGGGTGTCTTCGATGATCTCTTTGGATCCTGACGTAAGAAGGACACTCCGGCTTCATCATACACTCGCACCTTCTCTTTGATCAGTCCCTCAATAACTCTGACTTTCTTTTCCTGCCATCTTTCGTCAGTTTGTATATTCGATGCAATTCTCATTGCATCCAGACCATTCTCAGCGTGAAGGATCTTGCTGGCTTTGTTGTTGTCTCCCATGGTTTCAGCTTTGCAGAATTGATATGCTGCCTCTGTAGTTGAGAATTCTTGGCCATCAGAGGAAATTTGGACTTTTGAAAGGGGATCCTTGTGTCCTTTAAAATTTAGCGCATTTGAATTTTCAGTCTTTGTAATCTTGATAGTGTGAAGGCAGATCCGCTTTGCAAGATCCCTAGATTTTGATCAGGGTGTCACAACTTCTTTTTGTCAGGTGAAGACAATCATTTGTCAGGTTGGCATCATTTGCATCGCCATTCATCAAGTGGAAGTGGGGATCATTGTCAATGCAGTGATTACCGTCCATATCGCACATCTCTTTGAGTTTCTCTTTTACTTCTTTTGTCTTCTTCTTAAAGTCTTTGTCGTTTCTGGGCAGGATGCTGAAGATTGAGATGTTATGACCTCTCAATGAAGCAGATGTCACGAGGGCTTGGAAATCCAAGACCATTTCAGAGTCACTTTTGCTTTCATGGTCAACAGATCATCCAACTATGATTATTTTGTCAGATAGTTTGATAGATAGATGTCGATTTCATGAGATATTAAAGTGGAGGTGCCTTGTACTCAGTGTCACAAGGTGTGAACTCCAAGCCTTATCACTCATCATTACATCTGTCTCTGGCAGCTGGTCATATAAGCTGACTAAGTTTCAGACCCAGTAGCATTGAGGCAAGTCAAAATGGTATTAACAAGACAGATAGATATATAGATAGATAGATATAGATAGATGGATATTAATTCATCCCAGTCGTCCATGACTCAGGCCTTCAATCGTACAATTAGAAGTTAGACATAGGCACAGACCACTGCTTTACTGAGCGTATTATCTTGTTAGAACGAGATATTATCTTGTTGGTATGAGGTATTATCTCATTAGGAAGAGATCTTTTCTTGTTAGAACGAAATCTTTTTTCGTAGGAACAAAATCTTTTTTCGTAGGAACAAAATCTTTTTTCGTTGGAACAAAATGTTATTACATTGGAACAAGATGATATTTCATTGGAACAAGAAAAATTAAAAATCCATGTCCCCTCCCAGCCACCCTACTTTCGAAAGTCATCTCTGGAAATTCCCCTATAGCGTAATAAACATGTAGCTGTGTATACTTAAGCGAAAACTATGGGATATTTCAACCTTGTGTTTTCTTACCTGTATCTGTCATGTATGAATTAAATATATTATACATAACTTGTTAGAGAAGCCTAAAACAGCCACTATTTCAGGAAAATCTTTTAGAACTCATTGTTATACTATATCATGTATATTTACAGGGTGTGCTCACATACTGTCCTCCCCAAAATAAACGTTCAGTATTTTACAAGTTAGGTTCAGGCGAAACTTATTTTTTTAGTTTCTTGGAAGAGAAATGCGCGAACAGAAAAAGAAAAGCATGTCTCAATGTTATAATTTATTTATTGAGTTTCTGACCAGCCGACCCATTAAAAATTACCCTAAGAGGATCCGAGAAGCTAAAGATCAAATAAGTGTGGCCTTAGCTGGACTGCTATTTTAATACCCTGCTACTTTCCAATGAAACCAAGTGATCCAATTACTAGGTGCAGTACTTGGTTTGATTTCTTGTATAGCTTCAGGTAGTTGTTTCTAGCTGTGCAAAGTTATAGTTGAACTTTCTTTATTGGGAGTACTGTGCTCTTGGGTGTAACTGTAACTTAACAGGTATGGGAGACTGGGGCACCATGAGCCACTTTTTCCACCTTGGAGCATAAAGTATGACTATGTTAGTGGTACTATTTTACTGGCTGAGTTCGCCGGGATAATGCTCTGCTGCTCAGACTTTTTGGCTTTCCACAGCTTGCTCAACACCACACTGAAGAATGTGTGTGATGAGGCTGGTGTATTTCTACACCAAAATCTGGGTCACTCACATGGCCTGATGGTTTCTCCTGTTTTGCAAGCATTTGTTATGTGCCTAAATCTTCTAAAGACTCCATGAGACATTATCCTAAAGCTGAAAGTACAACACATTTTATTATACTTACACGTACAACACCAACACGTATACAAGAATTGCTCGAAATTCTGTTGTTTTTTATTGAAAGCAGTGGTGTATTGAATATTTTGAATCCCAGTTTCTGGAAATTCTAGTTTTTTTTTAGTTCTTTGTCAATTGAAAAAAAACCCTAAGAAATATATTTTTAACCCTCAGCAAACAAAGTTTGGATAAGGGTTTTTGTTATCAATGTCCGTCGGGCGGGCGTAACAGTTTCGTTTCCGGAGCAGAACTCTAACACTAATGCACTTACCCTAACGAAATTTTGTACAGTTTTACTCTATATGGCCTAGTGGTGCCTTTTGCTAGTCACATTGACATATGTTGGGGTCTCATGGCCGTAAATACTATAGAATTTTCAAAATTAGGGCAAAATAAGGAAAATTCCCCCTTTTTCAAACCTCCATATAAAAGACAGTATTTACCTAACATGAATGAAATTGTATCAATAAAATATATAAATTATAGTATTTTCACTTTTTAAACTTCATTTTGATATTCATTTCATGCTAATTACATAAAATGGAAAAGCAGAAAAAAATACTAAAAATTGTGTTAAATTGTGTTAATAAACTTACCATAACAACATTTTATTATATGTTAGTACTCTTTATAACTTAGCTGTTAATTTTGATAGTCACATTGACATATCTCAGCTGTGTTTTGAAATATTTAGAGAAAAATAAAACCTAAAAATTTCTGTTTCCAGAGCAGGACTCACACACTACTACATCTACATAGGTACAAAAATTAGAAAGAATATTTCTAAAATAGTGTAGAAATGCCTTTTTGGGGTTTCAGTAACATTTTGCCAATGATATATCTAGATTATAGTACTTTCACTTTTAAGCTTCTTTTTGACATTTGTTTCATCATTCTTTTTTTGTTCATAATAAATTGGAAAATCTAGAAAAATGTGTTGCTTCCTTCATATTCCTTAGCATCCCATACTTAGCGATGACAGCCGTAAATGTTGTACAAATAAATATTTGATCATAGTATTGCCATGCTCAACCCATTCAATAGTGTTTGTTTATAATTAGCAATTTTATAATAATTAGTTGCATGATGATCTATATTACTTTCACTTGACTCCAATACTTATTATTGTTGTTTTCTTCATATACACCTGTAAAGTGTTCGGTTATAAATACTAATTTAAATGCCATAGATTTAATGCAAATCAGCAACCCAACAATTCAATAACTGAAGCGAATGTGGCAATTGATAATATATAGTTCCTTCAGTTGCCAGCTAAATTTAAACAGCGAGCAAAAAATATTTTGACTTTTAAAGGCATTAAAATGGGTGTGTTGAGTATCATTCCATATGAAATAAACCTTTAAGATTTAGCATTTATTGTATTTAGACTTTATTTATTTAAATAAAAGTAAATAAAAACCTTGAAGTGTATGAAATTATACCCCACATGATTATGTGGCATAACATTATTGCTGAATTACATATATATTCCTTAGGATCATTGCCCTGGCCCATATATGACTATTTTGGACATATAAATGATAATCTTAGTTGTAGATTAGTTCAGGGAACATGCTATTGTGCTGATATTTCTAGTGAACTCAATACTCCTTATTGTGCATAAATCTTTAGAACAAAACAATTAAATGGCAAGAAAATAATAGAGAATACTTTTTATGCTCACTTGGCGGGAGGGCTCTCAACATAATGGATTGCTGTTAATACAGGTTTCCTGCAGGTTTACCTTCGTAAGACGCAAGATATTTGTAGGATATTATAATATCATGCGCACATGTAAAATAAGACCACTAATTATTGGCACGCAGTGCCAATACTTACGTTGCTTGTAGGAGGCGTTTTCGCGTAATGCGTCCGGTTTGCCATTTTGCGAGCGGCAAATTCGAACTTACATGTTAATCCAATGGGGCCAGTTCAGCGGAAGGCTCAAGCGTGTATAAAGCACATATGCACTCAAAGTACGGACCTGTCGGCATTAACAAATGGTTGTGTAGAGCTTCATAGTCTTCGGCACTGATTCCTGGGCTTATCTATCCAGTATATTTCTCAAAATCATCATTTTGTGTGCATGCTGCCGCTCGTTCATCTTCGTGTATCTCCGCCAAAGCCACCACTAAACGCCAGGTGTCGCCACTGTGTTATGCTGAAGTATACAGTGTCGCCCTCTCGTGTTTGAATCTTATCATGATTGCTATCGAATTGCGCTCAGCTTGTTCGTCGCACAGAAATTAACCAAAACGGCAACAGTGTTTTTCAAGCCTTAACCAAAACGGCAACAGTGAGCAAATGGATACCGTTTCTTTTCAGAAATGACTTCTATGACGTTCTGCCTTTTATTTAATGTATAACTGCGTGCCAATTTGCACATTTCTATGTGCTCTAGTTTAGTAATATACACCAATATATTTAATTTCATCGTCAAAATAACAATCAGGGTATTGGCTATTAAGCAATAAAATAAACGCAGTTCTTGTGTATTTAAAAAAAGTTCAAAATTTCTATTCATTTATATTTACCAAATCGTCTGAACATAACAAAGATGTTAATATCCAAGTATATTTGCATCAAAATAAGACAATGTAAGACTTAGTGGACAAAAGCAAGACTTAAGACAGGCCTTAATTTTTACAAAAATAAAGTAAAACTTTTTTATAACCCATGGGAACACTGTATTATTTTACACTTGACAGAATATAATGAACAAATGAAGAAATTCAAGAGTTAAAAAAATAGGACATATTGGACTCTAATTAGCATTGCATAACAGGCTATGTAGGCCAAGTGGCAATTGTTTCGGTTCATCGCACACACTATATAAACACTCAAGAATTAATATTTTTGTAAAATATATATTTCAGTGTGGCTATCACAAGGCACCACTAGGCCATATAGAGTGTAACTGTATACAATTTCATTAGGGTAATTGCATTAGTGTTAGTTCAGCTCTAGAAACGAAAGTGTGTGTTTGAGTTCTGTTCTGGAAATGAAAGTGTAATGCCCGCCCTCCTGCCTGTTGGACGAACACTTAACAATTTTAATGATGCCTGTGTACTATGTGAGATTTGCTGAGGATTTAGCTGCAGTGCAGCCAATTTTTTCTACCTTGTGCTGATTCGCCACACTCAGCGCTCATGCCATCTGCTACATTCAGCTTGTTTCTTTTTTTATTTGCATGACTTGTTCTTCAGTGACCTGCAAAGGTCAGTCAAAAAATTAGACCAAATACATGTAACTGTAATTACTTCATGTTCAGATTGGTAAAAATTAAATGGCTTGGAATTTAGGAAAATTTTAACAAATTAAAACCAACATTACAGCTGAACATTTAAATGTAAATATATGAGCTACCAAACTGGAAGAACTGAACATGAATATAAACGTATTCAATACAAAACGATTTTGCAAATTTAGAACTTGGTCTGATTTAAAGATGCTGAACTGTGACAGTAAATTACAATGCTGTTTCTGTCTATAAATTATTGTATATCCACATTATCCGGGAGAGCATACATTTGGCAGGTCTATTTGGTCACTCAGGTTGTACTTACTTTAAGCCCTTCCTTGAAATTTCATGTACTTTCTCTATTGATCCTTCCATCAAAACATATTCTAAATCCTATCCATGTGCATTATATACCTTTTCTCAACGATGACCAAAAGAAGGAGATTGGCCTTAATTTATTACCTTGGTACTGTTGGGTTGGTGGAATGTTTGTAACCCTATCAGTGCAGCTGCATTGCAACATGATAACCCCTGCTACCACAAAGTTGAGAAGCATGAATATTAATGCAACCACATGTTTTGTTACCCTGCTCTTCCTGGACACTTGCGTTTCGGAGTTCCTAATGTTCCCATCTTCATGAGGATTCTAACATTGTATAATGATGCAGAAGTTTTATTCAATTGACCAGTTAGGTAAAAAGAATGAAGACACCTTTTGGCTTTACCGTTCTGCAAATTTAAATAACTGGTGTGACTTTGCAATGCAATTTCGTACCTTTTTCTTCATCAATGCTGCAACAATGGCCATGAAGTACTGTACATATTCTCATCTCGCTTGAATCTGCAGGTCCCTCATCACTCTGCCGGACTCTAGCAAGGCTTTGTTCTTCAGGGAAGCACTGCTGTCTTATTTGTTATTTCATATGCCCCTCCACTACAACAGGCATGTAAATCTCTATGGTTTGGCATCAGCATCCTAAAACCATCCTTGGAGGTCGTTTAACAGCTGGTGACTCCGCTGCCCTGTCATGACATCCTCTCCAAACAAAATGTCATTCCATTTGTAGGCTTCTTATCTCAAATGTCACATAACTGTAAAGTCAATGTTGTTTTCATAATTAGAAATTTACAACAGGCTTACATAAACAAATCAAAGCTATTCTTTACATAATTGTTCATAATATGTAAAATTAAAGGTTATATTATTTTTCATATTGTGATAAAAATATGGATTAGAATAATATTTAATTAAGCTAATGATCGAATAACTTCCGATTAATACAATAAGGGTGCTGCTTTTTGCTATCATATATGCAAACCCAAGTTGTAGATCAAACAAATAGAGATGCTTTAGGCAAATTTAGTTCACATTCCAGGCATGGAAAATTAATAAGGTATACTGGGCAAAAACAAGAATATTCTTGTCAAAAACACCCCCAACATTAATCGCTTTTCTTTAATGCAGATAGTTAGTTAGATAGATAGATAGATAGATATGTAGATTTGTAGATTTGTAGATATGTAGATATGTAGATAGATAGATATAGTTAAGAGAGACAGATAGATTTATATGCTTAACTTCTTCTATTATATAATATAGAATATCTCGCTTAATATGTATGGAATCAGTATGAACTATACTACAATTCAGTCTTTATTTGACGAACATCGGACTAATATTAGAGGAGCAGCAGCCTTTTAAAGAAACGCTCAGCTCTGCCTGCATTGATACTGTCCAGGCGCGGACGCTTGAGGGAGCCTACCTGCCTTCTCAGACGAGTATCTCGCTTAATATTTGGACTAATATTAGGGAAGCAGCAGCCTTTTAAAGTATATACAACCCCCCTCCCTGCCTACGCTGATGCTGACGCTGGTAGCAGTTGGCTAATTACTCCTACAACTCGGCGGATTACTCCTGGAAGCCGTCAAGTTACTCCTACTACCCGTCTGCTTACTCCTAGTAAACCGCCGGCTTTACTACGGGTAAAATTAGGGACGGATAACTTGCCGACTTCCACAGGTAATCCGCCTACTTCCACGGGTAATCCGCCAACTTTTTGGACACCTGGGAGTTTGCCATGGTATAACCGGCTACCGGGCCCGAGTTTCCTGGCTTGGCCACGAGTCCCAGGTGTTACTCGACGGGTATCGCCTGGTATCCACAGTAGCCGTCGGGTTGGAGCCGGGAAGCGCATTACGTCACCATTATGTAATACTACGGGTTCACTACGGGAAAACCGGCTATGTGTGACAGGGGCTTAAAGGAGAAACTTGTCAGAGACTAACTTCTGATTGTTTATGATATGTCAGAAAGATGGAGATGCACTAGTACATCAACCTCAGTTACAATGACACAAAAAGCTTTGTGGGAAACCGTGCTTAGTATTGTGGTTCATAATGAAGCTTCTTTTGCCCTCCACTCTCCAAAGGTAGGCCACCCTCATAAGTAAGCTGGGTCCTCCCAGTTCAGATAATAATCATAGATCCAACTATTTAACAAAGAATATGTATTTTTTATTTCTGTCAATATGATGCCAGACCACTGCCCTAGTTGAAGAAAGTGACAGTATGCAGGAAGATTCAGTTAAGTGCTGAACTGGATCGAGATGATGCCCATGCTTTTGACTAGTATTATCACCCTATTTGGGTAAAGTTTGTGCAATAAGGACATGTCATGTCTACTCAGGCTTTAAGAGATATTACTGGAGATTAAATTACATCGTCAATGGACGATTAATGTAGTTCAATAAAAGTGTAGATGCTACCAGTCAAAACAGGCACAGGGTTTGCTGAATGGTACATTCAAAGATTATCAGCTTTAGCCAGAACTAAAATGTGGTGTATCTTGCATGCAGTTATGAAGTGACAGACAACATAGATAAAGACTTCTCTAGAGAATGATAATGCTAAAACCAACTCTTCACTGACTTGTACATGGGTAAAAAAGTGCAGGATCATTTCCCGTCAGGAAGGAAATATTTTGTGGTGTCCATAAAGGATGTGAAGTCAAATGGGGAAAACATTGCAAAACTGGAGAGCAACCTGGTATGGTAACAGGTTCGGCTTTCTAAATAAAAAAAATTGTCAAAATGAGTAAGGGTAACCAGAAATGACACTTTAAGTCATTCAATATGACTACCTGTTAGTAACTTGGTGATGTATTTGACAACTCTCTTGTCATTTGTCAACCTTATGTTTAGAGTGATGGAGAAAGGCCATGCAATAGTTCGATAAAATCCATCTATGAGGCAGTTGGACCAGCTATTGCGCAGTCTTCCTGAATTCTTAGAAATCTATGATTCACTGGATCTGACTATAAATGACAAATTTGCTGGCAAAGGCAAACTAACATGATGGAACACTGATTAAAGCAAATCCTAATATCATCGAAGTCTTCCTTTAAATAGCAGAGTCAACTAAATGCACAATCTGAAGAAAATTTTGTTTGGTCTAGAGGAATTTTTTTGTGCACTTTACTGTCCTCATGGCTTTCTGAATGAACTTGCCAAGGCTAAATGGCATCTCTTTAAGGAAGCCCAGAAACTGTACATTGAGGAGTTACCTCCAACTTGTTAAATGCTTGTTAAATGCTGTGCACTGGTGCAGACTCCCATCGCCCCTGGATCACGGTTGGAAGTTAGAAAATTTCAATTTCATACCAGCAATATTAGACCTACCACCTGCTGTTGATGCTATCAAAGAACTAATGAAATGTTGATGTTGTGTCAGCAAAAGTTTTTCTTTGTCATATTAGTGTTTACAGGAAGAACAACATGACATGAACAGGGATCATGAGAGATGTAGCATTCCTTCACCAGCAAAGGAAATTCTTTTTGAATCAGAAGAATCAGATTGACTAAAGCAATGTGTGCACTTCATCAGTTAGATGGCATTGTGGTCAAGTCATCCACAAATACGCCACCATGGGCTACATCTCAGCTAAATGTCGAAAGCACGAGGTATTTTAATAAAAGTTTGAGGTACCTTGTAATCGTGTCTGTGCTGAAGCGAGTAAATACCCCACTCATGGCCAGAGGGTAAATGTGTAAGATGGTGTGGACATCAAGCCTTATCTCATCATTACATCTGCCACTGGCAGTTAGTCATACACACTGACTGAGCTTCAGACCCAGTAGCATTGATATAAGACATTGTTATCAGATAAAGAAATCATGGACAATGCAAATTACATGTATCTGTGTTTTTCTCAGAAGTAGATTAATAGTTTTTGTCTTATGTTGCTGTTTTTTTCTGAAACAGCAACTGTATTGTTAAAGGATTCAAATTGAGAGGTTGATATTAATTTCTTGCCATATATATCACATAAACAGAGTGAAACTTGTCTGAGCTATTGCCTATATATTCTTGAGCTGTCCAGAATTGCATTAAACCTGTCATAAAAAAATGACACCATATTTTTTCTTGTTCTACACATTCTAAGGATTCAAAAAAATGTATAGTGTCAAAAATTTACAAACAGTTGTTTCGGCATTACATAAGCCCCTGCACTATTAGTGTGATATGAAATACAGATCACCCGGCCCAAATCAACTGGTATGGCTGCAATTAACATTTCTTGTCCAGTTATGCAACAATTCAGCAATCATTGACTCTGCTGTCAACCTAACTTGTATGTATGCTCGCTGCGTCTGATAGGAGCCAGGACGTAATAACGTTTGATTACATTATAAGCCGGAAGTGGCTTGACGCTATGTCATGTCCACATGCTCAGACGAGGGGAATTTTCCAGGCAAAAGCACCTGATGATTGGTGTTTGTTTTATTTATTTATAAAACATATTTATACAGGTTGACAAGTTCAGACAATATAATCTGTTTTCCAACACTATCCTGTTATAACATAAAATGTACAATAGTGCTAGAAACATAAACAATTAATTAAAAAGCTACTATAAAGCACCCATATAAAAACAATTATCGATACCAGTACACTCTTTAATTACATCCGGTAAATCATTCCAGATCATTGATCCCTTTCATGAAAAAGAAGTCTTGGTTTGATCAATTTTAACAAAGGGGCTATTATTCTCATTAACATTTCTTGTTCTGTCTGATACTTCTATCTCTATAGTAATTTCATTGCACAAAAAAGTTGGTGCTAAACCATGTATGCATTTAAAATTTAGCATTTGACATAAAATAATCCCTTCTCTGTCTTACAGTCATCACTTTCATATTTGCAACAAGATCGATCCGTCTGATGTTAACATAACATAGTTATCAAATATTGCTCTTGCTGCCCTATTTTGCATAGATTGAATTTACCCACATTTTGCCTACTAGTATAGCCCCATACAGTAATACAATAATCTATTTTTGGTTGAATACAACTTTTATATACTTGTAACAGTAATTCATAAGGTAATACATTATCGAGTCAGAACCCATACTTTTGTACATAACTGTTTACTTAGAGAGTCAATATGCATTCCAATTCATATTTGTATCAATTTTTAAGACCAAGATAATCATTGAATACTACATTTTTTGCATCATTAGCTCTGACCCCTGAGAGGCAGAGGTTTTGTTATTACATCGATCTCGCGAGATGACGTCGCCTTTGGGGAAAACTGTATGATCTGTGATAACACAACTTACATGGCGTCTTCCGCTACATCCCGTGGTTTAACACTACATATTCCCCTTTTACAGGTTCCTTTATCTGTTCAGCGTGTTTCGTGGCTCCATTATTCTACGCACAGCCACTTTCTACACCCATTTTGCCCTCCACTTTGTCCCAGCTCTCGCAATTGCCCGAGACGTCTGTATGACGTCATCAAGGGGATCCCCGTAATGGGGGAAGCCCACAGTCAGCAAGGTTGCCATTTTTCCACAAGCTGCCTTATTGACCACTTCAAGGCTCCCACCTGCAGATAAATCATTCTACATTGGTGTTATTGACTCATTCAACTTAGTTTTGTCCGATACAACTCGTTTTCCTCACTTGCTCGTCCATTCTAGTTCTGCGTGAATCAAGGACGTAGCCCACAATGCAGCCCGCTGGTGGAGCGATTGCAGCGCCCCTGGTGGGCGTCGACAGAATTACCTGGCGAAAGTGGCGGGAAATGTCGCGGTTTCGATCCCATTCGGGATCTAAGAGTTCTGCAGCTATGGGCAGAGCTCCGCACATCCCATGTGCATTCTAGTTATTACCAAGAAATAACTCAAATCATCCAACAAATATGTTTCTCTTTGTCATGTAGTGACCAACATAGTGTTTGATTTTGCAACATTTACAACTAACATATTGTTGTCATACCACTCTTTTACAAGACTGAGTTTTCAAGGTTCTCCTTTACAAAAGCAACAGTTTCTCCACTACAGTAAATCAAAACAGCATCGGCATAAAGATGCAGAACCCAAGTAATTGTTTATGTCATTTATGTACAGTAAAAATTATTTAGGGCCCAAAACTGAACCTTGTGGGACATTTCCACAGCATACTTTGCTTCCTCTATCAGTCAGATATGAAGTAAACCATTTCAAAACATCATGAGTAAAACATACATTTCGAGCTTTTCAAAAGAATCTTTTGATTTATGGTGTTGAAGCACTTTTTGATGTCAAGAGAACATACACCAGTAAGCAGACCATCATTAATGTTCCAGAGCCAATCATCGACAACCCTATGTAAAGATGTTTGTTATGCTGATTGATCAATTGTTATTAATTTATGTTCATCTAAGAATTTCATTACTTGACTTTGATTAACTTTTTCAATAATTTTGGCTAAATTACTGATGACACTAATGGGTCTGTAGTTACCCTTGTATACAGGAGTAACTCTAGAAAATTTCCAATCATCCAATACAACATTTAAATCAAGCGACAAATTAATAAATTTACGTATTGCAGGAGAAATTGTATCACGAGCAACATACATAGAAACTATCATCACCAATAACTTATGATTTGCTTCTTAACACAATCAGAAGTTTTATGTTGAAACTGAAACTTATATTTAAAGATTTCGAGCTTTTCCAGTAAAAAAAACACCAAGTGAATTGTGGTTAATTTCGGTTAAAATCATCTGCCTAATATTCTATTAAGTGTGAAAGAAACCTTTTTCCCACAATTGTTTGCTTTTTACAGATGACGAAGTGAACGTTTGTCTTGAGCCATTGATAAAAACTCTGCCATCAAAACGCCTGATTTTCCTGGCTGTCAATGACAACTCCTCCATGGACGAAGCTGGCGGTTCTCATTGGTGAGAATTTTTCAAAATTGTAATACTTTTTCATTTCAAACCTTTCAAATGCTCCCAGGCACAGATCTATAGATATATAATGTGTTGTTAAATTTTTTGACATGTTTTCATACGGTATCCGATAAAAGTGAGACGACCCTAGCATGTATTTATTTTAAAGTGTTAAATAAACCTTTTTTCAAACATTTACAATTTCATTATTTTGAAAAAAAATCTTTTAATTAGCTTTGGTTTTTAGACATTAATGACGTCTTAGTTTTTAGACATTTTAAATTCGTCTATAATAGCCATTTCGAATCTAATGCCACCTTAGTCAATGTCACGAAAAGTGATTGTTTTAACTAAAATGTTGGTCATTAGCCTATAACTGATGACATAAAACTGGATAACTTGTTACAGTCAGGAATGGCCATTGGGGGATGAGTCATTGTAGACAGTCATAAGGTGTAGTTGCCTAATATAGTAAAAAATAGTCAAATAAACCTTGATTATCTAGCTGAACGAAGTAATTGTTGATAGACCTATTATTTATTAATATATTGGCACTGTGTGTCGGAGTTTTACTCTTATTTTATTTGATACTGCAATTTAGTGAGAGAACTTCTTTTTTTAAATTGTACTAGCCAAGACAAGACAAGCAAAATTTCGTACAGTAAATTCTCCCAGTGTATTGATTGCAATACAGCTAAATTGGGATTTTGTAAGTGCTTCGATCTGTTTTTGGTCTGATATGGGTAATTAAACCGATTAGTACAATTATTTTTCACTACAAAGACAATTTATACGGAATAATGTGTACATGTAGCATTAATAAAGCATAAATATCTCAATGATGGATGTCATTAGTGTTTTAAATATTTTGATTGCTCCCATGTTGATAATTTAGCTATTCTTTCAATTAGGAGTTTTGGGTTTTACCAGATTTAATTATGCTCCTGTCTTCTGAAATTATGTGGGGTAATCATTCATCGATTTTGCAATTTCCATGATTTGGTTATTATCAAATTTCACTGTAATTTCGCTTAAAGGCAATTTGAATGTGCCTTTAAAACTGCTCAGTGGAGATCAGTCATTTCTGAAATTTATCATTTTGCACTAAAAGCCAGTAAGTTAACAAACTGCACTAAAGTAAATGATTTTGTTAACACTTTCATACGTCTTGATTCTGTTATTTAACTTAATACACACACACATTTTTAACCATCAGTGAACGAAGTTCGAATAGGGTTATTGTTATCATCAATGTCCGTCCGACAAGCGGGCGTAACACTTTCATTTCTTGAGCAGAACTCTAAACACTAATATGCACTTACCCTAACAAAATTGTGTACAGTAATACTCTATATGGCCTAGTGGTGCCTTTTGATAGTTACATCACAGACGTTTGCCATCATGACAGCACTTAGCAAGCTATTATAAAAAAAACAATTTCCATACATAGTTTCCATAGCTGTGCAAATTACATCAAAATTCAATAAGTAAGTATGTATCAAACAATTTGCTCTGTAAGAAACTGTTATATATGCCATTCCTCTTAATCAACAGTGACATATATATATATATATATATATATATATATATATATATATATACTTCAGTGTAATCTTCTTAGTGGCGTCTCATCATGATATACAGTGTCTCTCATTGCCTTCTCCAAACCAGAAATTTAATTTCATCATAAATTTATCTAAAATGCTGAAATCTGTTTGGCAGGGTCTGCAGGGATCTGGATGAAAAATATTTTGGTGGCGCCCCGGTAGCAATAGTTAATTATCTTAGGGGTGTCTCCATGTGTATATACTGTTTCTTTGTACATGTATACAGGAAATAAAACTTTTCTGAGTCTGTCTGAGTATGCCAGACTCAGACAAGTTTTATTTCTTGTATAGATGTACAAAGAAACAATATATACACATGGAGACATCCAGATCCCTGAATTTGTGAAATAAGATGTTTTCCAGCTTGAAGGTAAACTTGAGTTCCGGCAGAGCACACAGATCTGTTACCTTGAGAACATTAAAACTTTTTAAATTTACAGATAATACCAATTGTTTTTGCTATTTTCTGTGATATCATATTGGTGTGTGACTTCCACGACAGATGTGTGTCAATTATAATACCTAATTAATTAAAATGAGTGACAAAGTCAATGTCAGTATTATCAATTTTTGACAGAGAAACCCTGCTGGGTTGTCTCTGTCTTTCCATTCACTTCTCCATCTTGAGAGGTGAGAGAGTGAATTGTTTTGATTTTGTTGTAATCCAGCCCCTGTATGGGGAGCAAGTGAGAGGGTCCCAGAATGGTCTAGAACTGAGCCACTAAGCATCTAGATGGCCGGTTATGCAGCGGATTTTGGAAATAACAGCCCTATCCTCAAGTATCTTGAGAAAAAGGGCAAAAATAGTGTATTTTCACAGTATTGGGTAGATTTTACGGCTCTTAGCCTTGAATGCAGCCCCACCTCAGTGGGAGTATAGTCAAATGGTCCGCCCGACGACTGGTCCGCAACCGACTGGCCCACCGTGAGACCGACTGGGCCGATGCCGAGGACGACTGGTCCGCAGGTCGAAACCTACTGGCCTGCCGACATTTTCGTTGTCTGACGGCCGCTAGGAAACAACTCAAAGTCAATCCATCCGCAATCCGTCCGCAAGTACGGGTGCAAGTACGGCCGTCGCCCGCCCCCTCCGCTCTAGCAGTTATATTACTTAAGCTCCTTGTAATGGTGTGCAGTCAAAACGGCCTATTACCAGAACAGTTTGGTGATGGTGTCTTCATTACGTTGATAAGGTTGTTATGATTTTTCGCCGGGGCTAGAAGGAGGGCAAGTGGTCCGCCATTAACACGTCACCGAAACGGCCTCCCCAGCCAATATGAAGGGAGTAACCTTCTGCGTCATTAATCAAGCATAACTTGGTCATTTATATTCCGATTTTCAAAATTTAAAGTTCCTAGTAATTGCCGAAAAATCCTCTTTCTATATAGAAGACTGCAGTTAACAATTGTTAAGACGCAGTATTATGTATTTAGCGCAACGCAACAATATCCATATTTTGATAAATATTTAATGAATAAAAATGTTTTTGTTTTCTTTCCAACTAATGAATATTCTTGAAAGAATAAATATGAAATGTATATGTTCCTAGAGAAATAATTTTATCCTGCTAATTGCAATTCATACAGTGCAGTGACACATGGCAACCTTACGATCAACCATGTGCGTTTAATCATGTGTCAATTGCAATTCGTGCGCCCCTTACGCAAATTTTTGTGGCAGACCAGATGACTTTTCTGGCGGGCCAGTTGACTTTCTGGCGGGCCAGTTGACCGTAGGTAGCGGGCCAGTTGACCTGACCGGCGGACCAGCTGCACAGGTGGGCGAGTTGGTCAGAGGACCAGTTGTCAGGCGGACCACTTGACTAGACCCCCCTCAATGCACCCTTGTGAAAAATAGTAGAACTATACTGAGCAGTTCAGCCAGAAATACCACTGCAGTATGCTAAATGAACTGTTCCTCGGTCGTAGCGGTAAAAATGGCGGGAAATGCCGCAAACTTGATCCTATTGGATCCCATGCCAACCTGTCAGAAGAAATGAACTACAATTGGAACAAATGACTATGTGACTTACATGACAAATTGTGACACATGAGGTGTTAATTGTACTTGAGCTGTAGTTGTTGAGAGCATAATTGTGACACCAATGTGCAAAGGTAAATTCCCAGCAAGCACACCAACATTATTTCAACGTTGAAACAAGGTTTTACCATAACCTTTAAATAACGTTGATATCACACGTAGAATGAAAATTTTTATAACGTTATTTCATGGAGGTTATTTTAACGTTGAGGTTTGGAGGTTATTTTAACGTTGAGGTTTGGAGGTTATTTTAAGATTGAGGTTTGGAGGTTCTTTTAACGTTGCGGTTTGGAGGTTATTTTAACGTTGCGGTTTGGAGGTTATTTTAACGTTGTGGTTTGAGTGTTAAATTAAGGTCTTTTCACTAACGTCGTATAAACGTCAAGATTTTAATGTCAATTCAACCATCTTACTCCAATGCTGTTTTGACACTGAGATTTCAACATCATTTGAATGTCAAATGAACAATCTCGCTTCACTTTTTATATAAAAAACAAATAGCTATTCAAAATTGAAATGTTTAATCACACTGGATACAAAACAGTAAGTGACAGTTTATCCAAAATCACAAAAAAAAAGGTAAATTTTTTTTCCCTCCACCACCCTGGCGCCAAGGGGCACTTTGCAGGTGTCTTTGGGTAGCCCTCTTAATTCCATCCACCGTCGCCGTGGAATGGGCTTTCAGAACTGCTGCTGCAATTAGATAAGATCGAATATTCATTGCAAATGCCTTCTAGAGGTTTATCAACACATGTATCTATAATTAGTTTAATTAATTGATAGGCTGTCATATATGGCAATGATCGATGGATAACAATTAAGGAGTATGCCAGAGAAGACACAAGTTCAGCCCAACGTGGCTGAGCGATAATTCTTAGTTCTAGGCCATGCATGAAACAGCAACATGTATACACTACAACAAATTCGTGCAGCTTAATTTAGAGCGATCGATCCCCATGCAATTAATGAACCATCAGATCTTATTAAACATTTGTGTGTAAATTACTCTTGAACAACAAAGGATGACAAAGATTATAGCAGATTAAAAACTTACACAAATTTAAACAAAATGGCGCGGCTTCCTCCTTCAGCTAGGATGATGTCAGGCCAATTCCACCAGGGGGAGCTGATGTTTTCCACCAAGCACCACCTGGAGTATAGACTGGGGTAGTTCTGGGGCCCATGCAGGCCAAGGGCAAGGGGACACAGGAAAGGGCATCTGGAAGGCCCGAAGGGCCAACACCAGCGATTTTGGCAAGCGGGTCTGGGGGCTGCTCAAGACCCAGCTGAGCAATTTCCAGTACACACTTGCAAGAGCATGATAAAAAACGTATCAACACCAATCCCATGTAAACAATCAAATTAAACAAGATGCAAATTATTATTTGTATATTTGTAATCACATAGCTTGGATGTTAATAAAAAAAAAAAAACATTACATTACAATCACAATTTAATGATCGACATAAATATAATATTTATATCTATATCATATTTTAATAAATAGAGGTGAACTGGGTTATTGTTTTTTAATAAATAGAGGTGAACAGGGTCAGTTCATATATATATCATACATATACTCAAGTCGATGCACCTCCCAAATGCTTACAACATATATATATATATAGTGCTTATATCAGATATATATATATATATGATGATTATAGCTCAATGTAATCATGCACTCACTATATTGTAATTAATGTAATTAATACTTCAAACCAGATTAGAATGTTATCAAAATATGTTGTTTCAATATTAATGCAATTTTTAAATCAAAACCAACTAGATTTGTATGTAATCAAACCTTATATAAATGTTGTATTAACGTTAATCTCATGTTAATATCAAAACCATTTTTTAACCAATTTTTTTTTAACCAAATTTGAATGTAATCAAACGTCATTTTAACGTTAATCTGTAAGTCTTTAATGACATTAAAACATTAACGTTAATCTCATGTTAATATCAAAACCATTTTTTAACCAACATTTTTTAACCCAATTTGAATGTAATCAAACGTCATTTCAACGTTAATCTTTAAGTCTTTAATGACATTAAAACATTAACGTTGAATTGTGGTTTTTTTTTGGTTTGGTAACGTTATTAGTGTATCTGGTGTAATATCAACGTTGATTGAAGGTTTGTGTGCTTGCTGGGTTGTCATTTAATGAATAATGCAATTAGGAGCCTACCACTGCTACCAGACTATGAACCCTTTGCTCATTGCTTTGAGCTACAAATATGTATCAAGCTGAGAAATTTCATACATTTACCTGACATTGAGTGGTCATCCTCTCATCATTTTATTAGGACTCACTTACAAGTGTGTTTCTCTGTCATGAGAGCCATCAGGTCTAGTTAAGTTCATAGATCTTACAACTTTATTTGGAAAGTGAAAGTACATGGCCTTTGTTTTATTTGGATTTAAAGAGAGTTTATTAAGCTTAAACCAATCATCTTATGTTATTAAATTCTTGATTTATTTCTGCTTCAGCATTTTCATTTATGGAGTCTAAAGAATTTAGTGTTGTTGAGAGGGCAGTGTCATCTGTATATTTTATTGGATAAAATGTGTCTGTTGCATTAACTAACCCATTTAAATAAATTATAAAAATTAAGGGCCTAATATCGAGCCTTGTGGAACTCCTGTCGTTATATTAAGATAATTAGATATAGTTTCTCCTAATTCAACATATTGTTTACGGTTTGTTAAATAACTGCTAAGTAGATTTTGTGAGTTTCCAGTAAAACCATGATGTTTTAATTTATATATAAGAATTTCATGATTTAAGGCTTTGGATAGATCTAGATAGATATTTAGAGGGATTTAATTTTGGTCCATTTTTACAACTATTCTTTCAATTAATTCTAGTACCGCAAGTTCTGTTGAGTGTTTAAGCCCCTTTCACATATAGCCGGATCACATGCCGGAGTGTCCCGTAGTAAAATTTCTTTCACTCCGGGTTGGTCCAGGAACAAGGGCTGAAAATGTCAACAAAAAAAGAAATGTTTGGCAGTGTGTACACAATGGCAATACGGTGTCAACAAGGAGCAACACGGTCCTTACACAGATGAATACGGTCGCTACACGGATATGTACGGTTGCAACACGGAGAAGTCCCCGGTTGGTCCTTGTACCTTCAAGCATACATGGCGGCGAAATTTTCATGCCCGGTTGATGCCGGACTTAGCCGGAGATAACGCTCAATATGGAGATTCCCGGAGATCGCCCCGGACAATGTCGTAAATACACGGTATTACCCAGAGTATGCCGCAGTGATACTCCGGGATGCTCCGGCGTCTGATTCGGCTATGTGTGAAGGGGGCTTAAGTCTTGAAACCATATTGACTGTCAAAGAAAAGTTTAAGTTCAGTGAAGTAATAATATATTTGATTATACATTATTCTTTCTAATACTTTAGAGATGGTGGAAAGAACTGATACTGGACGATAATTATCAAGAATATTGTCATCATTTTTCTTATGTATGGGAAAACTTTGGCTAATTTTAATTTGTCAGGGAATATACCAGTTTGTAATGATTGAATAATGATAATGGTTTATGGTTTGGCTATTTAATCTTTTATAAATTTTAGTAATTTATTGGATAATCTATCTACCCCACAGCTTGTTTTAGGTTATCTATTATTTCTTTAAGTTTTTTCCGTGACAACTTTAAAATCAAAGTTAGTGTGTACTGGATTCATAAGGTAGTCATTAAATGATTTTCCAGTTGGTGCCACTATGGATTCAGCTAGAGTGGGATTTGTCTCTATGAAGTAATAGTTTAATTTATTTGCAATTAATTTATGGTCATTAACATTCATATTATCTATGAGAAAGTACTTAGGAAATTCTTTAACATTTTGTTGTGTATTCATAATATGCTTTATTGTTAACAATGTACGAAGCCATTTTAGGACATGAAAAAGAGAAAAATGTAATTGTATAAACGATTTAGTAAATTGTATATACGAAATACTAAATTGTATATACGAAGTACTAAATCGTATATACGAAATACTAAATTGTATATATGAAATTTTGAATCGTATATACGAAATACTAAATCGTATATACGAAATACTAAATCGTACATACGAAATACTAAATCGTATGTACTAAATGCTAAATCGTATATACAAAATACTCAATTGAATATATGATATACTAAATTGAATATATGAAATACTAAATCGTATATACCAAATACTAAATCGTATATACAAAATAATAAATTGAATATATGAAATACTAAATTGTATAAACTGAATGCTAAATTTTATAAACAAATTACTAAATCGTTTAAACGAATTACTATACCGGCCATATCTTTGTTAATATTTGGTCTAAAATTATGTGTGACCTATCTAAAGACTCGCCTTGGACAGGGCTATTTAATACTCAAAGGGAATAACTTTGTTTTACGATATGACATAACCCTTGTCCTTAAACCCAGCTCTTTTATCAGGCCCCAGTCTTCCCTTTCCTTCCCTGTCCCTTCCCTTTCCCTCCCTTTCCCCCCCTTTCCCTTCCCTTCTCTCCCCTTTTATTTGAGCCATATTGGAATCTATTGGGCCCTAATAAATTATATCCAGTCAATAAGCTAAGGCAAGTAAAAGACCCCACCCATGGGGTAAGAGTGTAACATGGGTGGACTCCTCCTCCCTCTTGTCTCATCAACCCTCGATAGCGGCAAGAACTTGCCTTAGAGGGCTGCATTTCCCATATCTATCTATCTAATTTAGCTATCTGTCTATCTGTCTATCTTTCTATCTATCTATCTATCTTGGATCCCTACTAGATTGATGGGAAAAGTTATTTTAAAGTCCTCCTTCCTGATATCATCCATGTTTGGTCTATAATTGCAGGCTATATGTAATACTTATGCAATTTGACAATATGCAATTAGCATGGATCAAGATATTATTCAAATGTAGCATGGTGAAATTAAAATCAGCATCACATAGTAAACCCAACTACAGGAAATACTACTAAGAAGGGAAGGGAATACTGGGGCCTGATAGAAAGAGCTGGGTATACGGACATGCCGTTGTCACAGATAATACTGTATCTAGAATTGTCTAACTTTGTTTATTAGATAGCCCTGCCCAAGACGAGTCTCTACATAGGTTGCACATAACTGTAGACCAAATATTAATTAAGATATAGCCAGTTTAGTATTTCGTATGTACAATTTAGTATTCCGTATATACATTGAGTATTTCGTATATACGATTTAGCATTTTGTATATACGATTTAGTATTTCGTATATACGATTTAGTATTTCGTATATACGATTTAGTATTTCATTTATTCAATTTAGTATTTCGTATATACGATTTAGTATTTCGTATATACGATTTAGTACTTTGTATATGCAATTTAGTATTTTGTATATGTACCATTTACTGCATCGTTTATACAATTCGATTTTTTTTTTTACAATTTAGTATTCCGTATATACATTAAGTATTTCGTATATACGATTTAGTATTTTCTATATACGATTTAGTATTTCGTATATACGATTTAGTATTTCGTATATATGATTTAGTATTTCATTTATTCAATTTAGTATTTCGTATATACGATTTAGTATTTCGTATATACCATTTAGTACTTTGTATATACAATTTAGTATTTCGTATATATGATTTAGT
Source organism: Alitta virens (assembly GCA_932294295.1). Lineage (NCBI taxonomy): Eukaryota > Metazoa > Annelida > Polychaeta > Phyllodocida > Nereididae > Alitta > Alitta virens. Next base: position 24,056,574 of record OW028574.1, read on the forward strand.
ATTTCATTTATTCAATTTAGTATTTCATATATACGATTTAGTATTTCGTATATACGATTTAGTACTTTGTATATACAATTTAGTATTTCGTATATGTACCATTTACTACATCGTTTATACAATTAGATTTTTTTTTTCTCATGTCCTAAAATGGCTTCCGTAGCAATGTACTCTTGATGTATTTTTTTAATTTTTCAAAACAAAAATGATATTATGTCTTTTTTGCTATGTTTTAGTAAGCGGTTGTAAGTTTGTAGGTTTATTTTGTATGTGTTATATCTTTCAGAATTAATATCAGTTGACTTCAGTGTTTTATAAATGTTATCCCTGAATTTGATGAATCAAATTTTACCTTGAGTAATCCATGAGCCTTTCTCTGTGTTTATATTTATTATACTTCACCATTCTACTCGGCATATGGTTATCTAGTGCATTTTGTTATATTTGATCTAGCTTATTATAATTAGTATTTGGGTCAGTGTTTGGAGAGTTTTCGAAGTTTTGAGTATCACAGGTTAGTAGAATTTCATTCTTAAAGTTACTTTTGACCTCGGAGGAATTAGAATATGTAGCGATGTTACATACAAGACCAAGGCTACTGACTTGTCAAGAACAGCTTTTACTGCAACTGCCTTCAAGAATGGGGCCAGTTTCAGTCAAAAACATCATGTGACCTACAAAAATGGCAATATCATACACAACAGTTATTTTCCTTTTTATTCGAAGTGATAACTTCCATTATTTATGGGTATTTACCACTTATTTGTGGGGAATTCCTTGCCTGTTCGATGGGAATGTTCAATCCTCATCTCTAAGTAACTCATCTTACACAGTGCTGGTTGAGCTCGATGATGCTTATGCCATTGACACAATCTCTGGCAATTCATTTTTACCTCACAAATGTCTGGGTAATCAGCTAATTTGCATATTTCACCACCTACACACATGATGGTGCTTCCTGATTGGCCAATATTTCCCAACCACTGTGTTCTGTAAGCTTCAAGCCAATTAAGTGACCTAAAGCGTGGATCTCACATAGCCGTAAAGTGATGGAAAATCTGTGGTTGATACATCAATGCAAATTCAACGTATTGGCCAAGGAATTGTTATGTAACAGAGGCGTGGCTAGGCATAACACATGACTTTGTATGCTTTGGCATATGCCACATACGACTTGCAGTTATCCGGCAGATCGTACATCATTTACGTGGACTGTACGCCACTGTACACCGGAAGAGAAACGGACCGTGCACGGAAGAATGAAGTATATGACATACGATCCACCGACTATGACAGAAAATTATGTATGATACACCGACTACGAAGAAAGTTAACGTACAAATGAAGCATCGACGACAGGCGACGGCAGGCGACGGCAGGCGACGGCAGGCGACGGCAGGCGACGGCAGGCGACGGCAGGCGACGGCAGGCGACGGCAGGCATATCAACAACGACTACCACGTAATTTTACGTGGTTTCCGACATCATTATCCCATATAAAAGTGCCTGTTTGTTGGTGCTCATTCTCATTCACAATGCACATGAAATACGATCAACCGACTACGACAGAAAACTACCTATGACAGACCTTACGACGAAAGTCAACGTATAAATGAAGTATCAACCACGGCAGGCACGTAATTTTACGTGGTTGCTGACATCATTATCCTATATAAAAGGGCCTGTAGGTGTTTGTTGGTGCTTATTCTACCTCTACCAGCCACACAGTGAACATTTCAGGACATCCACAACAAGAATTAGACTTATACAACTAGCTCAGGCCAGCGTGAAGTTGAATCTTTAACTTGCAATTGTATTGGAAGCTGTGGAATATGAAAACTACAGAAGAGAAGAAAGATGAAGAAGGAAGAGATTATTAGCAAGCAGGAGGAGGCGAATTGCCAGGAAGAGGTTTTGGATGAGGCCCTGGCTACTCAGAAGACCTCAGACGGGCCAGTACGAACGCTTGCTGTATGAATTGAGGGATGAAGATCCAATACATAACAAGAACTTCCTCAGAAAGGACCCTGCAATGTTTCAGGAGCTTCTTGCCAAGTTGGTCCTAGTGGAAGAAGTTTCTGATCTGTTTGCTTCAAGATGGTACTTCCCTAATTGCATCAGAGCCATAGATGGACAGGAAATTATTGGCATTGTTCATTAGCAGCTGCCTTGTGCGGCCCATCACGTCTCCTCTGTAATATATCTCCCATCAATTGTACATTGTCCACCTTGTAAAGGTTCCTCCTCTTGGACTCTGGCAAGAGGCATACAACAGACTTTTCTGAATTGCTGAGGCAACTTCAGGCATCAAAAAGACAAGTTCCAAGGCTTGTGCTGATCTGTCATGTAACCTTCAGTTAGCTTTCCATCCAGGCATTCAGTATAAGTTCCAAGTTAGGCATTGAATAAAGAACTCTACAAGACAGTAGGTTTGCTTCCTCAGTACTGGTTCCTGGTTAGGCAAAAACCGATATTTTTAATGGTGCACAGGGTTATGTAATAAAACCACAATAATGGAAGCTTCCCCCCCCCCCAGGACATCTGGGAGGAGCATAACAATCAATCATTATGCAACAATTGCTACTGCTGCTTACCATTCCCCCCTTGCTCACTGGAGCATGAAGGGTATTGTGTGGGGAGTGGCCTCCCCAACATGCTGTATTTGCCAGAATACCAACCTTAAAGTGGCAGGGATTAGCCCTACAGAGACAAAGGGGCTCTCTGTACCACTGCATTGTACTGTAGCTAGTTTTAGCCCAAGCTGACACTGTGAAACAAAGGCAGTGTCACCAATTGGCAGGTAGCTTGGCTTGGGGTGCAGTAAAGTGCAATTAAGGAGGCTGTATTTCTCCAGATCAAAGGCCTGCCTGGACTTAGTGTAGAGGCAGCCTTAATGGGAAAGTACAATTAGCAAAGAACAATGCAAGGTGTAAATATGCTGGCATTCTGACATACATTCATACATTTAACATTTAACATTTCTCTCTCCTCTCAGTGCACTAAATGATTATATAAGACTTAAACAGGATGGACATAAATTCAGGCTTATGCATGTACATACCAACAATGTGTTTCAATGATTAACATGTCAAACAATGTATTCAATAACTAACCTAATAGTCAATGCACTTCAAACCTCATGCATGACTGACTATATTAAACAATGTATTTAATAACTAACACATTAGCCAATGCACTTCAAACCTCATGACCAACTATATTAAACAATGTATTTGATAACTAACACATTAGTCAATGCACTTCAAACCTCATGCATGACCAACTATATTAAACAATGTATTTAACAACTAACATAATAGTCAATGCACTTCAAACCTCATGCATGACTAAATATAATAAACAAAAGTCTCTGTGACAGTAGTTATGAATATCTATATCTCAGATATGTATAAAATAAGTGAATACAGGGCAGTGAACTTTACATCACTCCCCCCCCCCCCCCCCTTCTTCCAGCTCATTGATGCTAGACAGCAAGAAGCGAATAAAGGGCAATACGATATAGTGGTAGTTGTTTTTCCCCCAGACCACTGGCCTGGCTAAGCCAATCAAAGCAAGCTGGTTTGTTGACGTACTTGCTTCTGACAGGAAATAATTGAAGTGATGACATAATAGTAATACAAGAAATGTGCACTGATAGTTGAGATAAGCTGAAGAAAGCATTTTTAGTTGTGATAGTATATGCATGACAAAACAATTGTAAAAGACAGTGTGCTAAGTATGTACATCAAACAATACAAAATTGATACAAAATTAATACAAAGGATTAAAAAAAAAATGCAAGGATTTTGATTTACAAGAGATCCAGGGAGCGCATGACTAGGCCATTTTGATCAAAGTTTCATGTTGCGCTGTACTGCGCCCTATAGGCTGGAAACATTTGTTTATCCAGTAAATGACATTTAATAATCTATTAGCTAATGGGTCCCCTACTGTATATAATATCATAAAGTACAATTTTAAAACATTGGTTGAAGTAATAGCAAGAGGTGACATTATGTCTATCCTTTGGCCTGATAAAATATATATGAAATGGTGAGAGGTGACAATTTGTCTATCCTCTGCTATGAGAAACTATAACTGAATGTTTGACAATTTTACAGCGGCTCACCTCACAAGGTAATGGAGTGGTAAGAGGAAGAAGATAGTAGAGCACATGATAAGGAGAAAGATGAGTGTGGCAGAATTTAGGCAATTTACTATATGTTGTCGTTGGCATTTGTGGGAGAGCAATATGGTTGTGACATGCACTCTGATAGTGGGGGCAAAATAGGCCATATGCTTATGCGGGGTGTGGGGGCAGGTGTGGGGATGGGGTCAGTGGTGGGCGTAAGTGGGAGGGCTTCACTTGTATAAGGCCGGTTGTGTTTCCAGCGCAAGTATAGTCCTGTGAGGACAATCCATGAGGTCATAAGTAATACCAGGTTAAATATGGCTATTACTGAAGGGACAGGGGATAGTTGATTGGGGGCTTATGAGCGACAGGATGAAAGAGGGCATCTACATCTATGTCCATAATGGGGCTTGTATGGCCAGACTGCATCTGTGGCAAGGCGACATACAATAGATTAACCTCCAAGCGCTTGGAAAAGCACATCGCATAAGTGATGGGCCAAATTCTGGGCCAGTTTGACATACTGTGGGCTGATGACCCAGACATTTGTGAGGTAAAAATGAATTGCCAGAGATTGTGTCAATGGCATAAGCATCATTGAGCTCGACCAGCACTGTGTAAGATGAGTTACTTATGTGTACTTGGTGTGCCAGTACACTGTACAAGAGATAAGGACGGGCGGCTACTAGGGGAAGCTCAACTTTATACAGTAAACTACCTGAAGACTGCCATAGAGGAGTTACAGACAAGAATTGATAGTACCACTCCAGTGAGGATATTACCTTATATGGGGCTGCTGCTTGTTGTAAAATTTCTGTCAGCTGGCTGGCCAAAAGGAGATCACGGGTGAGGTGTCCAAGCTTGAGTTCCGCACATTCTCTGTGAAAGATTGTTGTCTGGCGGACGTAATTTTGAGCCGCGAGACATCCAAGTATCTGTCGAGATCCGTGACTAGCTCTATACGGCTGATGCGGCGTGCATGATCCTGGATGACCTTCGCCATTTTGTTTATAGCTGTGTTAATCTGGATGATATGGTGTGCCATTTGGTGTTGCTGGCCTCATATCCTTTGAGTGTATGCTCGTGTTTGGTTAAAGATTGTCACGAGATGGTTGTGGGCATGTGTCATGTCCTTTTGACGCCCATGTATCTCTATAGCGATCCAGCTGGGATGAAGTGGCAACACCAAACAGCGCATGTAAAACTGAGCCTCCAATGTCCAGCAGCCCCCTTTTGATTCGCCTAGGTTGTGCGTCGTCCGCAACGATGGCCATCAGACGATCTCTGCGCAGTTTTTGGGACTGCAGGTCTATCTGGATGCCATTGCGCGACAGTAGTTCCAGTGCGGTAAAAGTGTTGTTCAGGGAGGCTATCTGGGCAACTAGGTTGGCTGGGTATGGAGGCGGGTCAACGTGACGTAGACTTCCAATGACGCAACTAATTGATGTAATGTCTCGCCTCCTCTGATGCTGATGCCATCAGGGAGTTCCGTCACGAATGGGAGCTGTGCCTCCTGCGTGCAGGCAATGACACCAGTGCAGGATCATGAGGAGGAGCATCTCAGAAAGCTGGCGACTTCTTGGGTATTTGCTACTCGGGCCTCCCTTTGCTCGTCTGGTACGGGAAGTTGACTGTGCAGGCTTCCCTTGGCTGCTCGGGGCAGAATTGCTCTCGAACGTGTTGATACGACAGCAGGGTCTGTTTTGGTGTCTCTTGGCTGTTGCGTCCGGTTCCGGTGCGTGACGGCGTCGTTAAGCTGTGCAATGCAGGCGCTTGGTGTCAGAGGTCCTCTGTGCTGCGGTATGCAGGTGGCAGGTGCTCTGGCGGTGGCGTTTGCTGTTGCCAAGTGACTGTTGACAGTTGCGGTTGCTGCTGCCAAGTGACTGTGATGAGGGTCTTGTTGCAACTGCAGGGCTGGCTGCAGGGGCACGATCAGGGGCGAATGATGCTGGTCTGTCAGGTGTGACGGGTATCAGTATGCCGTGGTGGACGCGCCCTGGCGGGGATTGCACTTTGGCTTTGGGTTGACACTGTCCAGACGATGTTGGGGTCCACAAGCCTGACCTTGTTGACGTTAAGGACCTTTTGCTTCTCTGTATGCTGGTGTGACACCCATAGAACCTTGCCTTTTATCCTCGTGACAGTCCACTGTGGATCCCACTTTGATGTGAGGGACAGAGGCTCCTGAGCCTTGATGACCACTGTGTCACCCACCATGAATTGACTTATGTTGGCCTGACGCTGCAGTCGCTCCCTATCGTGATGCCTTGACTGGGCCGTTGCATGTATTGCTGCCCTGAGGGCATCAGCAATGTTCTGCAGCCTGTCATCCAGCAGGTTGTCTTCCTGCAAGAGCTTGGAGATGGGCAGGCGCACTCTGCGTCCATGATGCAGAAAAAATTGGGTGTGGCCTGTGACGTCTGACACCGAATTATTGTAGGCTAATAGTGCTGGCCCTATCTGGTCCTCCAAGTATAGCTGGAGTTGTTAATAAGCCGAGAAATAATTTGCTTGAGAGTGCCATTAAAGCGCTCGCACTTTCCATTTGCCTGTGAGTTGTAACTCGTGGTGCATCGATTGTCAATGGCCACGCCCTTCAGGTGGCTGCGTATTGCTGCTGCCCAAAATTCCAAGCCCTGTTCTGTTATGATGACATCAGGATAACCATTGCGTGGAAAAACGTATCTTGTAAATTGTTTCCAGACCTCGAAGCTGGTCTTACTGGGCATGATGCTCAGTCCATTCCGTCATGGTTCGCTGCTGTCGTGCAATGCAGGTCAAGACTGTAAATGTCTGGAGCGTCGTCATCCGGAGGCAGGAGTGGCAATTGGTCGCCTAAGTGCCAATAGTCTGTGTCGAAGGTGGCAATGGCATATTGTCTTATTCTGGTTAGCATATCCGCCCTGATGTTAAGCTTGCCCTTGTGGTACTCCATGACGTGAGGGGCTTATGGTCAGTGAAGGTCCTGTAGCTTGCACCACAAAAATAGGGACGCAGTTGCTTTAGGGCGTATATGACGGCATATGCTTCCTTTTCAATGGTCACCCATCGCCTCTGGGTGTCAGTGTGTTGCTTTGACTGGTACAATATTGGGCGTTCCACTCCTGCGTCATACTTCTGACATAATATGGCACCAACGGCGTAATCGCACGCATCGGTGTATAGCTGGTACGGTTGTGCGTGGATGCGCCATGACGCTGTCACTAGTCAGTGATGCCTTAAGAGAGTCAAATGCCAGTTGGTGTCTTCCAGACCAATCGAATTTGACATTTTTGCAGGTCAAGTTGACCAAGGGCTCAGAGACGTGCACATAGTCCTTGATGCACAATCTATAATACCCAGTCATTCCTAGGAAGCTGCGTGCCTCTCCCAGATTCTGTGGGGCATGCATTCACGCTACTTCCGCGACTTTGCCCGGATCAGCCCTCAAACCAGCCTCACTGACAACATAGCCTAGCAATTTCACTTCCCTGAGGCCAAATACACACTATGTGGGGTTGAGGCGCAAGTTAAACTGTCGAGGCGATCAAACATTGTCTGCAGGTGGCTCGTATGCTTAGTTTCATTGGTGCTGTACACGACTATATCGTCAATGTACAGCATACAAATGTTTCCAATTAATCCTTTAAATACCACCTCCATGGCCCTCTGAAAGAATTGACTGGCGTTGCAGAGGCCCATTGGAAGCCTGGTCCAGTGAAATAGACCTCGTAGCATACAAACGCAGTCTTCCCTTGATCTTCAGGGTGGAGGGGCAGCTGGTAAAAACCAGACTTTAAGTCCAATGTTGAAAACACTGGCACCTTGAAGCTGGTCAAATATGTCCCTTATCAGCGATATAGGAAATATGCGTCCTATTATTACCGGTATGCTGACTATGACACCCAAGGGCAGTTCTGTGGCCCCCAGTACCTTGATGTCGTGACCAGTGACACCACACAAATCCACAGACTTGCCCTGCAGGGGGCGGCGTCTGGACTTCTTGCATAAGAGTTTCGAACTCAATGGCGCCACAACACAATGTCCATATAGAGATGATCAATCTGACCCTTGTGCATATCATTATTGCACATAGGATCATAGCAAAAAAACAGCGTCCTTGAGATTCACATTGGCAAGAGAAATGTCAAAGCTTACAAAATATTCTTCTTTGATTCCTAGAGTATCCCAGTTGATCGATGTGTGAAAAACACTCCCCTGGGTGAAATCTGAACATTCTGGGGACAAAGCAAGATTGAGATTAGCAATAATTGGACGGTGGTCAGACCATGTGAGTCCGTAGTCAATAGTTAAATTATTCATAAGACAATGAAAGTCACTCACTGGAGCACAAAAAATGGTCGATCCATGAGGTAGTATCCCAACAGTCACTGACAAAAGTGAATGCATCGTTAGGTTAGCATAGTTGATCGGATAATAATAATCCAGAATCAATGCAGAAACTATTTAGAGTTTCAGCAAAAAAATCATTCTGACGAGGGTCGCAGTTGAAATTTCCACAAATCATTGTTAGTGGTGTTAGCATCTTCAACAACCTGTTGTAATCTGCTTACACAGGCAATATATGTATCTCTATTATCATCACACTTGTAGAGCAAGTATACATTCACAATTAAATATCTGGCATTGTCAGTTTTCCTGATAAGTTCTAATCCAACCAGCCAGTGATCACACAGGTCTACCGGGTTCACAAGAAAGAGATCATGTACGAATTATTCCATATGAATGCCACACCCCCTAAGTTTCGGCAAGAGGTTAGACCATCTTCATAGTTTATTTTCGCAGCGCCATAAGCACAATAGGACGCTGACAAACTGCTCAAGTGGTGAAGTTCTTGTTTTGCAAGCCATGTCTCTTGTATTGCAGCTATACAGATGCTATTTCTTTCCATAAAGTCCAAAAGACCATGTTTAGTGCGCATAAAACCTTTGCAGTTTAGTGTAGTGATGCACATGTTCATTAAAATATCTAACTGGTAGCATTAGACTCAGCTTTCTTGACGTAATACCATTTCACAAAGATATCTTTATCCCAGGTCTCAGGCTGTAGAAGAACATCAGGATCAACACATCGCCCATGTACACGAAAGGAAGCATAACCAGTATGTCGGGTCTGAAGTTTTTCACATTTTAGGTTGTCTGTATTGATACCAGCCTCCTGTAGATCCTGCAGAACCTCTTCTGATGTGACATTTTCTGAAATCGTGTTGCAAATATACTGGTATATCGTCCTAGCTGTTGTCTACGTTGGGGATCCACCGCTCTCGACGGACGCTGTCTTTCCCTTGTGCCAAACCTTGACCATTGGTTGTCTTGGCTTAGAAGGTCTGCCATGTTTTCCAACTATGCTGTATTCTTCTAAATCACGTTCAGCCTATAGCACCATTGCCATTAAGCTCATGAACAGTTGCAGGGCCTGAGTGGTTCATTGAAGGAGGGTCATTGGAAGCATCATTTCTGCCCTTGTGGTTGCTTTTCCTCTGGTGTCGTAACTGTTTTTTCACTACATCACTGTATGATGTAGATGGCTTCAGAGACTTTATGTCCCTGCACAAAGTGTTCAGACATTCATGAAACTGCGCCATGCGCTGTCGCATATCATCTAGTGTTTCATTCGCCTCATCTTTCTTCAAAGCGTCAGCTTCATTCGACTGGATGGCATGACGCACTCTGCTCAGTAGAGTTGCCAGGCTGGCAGCATCAACCCTATCTATATCAACAGCAGGCATGTTGGACATAACTTAGGCAAACACACACAATTGCATTGACATGACTGCAAAACATCATACAAATCCCCAGCAGCATGGAGTTTTCGTTGATCACCTTTTCTGGTCTTTTTCCTGCCAACATCCACAGAATCTGGCACAAATCGATAAAGCATTGTCACAGCATTGTTTATGTAGTCAAAGTCATAGAAGTCTGCAACTAACTTGACAAGATCATTCTTGGGCATTAAATTCATTTTGCAGGTGATGTAGCATAATGCCTCATTAATTATGATCTCCTGATGGAGTTCTCTTGCAATTCCATCTTCATCAGAGTCAGAATGGGGAACCCTTTTCTCTAGAGTCTCTTTGTTTTGTTTACATTCAGTTTGTTGACATCCTGGCACTTCCCGCGCATGCACAGTGAACGGCGGTTACTGGTGGCAGGGCATCGTGTCTGACCTGAGTGTCACCAAATGATCAAAGTTTCCAGCTCTGTAGCACACAGATTCCGCAATGATAGTCTGTGTGCATGTGTTCTACTTAGTCACAGACGGTACATAATCATTCGACAATAGAGTGATTCACACTCATTGTTGTGGAGTTTGTAGGATTTCCGATATTCCGCAGAGCCCAGAGCAAAACAGCCAGCACTCTCTTCGATACAATCGTGTCTAATATAAAAAAAAACGCTAAATCACAGCAGCCAACATCTTCACTTTCTCAATGATAACCCTCTGGTCGTATTGCTACTGCATCATAGCATCATGGTCCTCCTGTTATGTAACAATTGTCACTAATCCAAGATGTTTGACCTAATTGGATCCAACCCTACTTCAGGGACTTATATTCAGTCATAAATTTCCACTTGACTGAACACAAATTGTCAAATAATTGAGCATCAAATACCATTGATTGAAATAGGAAAAGCAAGGCGAAAATCAATGACGGAGTTTTCAAATTGGTCACATTCTCTATATTTTAAAACTGCAAACTTGTGCAAATTCTCTCTTTTGAATTTACAAAAGAGCAAGAGCAAAAACACTACAGTTATTAAATGACATTGAAGGGGAGGTTGGCTACATATATGGCACAGTCACAAATCTAATAAAGGATTCATATTGCAACTGTCAATTGTATCGTAGAACAAAGCATGATGCTTGATAATTAAGCCAAACATGCATTTGTATTGTGACACTGATGCATTGCTGCAGTGCTGCAGTGCTGCAGTGCTTTGCACTGCTTACAAGCACTGCCTGTATAATTGGCTTCCTAATTGATTTCTGATCATGACAAGACCCCTCATCATGTGGTCTGGGAATCATGTGGTCTGCATCATTTCTATGGGTCATTAGATCAGGTGGCATCACGCTGATCAAGATACCGGCTGATCTTTAGGGTACAGTCACAGTCGGTCAGTACACAGTCCTATGCCCTGAGGCCTGACTCAGATGCCAAACATTGCCCTTGGAACTGCCATGCCATTGCATTCCAAAAATTGCTCGCAAAGTCTTTGTCTTAAACATGGTGTTCAAATTAAGATTCCCCATTATCTGGCAGGGTGCTCTAATCACCCTGTCCGCATGCACCTTCTGCATATAACATGCATAGGTCTGAGTCCTGCCATTCAGCTCTTCTTTGACCTTAAAAACGAGTCTTCAGACTGTATTCTTCAAGTCAACTTAGCTCAATCTCTGCAGGACCTACAATCTCTGCTAGACTACCATGTCTTCATCAACTGTATAAGGTATGTTAATGCTTTTGTTTATTTTATATACTTGCTTGTCCATCTTCATGATCTGATCTATATATACACTGTTCTGTATGCAAGATAAATAGATTGAATGGGCAGACTTATAAAATTGCCATTCAATTGCATTGCATGTTTTTAGCATCCATCCATCTACCAACCTATCCACCTTTCTATCTGTCTATCTATCTATCTATCCATCTTTCTTTCTTTATTTCTTTCTTTCTGGATGATTGTTATTTATGTAGCTATCTGAAACCCAACAATTGAGTTCTAGTATTTTCGGCTTCTATACAAGAAGCCAACGTGATTTAATGAAAAGTAACAGCTTAGGCGGTGTCAGGTAAAGTGAAATTATCAGTGATAATTACTTGATGTATTATCATATGATTATGCAACTGATTGCCCGCTGGTTTGACTATCTGTCTGATTCTGTTCTAACTCTAGTCCATCATTGTATTGAAAGCATTAATAGTGACACATTCAAATTAATATTGCATTGTCTCAATGCAACTGGGCCTGAAGCTGAGCTGAGTCAGCTTAAATGACCAGCAGACAGTGGCAGATGTAATGATGAAATGATAAAATCAAAATGTTGGTCGTACCAAAGCAATAGAATATAACAACATATGTTCATTTCTATGATTTTATTTACGCAAACTGACAAGACAATATTGATAGCAAAGTTACAGACAATTCAAGCAATGTAAAGTCATTTATCTAATCAAAATTTAATCAATATCGAATATACTCATGTGTATGTTTAACTTGAGTACTTGATGTACACAGTCCGAGTTTATACACCAAGTAAGAGTAACTCAAATTGATTCTGGTAAAACATAAGACACTAGTAAACACTACAAAATGCATGTCAGATCAAAGGTACGCAAATTTAGTTATACTCTAACAGTTACTATAGTGAACACTTTACCACGAATAAAGCAATTACACATCCTTTCTATACACACACAACACACTTATCATACTAGTTATATAATTGTATGCACTCGTATTCTGTATCAGTAACACATTTTAGCAGATTTAAAGCCATATCAACTTCATAATTTCTACTTCTATAGTAAGCATACAAAAGACAGTAAAATCTGCATTCTTTATACCTATAGAAATGAGTAATCATAGTGTAATTGTCAAATTGATCAATGAAAGTCTTTATATCTGTATTGTAAGTATCGAGACTTCTGGATCCAAGTGAATCAAACAGTTCCAACTTGTACCCAGCGACTTGCAAAATTTCTTCAGGATGAACAACCGGAGTCAGCCAATTTTCAGCTTCTCCCTCGCACAAATAAATATTGTGAGCGTGATCAATTTGGAATAACCCAGGAAAACCAATGTGTGTTATCATAACAGCCGATTCTGGTAGGGCCTCTGCAAACCACTGCCTTCTTGTGTCACTGGGTAAAAGTCATCTCAGTTCTGAGGTGCCAGATTTATCAGGAAAAAGTGTACCCATCTTGAAATTCTTCTCAGGTGATTTGTGCATTGTTGCCTGCATTCACACCACTAGGGTTATCACTCAAGTCACTGTACAAAGAGCTGTAGTCCTGCAGATACTGTCTATTGTCAAAGTCTAGATTTAGAGGGCCACGAGGAGATAGGGTGCCCGACACTCTGACATTGATGTATGATACTTTGTAGTTTTTAAAGTAGTAGGGATTTTTGGCTAGTGAACCCGACATTGCATATTTATAGGGATTTCTTCTTTTGTTTCTTCCACTATAAGACTTGATAGCTTTCTTAAAAGCTTCGGCGTATCCCTTGGCATTGGTTATTGCGTTAATGGCTGGAGTTATCTGGTAATATATTGTCCTCACATGTTGTTTTTGCTCTGTAGTATCCAATCAGGAATCGATGTCCTGCCAAAGGCAGTCATTACCAACCTTAGGAGGTGCTCCTTCCCTTCCCAGGTCTCTTTGGATCCATTGTCAAGGTGCGACTGTCCGATCTTTTTATTAGAGGTTCGTACTTGTCTCTAGGTAACACGTAGACTTTTTTTATTGTACTTCATGGTCGCCATGGCCAAGTAGCGCCTGTGGTATACTTCTCAAACTTGGCCTGCAGTGTTTCAGGAAAGCTGTTACTGTCTTGTAATGTTGAGCAACCCCTTCCTTAGCCCCGACTTTTTCGTTGAAGCATGCTAGTTTTTACTTTTATCCAGTGATATCCTGATGTCTTCTGATATTTCTAAGTTGCCTGCCAGAGTATTTATGATTGCCTCGATAATGCAGAGTGCCTGTTCATTGGTAGCCTTGTCCAATAGCTGCCTTCCAAACTGTTGACTGACCCGAGCGGCTTCGGTAACCAATTCCATGAACCCCAATACAGTTCTCTAATCTAGAAAGCATTGTTTTTGCTTTACTTCTTGGTGTATAAGATTAGGGTGTCCTCCGGCAATATTTTAGCGCAAAGTCGTATGTCTTCATCCCCTGAACCGGTTAGATTGTTAATGACTAGATAGCCTCATGGTTCTCTAGTAGTGTCCTCGTATGCTCCACCAACCTCCGAGGAGTAACTGGAAACATTTGACGAGAGAGGTAGTAGATCTGTTGGAGGTCTCTGCATGTCTTTATTAATATTAAGTAGCGCGTGTTGAGCGCTATTGTATGAAAGAAACGTGATTGGTAGTTAATGTTTCGAGAAATCATAATGACCGATTTTCTCCTGTGATGCATGTTACGAGTGAAAAGGGCGCACTTGTCTGCGGACTTGCATACTTCAGTCATCAAGTCATCCAGTACAATAATGTTATGGTCGCCTATTCCCCAAGATTCCACGAGTTCTCTAGCAGGCAGTCCTTCGTGCAAGGTCAGATTAGGTATCAACTTTTCCAAGTTGTCAAAATTCCTCTGGTATACGCCGTATGCGTAAACGATTCTTTTAGGAGGAATAGAGTACATTTGATGAGCATGTTTCAAGATATTTAGAGTTAGTACAGTCTTTCCAGACATTGTAGGTCCGGGGTATACTACAGAGGAGGGGACCTCGAAATGAAAGACTGCTTTGTTCATGATGACAACTCTACAAATGATTCATTGAAAGACACTGTCTGAGTTTATAGTTTTAAGATAAATTTTTGGTTTTTTCAGCTTTGTTGATGGCACAATGGAAGCATTGAATGGACATCAGGTGGTGGATTTTGAACAAGGACAGCGTTTGAGCCCAACACCTCCTCCCCCGAGACTACCCCTGTCAACACTCTCGACAATGAGCCAACCCGTAGGCCCCTGGATGCACGCAGTGCATCACAGCGCGCCGCAGAGTGCCACAGCACGCCACAGAGAGCAACAACTATCGTTCGAGATCAACACCCCAGTCAGGTTCCCAACTCCCACGCATGCATAAGTGCAACGACTCACTCCCCCTCTCTTCAGGGCATGCCACCCCCTCCGCCTGGCTTTCCACCTCGACATAGTGAGGCCAAGCCCGATGGACTGGTGCGAACTCGCTGATGGTGCCGAGCACCTCCATATTTATTTCCATAAATTCAGCGGGCTCTGAGACTCGTATCAAAAGAGACATCATCCCGTTCCTATGAATTTTGCTGCTGCCTATAAGCCTCTTTTCGGTATTGCTCTGGCCAACCTTCTCAGCGGGGGCCTTCCTTTTTAGTCCACTGAGCAACCTTACAATCACTTCAGCCTCCTCAGTCGTTTGCCTATAGTAAGTAGGCTAGCCTCTTTTCGAAGGGCTAAAATAGAGATTTTTATTAATTTTATTTAACAAAGTGAATATCAACATGATAGACGATATTTTCCTGTCAAAGCATTCATAAAGAGAAAGATTTGTTACCTGGGGAAGACTTTCTTCGGCTCAGAGTGAGTTAGCAATATGTGTTGTGTTTCGATTTGTTTTTAAATTATGATGCTCAGTGATAGGGGATAGGTAATAAAAATGAATTTTTATTCAAATATAGAATACGCAACCTGGAACAAATGGTTTTCCATGAGGTCAAACAAATCGATGATGATGAAGACGCAAGAATGCTTCTGGATGACAATGACTTGAATGGACTAGGTACAACTGAAGAAGATAGGGATGCTGATGATGAGAAGTATGACATTGATGACAAAGATGACAACGATACCGATGATTGGGGCTGCGGTAATGATAACCGGGACGGCAGTGATGACGGTGCCAGTGGTGCGAATGGTGTTGAAAATAATAATGATGCTGGCAATGATGGCAATGGCGATGAAAATTATAATGGAAATGATAATGGTGATGACAATGACCGTAACAATGCGGGAGGTAATGTTGAGGACAATGATGAAAATGTTGCCGATTTAAACGATGTTGGTGACTTTGAAAATGACATGATATTTGCCGGTAATGACTATTCTGTCAACTTCTACAAGAATATTCCTGTAAATGTCAGGGCAGGTGCTGAAGTTCAGTTTGCTGGTGGAGTTGTCACTGAAGCAGTTTATAGAGTTCACTTACAGGAAAATTGGGGCAATACTACTTCAGAGAACATTTTAGTCGATTTGAGTATTGCTCTAGAGACAATTATCGGTAAGGTTAAGGAATGTTATCAACCAGTTAACTTGGTCATGTGTTTCATTAATAATGACAAATTTAACTCTCCTCAGACTGTGGGATTGATGCGAGTGCACAAGCTGAACATTTTGTATGTGATGTAACTGCTGAAAGATATTCTGCAGACTGATGAGGAACTTTTTTGGACCAGCCTTTAGAACTTCAGCTTGGAATTATAAGGAACCCCCTAGGTGCAGGTCGAAGTAAAGGTATTCGTTATTTTTATTCTTAAATAGATGACTTGCACCGGTCAAAATCTTTAGTAAAAATTGTTAATACAGACAACTTATGCTTGGCCAGGTTATTGCTGTTGCATTGGTAAAAAATGTCCTGAATACTACACCTATTAGTGACAAAGCTGCCTACCGCGCTGCCCTGACAGCTTATACCAATGTGATAAATAGAAAACAAAATATTCAATGTTTGGAAACCCAGGCTTTGCCTTGAATCACACCCCCTCTTTTATCGATTTGCCAGCTTTCGAACAGGCAGCTAATGCACAAATTGTAGTGTTTGCTGCCGCTGTAGGTATAAGACCCATTTACATGGCTAGTGAGGAAAGACAGCAGCGCGTCTATCTCTTACATGTACAGGATCCTTAGACACCAAATGCTGTGGGGCATTTTCATACAGTAACTAAAGTCTCAGGCATTTTTGGGAAGTCTGCTTTCTGTGGAAAGTGTTTGAGAGCATATGACAAAAGTTCTCAACACAAGGATTGTCCGGCTAGTCTGTGTTCCTCCTGCAAGGGAGAGGCTTGTGGTAAAATAGACGCTGAAAAGCACTGCTATCCTACTTGCAATAGATTCATCAGGTCTCTTGCATGTAATGTACGTCATGTTACAAATGGCGTGTGTTCCTCCTCCCATCGCTGCAAGTCTTGTGGCGTATTTTTCAGACCGGAGGAAGCTCTGCAGGATTTGCAAAAAAGTGGTTCCTCTGAGTCAGATGTTAAAAGTGTTTGGGTTAAATAATGTCTGCAAGGGTACATTCCCTGTTTTCTTCAACCAAAAAGAAAACTGTAACTACGAGGGTCCTATTCCTTTTCTTGCCCGAGTGTACAGTGTCAATTTGACCCATGGACATAATGTGACGGGCATCCTGAAGAATGACAAATTCAATTTGTTTGATCAGGATGGCCAAAACATTGATCCCTCTACTGTACTAATCAGCAAGAAAGAGTTCCTTTAAACCCCTTTTGCTCGCATGCCAAGCTGTGGCTTTGTAGGCCTGGACGGACACAGCAGGATCTGTATCATATGGCTCAAATACGAGGCGAACAGAAGGGACTTGAGGATCCAGCACGCACGAAATGGTGGGGAGCACAGATTGCACAACCAGACAGGCAATGGCTGGTTGAAGCTGGATGGGTATCACAGGGATCCTACCTTGGGCGAAGAGACAGCCTGGGAGTTCTTTGGCTGTGTCTATCAGGGTTGCCCTCGGTGCTTTGGGAATTCTGAACACGAAGTCATTGACCGCAGTGACATTGATGTGTTGATGCGTCACCCGCATACTGGGGAGAGTCTAAAGTCCCTCTACACTCGCACCATTTCCAGGTTAGAGTATTGAGGAGGGAATGTATTGAGGAGGTCCACACGATGTGGGAATGCGAGTTCAATGCTATGCTCAGAACGAACGAGCAGCTGCGACAAATAGAACAGCAGTTAGACTTACTCCCCCACCTCAACCTGCGACAGTCTTTCTATGGTGGTCGCACAAATGCGGTAAAGCTGTTCCACAAGACTACAGAGGGCCATAAGATTGGTTACACAGACATTTGCTCTCTGTACCTCATGGTCCTCAAGACCGATTTGTTCCCTGTAGGAATTCCCGAGGTGAATATCGACCCTGTGGCACCGATATTAGTTTGTATTTCGGCTTGATCCAAGCCAGGGTCAGACCTCCCAGGCAATTGTTCCACCCCTGCCTTCCCATACGCTGTAATGGGAAACTCATGTTTTCCCTCTTCGCAAAGTGCACCATGACTTTGTCAAAGTCACGGTGCAAGTGTGCTGATGAAGACCGCGATCTCGTGGGTACATGGACAACGATTGACTTACCCTCTGTGTAGGTTATGTCATTGTACGTATCTACGAGGTGTACCACTTCAAGGAGTCTTCTCAGTACATCAAAGTAGAAGAAACAGGAAGCATCTGGCTGGCCTTCTCCTGGCATGTCAAATGCCGAGAAGGACGAATACCTCAGGAACTATCACCAAGTCGAGGGTGTCGTATTGGATAAGGACAAGATTAACTAAAACTCGGGACAGGGCTACGAATAAACTGCTGCTTAACAGCTTTTGCGGCAAATTTGGTGAGGCCAACAACCATCATATTCACAAGATCTTAGGCAGCGGTGAAGAGGTCTACAAACTTTTGGCAAACCCCTCAATAGAAATCAAGAATTTCCACATCATCTCAGAACTGAGGTGCTTGTTTGACTATGTTTGAGGGTTTTTGCCAGAGATGTCACACGTGAATGTCTTCATCGCTGCCTTCACAACTGCTAATCCTAGAAGTAGGCTCTATAATGTACTTTACAACCTAGATCAAAGAGTCATCTACTTCGAAACGGAACAGCAGAAAAAAATGATACTTTTCCGTACGGACTTTTAACTTTGACAATTAGAAATTCTTGTTGCCCTCCACAAATTTTTCTACGGATACCTAAAACTTTATAACTGATAATTACTACTATTTATGACTTAAATTTATTGTAGAAGGTTTTCTTGTAGAAGGTTATGTTAATTTATGTATCTCGAGTGTATGTATCTCGAATTTATGTATGTCACAAAGTCATGTTTTATATTAATGTAATTATATCAATCATTAAATTACGATTATCAGTGTTTGTACGTAATGATATTTGGACTAAAGATTGAATATGTATTGTTATGTTCTTGTGTACATGTTTCACCTGTGTGTGTGTGAAACTGTTTTGATGAAAGATATAGTCTATGCTTTTGTAAATAAAAAATTGTCACCTAAACTTAAAACCATGAATCTGTGTCAAACGCTTTGAATTCATCCCGAATATTCATTTTTAGTCTAACACCTGTGAAGACCTTTTTGCTTTAATACGGCTTGTAAGTTTAGTAGGAGCCTCTACATAGCCGACTCAGGTGCTGATGAGGCGTTAAACAATAACTCACAACACACACTGAGTTTAGTAGACCTGAGCACTTCGATTGGTTGCATGCTGGCGTATTGTTTATAGAGCGCATGACATCTTCCTTGCAGATAAAAAGACCCTTCTGGAACGAGGCCCATTGTGATACATGAGCCAACGGTAGCTAGTAATGTGAGTCGTCTCATCTCTCTTGTCATGTTTTCTATAAACTTCCCGAAGTCATCACGCTTAAAGTCGATCATATTGGCATGATTCAGCTTGCAGTTTTCATCGACGGTGTCAACATCTTCAACAGAGTGAAGCAGCGAAACGTAGTTGAGAGGCAGTTTTTTCTTGAAACAGGATTTGGGTCGAGTGATCTTGACGTGCTGCCTTTTGGTCAGAGGCAACTGGAATTCGCATCTTTCCATCAGAGCTTGCTTCAGCTTGTTAGAATTCTCGCAGATTTTGTCAAATGACTTTTTGGCTATGTGAACGTTGCAGACGACCAACAGTCACGTAACCGGTCTTTCACTTGTTGCTGGCATGGGCTATGATACGAAGAGATTCTGATAGATAGACAGTCATCCCATCAGCTCCAGTGGGCGTTTGAGCAGTGAGTTGCGCAGTAGCCATGTCTCCTTCGAATGTAAATATGTCTGCAATAGCAGTAGAGTAGAAGTAGCGCTGTAGTGGTTGAGCTGAGCAAGGTAAGGAGTAATGTAAGGAGCTACAGTTCCTCCTTCAACTTTATAGTTGAGTCACTGTGGGAATGTGCCTTAGGGTATCAGCAAAGTGAGTTGTCATGGATACCTTTGTCCTCTCACCAACGTGCCCAAACACGTTCGGACTCAAGCACATGCGCACAGGCGCATGAGCAAAGTCAAACATGCCATGGGTGGGCGCTTTAAGGAAAGATATGGCTAGCGCATGCGTAGTCGTCGAGTTTTCATACTCGTACTCTCATCCGACTCGTGACTTTTTCCCCTTAGAAAAGGAGGGCGCAGGGAGCATTATACCTAATGAAAAAGAAGAGAAGGTGGTCCAATGATTACTGTCTCCATTACGCAGAGAAAGATTAACTATGCACGTGATGATGACTATATACAGAACTTTGACTCGACATATGAAAAGTACTTCATTTCTTGACATGAGTTTTCCAAACATTCTCCACTGACTGGGGTTAGAGGTCCGACTAATGATATCCATTCCATCATTATTGTCAGTTTCGGCAAAATTCGAAACAAAATCTTGTCTTTCAGAGCCACGCCCACTGTGTACACTGGGTACACTGTGACCACTGTGACTACGGTGTATGGAACCTTCTCTTGCACTTGTTTGTCCTCCTATTGCCAGAGCGCTTATGGCAACTACCCTCAATTCGTCCTTCATTAGAAAGAATTTTTTTTTAGAATATAACACTTTTGATAGTTGGGTTTAATATTATGTAATCTGTGTCAGTTGTCCGTGAGGGGCTGGAGGGGTGAGAACCTTTAAGAGTAGTCAATCAAATTACAATTAAACAGTGATAAACACATATTTTATAACAATCATACATTAGGAGGGGTAAAATAGAAAATAGTTGTGCGATCAAGTGTTCGATAAGACTGTCATTAAGAGGTAGCAGTAGCCCGGGGGCAAGGGGTACGGGTAATTAAAACCTCATTAATTACTGTCCCACCTTTTGATCTTATCTAATCGCTGACAGTAGCCCCATGGCATTTAGGGGTCCTCCAAGGGTCCACCCTGGGCTGTATTATAATACGGTGTGATGTAATCAGTTGTTGCGTAATCACGTATTAAATACATGTAGTCAAGCAGCAACACCTTTACTTGGTAGATTATCTGAATTCCCCTGTAGGAAATGTGCCATAGCAGGATGACAAGATATGAAGATGCTCCAATGGTGCAAGTCAGCATTAAACCTCAAGCAAGTACCTCTCTACAAGCCTGCATTGAACCTCCGGTTTCACTACTACAAGTCTTCTTTTTTCATCCACATGAGCCTGTCTGCCTGGTCCCAATTCGTCAGTCCTGCAGCAATGGCACCAAATAAGCAAGTCTGCATTGTTATAGCCCACATATGACTATTGTGTACATAGAAATTATAATATTTGGTGTAGTTATTTTAGGGAATATGCTATTGCAATGATAATGATAATTCTAGCAAACTGAATACTCCTTACTGTGATGGTGGTGGTGAATTAGGGCTTTGCGTCCTGTATTTCTGCACCTGGTGGGCTAATTAGGACAGGTAGGGATCATGGCAATGAGACGAAGGATGAAACAGCCATCCAACATAGGCTCGACCGGGAATTGAACCCGGGACCCAGTGGTTGGAAGCCCAGCGCGCTACCACTGAGCTAGGCCCCCACCCTCCTTTTTGTGATAAAACCTTTGAGACAAAATGAATGGCAGGGTATGCAGTACTTTTTATCATATTGTTTATGTTCAATTGGCTTTAATCTGAACAGGATGGATTGCTATATTTTGACACTTGTTGGAATGCCATAAACAAAAGGAAAAATTCAAGCGTTTAAAAATTTGAATATCTTGAACTCTAATTTAATTACCATTGTGTAACAGGCTACGTAGGCTTATTCACAATTGTTCCAGTTCATTGCACACACTATATAAACACAGTAAATAAATTGGTTGTCTGGTGGACTACTTGAGAAATGAAAAAATTTGTTTTTTTCAAATTTGTAAAGCATAGTTGACTCTTAAAAGGCAACACTAGACCATATAGAGTGTTACTGTATGAAATTTCATCAGGGTAAGTGTATTAGTGTTAAGAGTTTAGCTCTCGAATATGCCTGTGTGTTATGTGGGATTCACTGAGGAGTTTGCTGCAGTGCAGCCTATGTTTGATGTCATAATCATCATGAAATTGTAAGAATTTAATGCTTGCTATTTCTAGGAGTCTACTAGTATACAACTCAGCCTCAACGTCTTTCATGCATTTAGATTCTTCTGGAAACTCAAATGCTAGTGCTGCCAACCAAACCTCTAGGAAGGTGAAACCTCTGATACAAGGTGAGATTGTGACTTTTTTAAATTTGTATATTTTCATTAAGGATCGAACTAACTATGGTACTGCTAGTGCCACCTGGGAACTACTTTCCTAATAAAAAATCTTAGAAGCCCAGTTCTAATATAGATCAAATTGATATAAATAATTACAACTGCAGTGACTGGAGATGTTTACGCTCTATAATACCTACAGATTAACATTGTTAAACAAAAAATACAAGGACAGTGATAGATTTTTCTAAAATTATTAAAGTCAGATAAATGAATGCCAAAATTTTTTAATTTTTTCATTAAAAAAATAATATGAAAAAACGAAAGAAGCTGTTAAGCGCACTGCAAAAGTCCAGAGCTCCCCAAGGTTTATTATGTATGGAGTTAAATAGAAATCAGAATTCTTAAAAACATCATAGCAGGGATTTTAAAATATGATGACTGTTAATGTCAAATATCCATGATACCTGAATCGGTAATTTTGGCCTAGGTGCATGCATTATGTACTTTGGTACATATTATTTTTTTGCCTGATTTTACT
This sequence comes from Alitta virens, assembly GCA_932294295.1. Taxonomy (NCBI): domain Eukaryota; kingdom Metazoa; phylum Annelida; class Polychaeta; order Phyllodocida; family Nereididae; genus Alitta; species Alitta virens. The sequence continues at coordinate 24,079,393 of OW028574.1, forward strand.
ATTTAATTTTATTTAAAATTGTATGTAGATATTTGTCTCGTTGGAATATTAACATTGTCTATAAATTACTGTGTCATTCATGTAGATGTAGGTTATATGATAATCTAATTGTGACACTAATCATACTGTTTTTAGTTGGCTTTCTGCCTAAACTTGTAAATTTCTGCAAAGGATCCAATCTTATCTCCTCAGAGGACTCCAGCTGATCTTATGTTTTCTCTGATTATAACAGTTTATAACTGTTGATGCTTAGATCACCTCTTAATACTGTTTATGTTGCAATATTCAGTGTCCATGGTATTGAACATACTCAAGGGTTTATTAAAGGTCATGGGCAATCAAAATCATACTTTTAGCGAAAATGTTCTTATCTGATAGCTTTAAGTTCATTAATAAGGTCTGCAGTGAAAAAACTGACTTTAACATAAATTTTACCAACAAAAAACGAAGTTTGCCGCACTCCTGCTCTTTTCGCGAATTTTAGGATCCAAAAACTGTTGTTCCAGTAACTGCCACCAGGGCCGTCCGTGTGACGTCAGAGTTGCTGCTGTTGAATGGCACACAGCATGGATAACCCTGGCAGCTTGGATGAGTTAAATGAATTTGATGCTATTATGACACCTGTATAACTTGGATCATATATTCATGAAGGACAAGGGCTAGCTTACATAATTTTACTGGTTATAAATGTAATTATTATTATATATATATTTTTTTTCATGTATTTTCTCATAATGTCATTTGTGCATGACTCATAGTTATATATGTGTAAAATACAATAATTATTAATTCATATGCATTTCAGTAGATTATAGCAGTACAAATAATACGTATACAATGTGCAACTTTTTTTCTTTCTTTTTTTTTTTGTTACCAGGGTTAATTATAAGAAATTGAGAATATATTTATCAATCAGCTGATACCCTTCTAAATAATTGTGCGTATATATATATTCTTACAATGGATCTACATACATTCGAAATGTGGTTGTGTTAACCTTTTCCCTACTGTTACCTGATTTCATAGCAATATTCGTAATATAAATCGGTTTAAATTTTGAAATTTGGCAATTCTAGGAAGGTTTGTTTTAAATTTTGGACTTGGGTGGCCCCTGTTATAGATATACTGTGCTCGTTCTTAGTTGCTGATAATACACAATGGTGTCCTATTTCTAGACAGTTAATAAACAATGCCCCTCTTAAGAAACAGTTATGATTACATCATCATAATATTGCAAAGACAAGCTGTTCATTCTAGTTCAAAGTTTTGGGCAGACCACTGAGGCATGTCAAATTCTTAATTGGTAATTGCCTTGCAGACCCCCAAAGATGATTATATAAACAATTATAAAGATAATCATCTACATTCTAATTAAATGCCAGCACGTTATAGAGATAGATAAGAATAAAATACAAATATCACCAAAGTAAAATAAAAGCTTTATCAGGGTTGTGTTGCCTATAAAAATACTAATCATAATTTAAACTGTAAATAATTAATAGAACATAATGATTTTGCATTCTGATATCAATAGACATTACTTTTTATTCCACTTATATATACAAATTTATGTGCAACCATGTTGAATCACTTATCTATGAAAGACTATTTAGGTCATATGATGTCATATGACCTAAATTCTAAAAGACTGCCATAGAATCAGGCTTGCTTACTCAAAATGAATGTGACTGACTTTATTATGTTGTTTCATGATAAATAGGTTGTTGCAGGATCAGACTCTCTTATTCATCTCCTTTCATGCCATCCAGTTAATTATGATCTTTATTTACATTTTACATGCTTGAAACATCATAAAATGCCTAAATTTATGTGGTTGTGCTTTTTGGGGGTTTCATGGCCATAAATAATATAGAATTATAGTAGGCTACTAAGTAAGAGAAAAACGTGAACAATTATCACATTTTCCAAAACAATATCTCATCTACTATTACTATTACCTACATGCATGAGATAAAAAGAAAAAGAAGCCTAAATTAACCCTTGGTGCTTGCACTTCAATAATTTTCACTGTTAATTCATACTTTTCTTTCATAATAATTAGTATTAAACTTATTTTCTCCCTAGAATAATTGATAAACCAGTAGGCCTACAAACTTATTATTCCGTTAACATCACTAAACAATGTGATAATGACTATAATCCACAAATGTGTCACTTCCCATATATTCAGTATACTATTTCCACAGTGGATGGAGCCTGCAGCAGCAACTCTGACGTCACTGCCTCAGTTGACCCAGTTACGCTTCAGTGATCTCACCCAAAATGCCGTTGTGTGAATTGGCGTAAATAAACGCTAATATCTTTTTACACCAACGTCAGAATTATGTGAAATTCGGAATTCAAGTTTCTAGCATTCTATGTCGCATACTGGTAAAGTTTGATTTTGATTGCCCATGACCTTTAAGGTAATTATTCAGAAAGGATGATTTGCTTAATTTTACACTACATTTAAGTGTATATGTTTGAATAATAATTTTGAATTGACAACTGTTACAAAATGTTACAATATCTATGTATAACTGCTGATTTATACTGATGTTGTTATCATGTTGGCTGTGTCATATCGAAGGAGCTGCCCCTAGATGGTGAAATCCCCTTGGTATATGAATTTGAAATATTTGGCTGCACATTAGAAAGCAGCTATATAATGTATAACACAACCTGGCAGAGCAATGACACAAAATTACGGGGGCCAGTCAACTCGCCCAAAAGTTTCTCGCCCATATTCAACTTGCCACAAAGCCATCTCGCCCAATATAAAACTCGCCCTTGAAATTTTTTGCCCCTGTGTGTTTGTTGATTTGTTTCCACTGTGTGTTTGTTGACTTGCTGTACGGTGTAGTTTGCCATAAGATGTGTATGCTTAGACCTTCCTTATATCATTACTTGCAGCTGTTGGCAAGTGTTGTTCTAAAAATAGCCCTTTGTTTACTCTATAAATAGCCCTAGTGGTACAAGCAAAGGTCACCACTGGGCAAATCGCCTATATAATTGTTAATTGTTTGTAGCTTGATTTTTAATAAAAAAACATTACAATGCGTTTTTGTGTTAGGTACAGCTATAAATATATATATAGATATATTTATGTGTGTCTATAGAGCTTATTAAATAAAAATATGTCTATAGAGCTAAAACAGCTATCTATAGATAAGCATTTACCCTTTAACTTAAATATATTATAACATAAATAATATTACAATATGTAAATATATGTAATAATATAGATCAATTCAATTAGCCAAATGTATGGAAGTCCTTCACATAGGTTAATTGTCATTAGTCAATTGCAATTGCCTCTGTACACACCTGGATTACAGGTTAAATGTTGTGTGCTATGCAATTCACAATTAAAAAAAGCCACTTTGAACATCAGACTTATCTGAGTGTTAATTGTCATTTGGTATAACGGTCATAACGAATTGTAGTATTCTCTGTATCTGGAATCAGATTGGTTGATAGTTCAGCCAGAATTGATATTAACAGTATTCAAAAAATGATATATTGGAGGTTGTCATAGGCACTTTGTCTTTTGGGTGCGATGCACGGATTTACCATGCCAAAGAGGAAGACTACTACCGCATCCCTGTGGATGATGATGAAGCTATAGCTTGTGATATATGTGATCATTGGCAACATAGGGCATGTCGTTCTGGTAAGTATCTTTTTTTAATGTTATTTTTTCACATTTCTATATATATATTGTTATGTCTAAATGTAGCATAGAAAAGATGAGTGGAATATTATATCAGCAATGATACAATACATGCCACAGCTTTATTGATTAACCATTATTGGTATGAATGACACAATATTAGAAACAATGGCTTTAGTTATCTGTTCCTTTATTTCCAGGTATTACAAAGTGCATGTATGAAAGTCTTGCCTGGAGAACAGACTTTCAATGGTACTGCAAAAACTGCAAGAGAAGGAGGACAGAACCAGCTACAGTGCCTTCAACATCCAACTTAACATCCAACTCAACTTCCAATTATTCCATCCCAGGAACCAGCACAGATGAGGATCAAAGGAAACGGCTCAAGAGGCACCCCTCGTCCTGCAATCGACTATGAGGGCCTCTGCTATTGGGATCGACATTAATAATACTGTTATATTATATTATGGCGGTCTGTGGTCCGCTGGATCAGCTGTTTACGTGTAGGCATACATGCGCTAGGGTGTGGCTGGTGCCCCAACGTTACCCAATCCTGGTGTAAAACTTCATGCGAGTTGTGCTATAGGTATAAATGCATCAATTTCAATGAAACTGCACATTCATGTTCCTTTGGTCAAAAGGCAATACCAAAAATAGGTTGCTCTGATAATAGTTTCAAATTTGCTGGGCACCAGTCACACCCTAACATACGAGATACTGGAATAATATAAGTCTACTGTTATTTAACTTAAACAAGTAAAATCTTTATAACTAAAAAAATGTATATATGGGGGGTTAGTTGTGTTATCGAGTTATCATTGGGCGAGTTGGTTTGTGGCGAGTTAAATTGGGGAGAAATTTTTGGGCAACTTGACTGTACTCCAACATTACATGCCATGATAGTCGTGACACTGTCCCGAGTTTTGCTAAGCACAAAATGGTTCAGGCAGTCTGGGTAGTGATTCCAGAACTGAGAAATTGCAGAAGAAGAATCCATGCATGCCTTGCAGAACCAGCACTTAAACATACATTGAGCTGATACCACCAACAAAGGCAGCTCTATTCTAGAGAAGCGTGTCAGCAAGGCACTCTACCAGGGATGCTGCAAACAGCCTGCAAATGTAGGAAGACTGGAGTTGTTGATAAAAATGAAAATTACAGTTGTTCATTAGTGCCCAATTTTTTAAATGACTGCTACAAAAACAGCTCAAAAAGTGTTATCATATACATCAAAACTGCACCTTCTGGAGTTCCAGCACAAATTTTTCAGGTCAAATTACTTTTATTCCATCCTATAATGTGTTGTTTAGTTTGAGTACGTTCGTATTTCCTAGACTGACAAAATAAAATGGGTGCCATTTTGGAAATGGATGCCACAGCTATCCTGGTCAGGTGGCCCCCTAGCTGAATTTGTTTATATTACACTCTTTGACATGTGTGCCAAATTTGGTGCATTTATCACAAAATTCACAATGGTTTTGCTATGCCTCCCCACTATTGCCATCTATGATCCACCAATATTTTACCACGTATTGACTTCAGAAATTTGTATGACGGAAAGGCTTGGTGCGACAGACCACCTACATTAGGCCTGCGTCCCTTTCCTTGTTAATTGCGCATCATAATGTGTCTATCTCAGGTAATAATTTATGGGCAATTTCAAACTTTTTTTTTTACAGCAATATTCAGCTCACCCCCCCCCCCCCCCCCTCCCCAAATGCAAGTGTTCCCGTACGCCTGTATGAACACCGGACCTTCATAATGCTTGAACCACTAGACCTGAGATCAGTTGCTGTGTGCCATCTGGTAAAAACAATCTTCTTGTATACTTGTAAAAGCTGTTGAAATGAATGTTTTATTTTCTTCAAGCTGTTCCTCAGGTGTCATTTGAAACTGTGGCCTGCCCTCAACAAACCAATGGTACGTTCAATAAATTCTTTGATTCTGTTTCCAAGTTTCTGTAATCCATAGATTTATATTCACACTGTTATGAGTGGGGATGGGGAGTAAGCGCAGATGACAATTTTTTTTTATTCCTGCTTAGCCTTGTCCATTCATTCACTCGCTGAGTGCTGTACGGATACTCCTGCTAATCCATAGAACTCTCATAGTCCCTCCAGATCGTTCATAGATATCCGTGGATAGGGCCAAATATTTTAAAATGTTTAAAAAAATTTGGCGGACTTTCAACGAGTAATATTTTTTAAATTTTTATGGGAATCACTCGGCGAGCAGTTGTCAAGTGATCTACGTACATCCATGGCCTATCGTAGCCACTTGTGCTCACTCGCGGTACACAGGGAAGGCTGTCCATTTTTGTATACTAGCCATCCAGTCGTGTTCGCTCTTGTATAGCTCATGGAATGCTCGGCAGACGTTCATCGTTCTTCCATCGACATGCCCACACTTGCACCGTGCCCATCTATGGCCAACCGTGCCTATCCATAGCCCTCTCCTCCTTCACACATGGACCACTGGCCGAGTGATCTACGAGTGCACGGATGCTCGTCGAAAGGATGTATACATTAATAACAGCCTCCCTATTCACCACGACTGAGCACATGTAGTCGGTCTTTGACATCCCTGTTCACTCGGCTTTCTTACTAGTGATAGTGTGAGTGGGGCTTGAGAGTTACATTTTATTATATTACTGCATTGTGATCTAAAATATTAGGTAAAAACTGGCATGGAAAACGAAAATAATGCGAAAATATAATTAAAACTTTCTGTGAAGATGTGCACTGTATCCTTTTTTTTTTAAGTGATAAAATGGCTCATAATGTGATACCAATACAAGCTATATATCATTTGATATACTGACACATAAATCTTGACTGAAATCAAATTTGTCATCAGAATTTTGCTCATTTTAGTGATTTTTAAGTGTTGAAAACGTCTTTGTCTCAGAAATACTGAGTATTCTTGTCTCATTTTAAGATAGCCCCTGATAAGCATGCCACACATATTGTACCATCCGACATTTAGCCAAGTAATTACAGTGCTGGGCCAACATTGATCCCACATGTACCAATGCTGGGCCTACATTGATCTAGCATGCCAACAATATATATAGATTTTGATTTAAAGGCTTTTTTAGTTTGGTCTTGTTTAAAACATTCAAACCTCTTCAATGACTTTATGCTCAATCATGATTATGTCGACCTTGTGGCACAATATTGTTTATAAAATGTCTCTTCCAATCAACATGAACTAATTGAAGTCTTTGACAAATTCTTTTCAGCCAGTGACTGCGGGCTGTATGTAATTTGCTTTGTGGAATTTCTCTGTGAAAAGTTCTTAAGAGACTCAAATGTGGAAGTGAACTGGGCTGTCACTCCTGAATCTGTAAAGCTTAGAAGGCAACAGCTTAAGGAACTGATACTTAATCTATCGAAGAGCGAAAACTCATGAACTAAAAATGGTAATTATTACGAAGATATGAAAATGTGCACTATTAAATTGGTGATCGTCAATACAGGAAACAATGATTAGTATAGCTATATAATATGATACATAGCCTATGTATAACAGGGATCAGTCCCCAATCAGGGGTCACTTAGCTTTGTGACATCATCGGTTATTAACTCGTCACTGACTGGTTTGTTTAAAGTGTCAAATTATGACAGATCGCATCTTCAGAGGCTATTGATATCAGAGTTTTCTTACCTTGGGCTGACAATGTCCTAAATTACCGTTCGCTGACTTCAGCACTCGATCTATTCATAATAACCACAATAGTCAAGGAGATACCTAGCTTACTCAGGTGTGACATAGGGTATGATTACAATTTTATTGCATAAAATGATGGTTTGGGGAACATAGATAAAGGATCAGGTGAGTGCCAATTTGTCACCCTTGGGGAAATTAAGATATTCAATATTTTCTAACCCTCAGCGAACGAAGTTCGAAAAGGGTTTTTGTTACCATCAATGTCCGTCCGACAGGTGGGCGGACGGGCGTTACACTTTCATTTCTGGATCAGAACTCTAACACTAATGCACTTACCCCTACAAAATGTTGTACAGTAATACTCTATATGGCCTAGTGGTGCCTTTTGCTAGTCACATTGACATATGTTGGCTATGTTATACAAAATTTTGAACTCTGACACTACTGCACCTACATGCTTAAAACTTTGTCATAATATGTCTAAAATAGCCTATTATTATAGAATTCAATACTTATTATTGTTTTCTTCAAATACACCTGTAAGGTGTTTGGTTATAAATACTAATTTAAATGCCATAGATTTAATGCAAATCAGCAACCCAAAAATTCAGTAACTGAAGGGAATATGGCAATTGATAATATATCTGCAAACACAAGCATATTGTGACAATCTTGTCACAAAATTGTAGATCACATTGTCGCAATATGAAAGGGTGGACCCCAGAAAAGTGTGCGGCAACATTTCTGATAATATTCCCAAAAACATTATGAATATATTGTTAGAACAATCAGATTATTTTTATAAGTGATGCTGTTGATACAGGGTTCCTGCAGGTTTACCTTCGTAAGACGTAAGATATTTGTAGGGCATTATAATATCATGCACACATGACCACTTATTTAGTAATATACACCAATATATTAATTTCATCGTCAAAAAAACAATCGGGGTATTGGCTATTAAGCAATAAAATAAACGCAGTTCTTGTGTATTTAAAGAAAGTTCATAATTTCTATTCATTTATATTTACCAAATTGTCAGAATATTACAATGTAGATGTTAATATCCAAGTATATTTGCATCAAAATAAGACAATGTAAGACTTAGTGGACAACACTGTATTATTTTACACTTGACAGCTCGAAGTGTTTGGACCTGTTGGCAACCCAATGTGCTTTCTGGATGTGACAGTGTTTCATATCCCTTTGGCAAACGAAAAGTGTCGTTATTAACTAGCTTTTGAACTCAAAAGTAACACTCCAAGCATTTACAGATCCACTGGCTCCAGAAGAAGAATGGGTCCTATCAAGCTTGTATGGAGGAATGGAGTCATCGTCTCTTGCGAATATGAGATATTCCATATTCAGCAAGAAGAAAGAACCACCCAAGATAAAGAGTCTTCCACAAATAGATGAGGCTGCACTGCAGCACATCAGGTTCTGATTTGGAGGGCAGCAGATCAGATGGCAGCAGATATTGACATAACCCAGTACAGATGGAAGATTGAGAAGAACATCTTGATGCCAGTTGCTGGTACTTTAGCATTTGCCCACCTTTGGTTCTACAAAGTGTTGCCTGCAGCTGCAAATCATCATTGCCATGTGCGAGCCAAAGGTGCAGTTACCATTCAAGTTCCCTGTCCTGTACTTCATATTGCAAGTGTGGTGCTGATGACAGTTGTGCCAATAAACACACAAAGCCAATGATGCCTTGCAGTGTTGTTGAGGGCCAAGATGATGAAGACAGTGATAATGATGAGGAGGAAGATGATTATTGAAGCTACAATCGTACCTGATTAAAGGGCGATTGGCAAATTAAATTCTTATATATAAGTATTAATGATTCAGATATGCTTCATTCTTTTGTTTTAAAGTTTTTCTAATATTTAGTGTTTACCATTTTGGCTTTTCACAAACGTGGTAGTCTCTGATGACTCTATTTCGCAGTTTATTTTCGTGCAATAAACCTATATACAGCTGTATTAAATTTTGTTGAATAAAAAATTTTCCCCAAGGATGCCACGGTGGGAATTACTGGATTTTTTTAAATATAGGGTCTTGACAATCATTTTGTGAAAATTTGTTTAATCATACCCAATGTCACACCTAAGGTCTAAATGGGGTTTATCTCTTTGACTACAAGGTAAACATCGTTCATGGCCGAAAGTTGCTCTGACGTCACACTTGCAGTCACGTGACCTAATTTTTAAAATTTGGGCTGATCACAGAGAAGTATTTCATTTAGCCCTTTTATTGATGATGACAGAGCCGAAGGGAGCCCCATGCATGTTTATCAGGAATTCCCTCTAATAGCAGCATAGGAAGGCCTGTATTAAACTTTAGGTATGTGATTTGCTGTATTTTTCACAGAAAACATTGATGAAGTATGGACAAAAAAATTATATATCTATATTGTAAAATATTAGACAATTGTTTGGTGACGTCATGAACAATGGTCTGGCCCTTGATCTGAGTCTTACACATATAATATGAATATTTTTTCAATGTAATTTGTTGCATATATGTAGGCCTATAGTTTTTTATAAGTAGAATTATGTAAAATAAATTCAATAAATTTGATTTAAGAAAAAAAAGGTTTTGTTCCTTAATGAACAATACATTTCTCTTGTAAATTTTGAAGCTTAATCATGACAGGTTTATTTATTTTTTATTGCAAGGCATGTGTTATGAGTAAAAACACTAGTCATATTTTTTTTAATGGTTATTAACAGCTTAAAAATGCAAAGGTAGAGTTTCAGTTGATCTGACTATTTGGTGTCTCAAGCTAGGCATGGCTTGTTGAACGTTCTTTTTATGAGTAGTATTGTATTGGTCGGTCAATACTCTTTTTGGGTTTTAGTGAGCTGCATCGGTGTGTCCATTGAAAATCTTTCAGTGTTCAACAGATAAAGAGGAAGAGCTAAAAATAAAAAGAAGGCTAACCACGTCAAGATCTATCTTCGTGTGTGATGGCAAACAGTTCCAAATCCCAATCATTATACCACTTTTCAACCTAAACCTGCAAGGAGGTAAGGGTTGCTTCAGGACCAAGTACCTCCAGACCTCAAACCCCAGTGCAACACCACGGGTGCTGTTATTGATGAGATGTCATAAATGCTGGTGATTATTGAGTAATTTGGCTGCATGAAACGCACTATGATGTAGTTACAAAGTCTAAAAATTAACCAGTGTTAGTACGCTAATAGGTTAATTTTCGGAAGCATTTTAAACGTGTTTTAAAGCAGTTCGAAATGTACCAATGGTTTGCACATGGGTGCTAATGACAATTATGCTTCTATCTGTCTATGGTACACAAACAATTCCCTAAATTATACAAATTATAACATAATCTTAAAAATAGACCCGTAAGTTTAGGGTGCCGCCAAAATCTTGGTAAACTAATCGGCACCTGTGAACACATCGGCTCGGCGCAATGCACACACTAGCATATCAGTAAAATATGAAGCCTGTTGCCTGAAAGTGTTAAATCCTATTGTCCCTGTCCCACCATCTTTGACATTTGATCTTTACCCTTTCCTGTAGCTTCCTGTAAAAGGAGGCTGTGCTGGGTAAGATGCAGTTGCTCTCAAAATTGAACACCCTTAAACTATGGCAATGTGTTTCCGTCATTATTCCTGTTGTTTTAATAGGCCTATACTTGTTCAGAAGTTCAGACTTTAAATATACATACATACATACATACATACATACATACATACGCACACACACTCAAACTCCAATTTGGTTTTAAAAAGAAATTGTCACGTAACTGACAACATTTTCATTTTATTTTATTTTCTTGATTATGAAGTTTAAATCTAAAACATTGTGTGAGTAGGGTAGAGGCTCCTTATATGAGCATACTTTTGACTACCTCCATTATCTATAAAGTACAGCAGAAGCTGTATGGCTGCAAGTGAAGTTTGAGAATTAACCACAGGTAAATCACTATCATCTGCAATTCTGACTACCCCGGTAAATTTATTGCAGTAAAAACAGGAATGTTCAGTTTTTGGTTCAGGTACTCATATTAGGTACAATGGGCTTAAATATGAGTACACTAGTCTCTAATTATGAGCCTCTAATTATAATGCTCACAATAGGTTAATGAGAATTTACTATAGGATGGAATACAGGTATCATATGAGCACCCCAGTCATACATTAATGACAAAGGAGTTGTTGGAAGTGGTTGGCGGGGATTTATGATGACAGTGAATGCCTAAGTAAAGGCCCAAAGCCAGTTTAATCACCTTTGGAAGCTGGTACTGTCCTCTTTTGCCAGGAAAACCATTGCATTTGGAGAAAAGTCAGAACACTCATTGCTATGGATTCTGTAGTGAACAAAATTGAAAAACGAGTCACCCAATCTTAATAGCCACCCTTCAACTCCATTCAGCATTCCTTGCAGAGCTTTTCCTGGTGCATATGGGGTGCTCAATTTGAAATGCTTTAGTAGGCCTGATATATCTTTCAACGAAGCCCACTAAAGAGACTGCATAAACCTTTAGACCTTTATAGTAAAGATTAAGCTGAGATCTATATTGTAGCATGTTTCTTTCCAATCACTTAATAAAGGTCAACAGCCGAATAAGCAATTACATTTAGTAACCAACTTGAAGTTATTGCCTAGCCAACACATTGTTCTGCACAAATGATTATTGCCAACCACAATTACAGATCATAATAAGATGATTTAAACAACTGAATAAGCAAACATATGTAGTTACCACTTTAATGGAACTGAGGGGTCAGAAATGTGAGGAGTTAGCAGATGCATGCAGCACTTCCCACATCAGCAACTGAAACATCATGATGTAAGTTTCATCACCATTCTCCAAGTTAGGTCCTTAGGTGAAAACTCATCATAGTCCACAATTCAGTATGTATATAAGTATAGTTTCTTTTCTCAGAATAAAGGAAGACAAAGGTCAAAGGTAAAGTGTATGACTGGTCTCTACTGCTCAAATTCAAAGATGCAAGATTTTCCCTTTTTATTATATTTATATAGGAATGACTCTGCCTGGTCACTCCTCTCTCTCTCCATTGGCCAGAGGCCACATCCAATCATAAAATTACAACAATTTTACATCTAACCAATAAGCAGTTCTACAATTTCAAAATATCTCAATTTATTACATAACATGGCTGTTGGATTCATTCCAGCCATTTCTGGCATCTCATTACTGTGGATGACAATGGGCATTGTGGCCAAGGGTTTTAATTAAACCCCCTTTCTTATCAAGCCCCTTTTGGCTGTAGTGGCTTCTTTGTCCCTGTAGCCAGATTTGGACAGTCAAAGAAATCAACTGCCCACCTGGTCAGCCACAGCCATTGTCTTGGCCACCCCAGAGCCCATTGTCCCAGTTCCCATGGTGTTCTGAGAACACCCTTCAGTGGACACATTAAACTGCATCCCAACAGCCAGTGAATACATTAAATACATTATATTCAAACTTAAAATGCTTATCTTACAGGTACACATATATACAATCACATACATAATAATCACACACATAAAAATCATACATATAAAATCAATACATAGAAATAATGGAAATAATAAACAACATACATATATGGAAATAATCAACACATACAATTAATATATAATAACAATTAATCAACACATAGCCTACACATAGAAATATTAATCAGTTGTAGTTTGGGCAGAGATAAAAGCCTAGTGCTTTTTACACTGCCCCACCGCATGGAGTTAGTGACATGCCCCAGAGAAGACTGCTAAATTTTTCAGTCTTCTGACTAATGGAAACATGTTCAGTAACTGACATTCAAACTAACAAATGACTGAGTCAAAGGCTTGGCCAGACTCAACAGTGGCCAATCTGCAATACACACACTGAACAGTGAACCACCGTGTTCATTCTCTGTAAACTTCACTACGTCCTCCAATACATATAAACAATCGCCATCCAGCTGAGTTGGTGCTATTCACCAGTAACACATAACTATGTCATCTCGTCTGTGGCCACACATAACTATCTGAACAGATTGTCACCCCACATACTGACATTATACATCACATACATGGACATCACCCTGTGATTCACCCACAGATCACACTCATTACAATTAGTATCAATACACATCAATATTTACACAGTTTCTTTCTACACATAAATATCACTGATGTTTCCCATGGAGTGGTGCACTCCCCTAGCCATTCGTGAAAGTCCGTCATCACTTGGCTGCTTAACTTCATTATTGGCACAAAAAGGTGCCAAAAACACTATTTCTAGGACCCTAGGGCATGTTGTCTGGGTTGCCATGAAAAGACAGAGGTCCAGCTCACAAACGTGCACCTCCAAACTAACATATAAACAATTTAAAAAAATGGGGCACATCACTACAGAGACTGGCCTAGCTTAAAACAGAGTATACCTGGGATCAAGAGGTCTCAGTGGTTTCTTCCAATGATGTGGAAGTACCGACTGGCAATTGAACCCAGCATCATCCCTAGCCTTTGTATAGCAGATACTGCTGCTGGGGCGCTTTTAAGTCTTCTTGCAGCAAATAACTTTAACTGCTAACTCTCTGGCCCAGTTATATTTCCAAAATATCCATATAATTCACCCTCCTAATGCCAAGCCCAATAAAGTCATAGATATGATGAAGGATACAGTGGGAGCATGCCTATGGAACTTTATCCAGGTTGCCTCACTCAATCTGATGGCATTTAGGAGCACATCCTGGTTTACATCCTTAACTTGGGCAGCAATCCCCCCTTTTAAAATTGTGGAAACTCTTTGGTAAGAGACTCTTGATTTAAACTAGCAGTAAAGTTAAATTTGCCTTCCAGGCGTATGGCTGGCATGACCACTCGTCTTGATAGGTGCAACTTTGGAATGCAATGTACTCTCCATCCCTTTCCAGCAACATTACATGGAGCTGGGCAGTGCATGGCGTACATACCAGGTCACAAATTAAATGGAGGGTAGACCTTTCCGGGGCATCTGGCTGATACCGCCTCTCCCCAGGACACTATTACAATGGTCTTGAGGGATACTCTTTTCACAATCGTCACATTCGATTCTTTTATAATATCAAAGCGACAAGCCCTGATGAGCTCTGTTTGATTGAAAATGAGCCCCCTCGCACATGGCTGATGTCTGGAGTCATATAAAGGTCCTGCCCTACAGACGAGCAGGTCACCACCCACACATACTTCCAGTTCGAACAACTGGCCAGTAGTAGTGTCAACCCCATAACTGCTGCCAACTTTAATACACACAGTCATGTTGGAACTCTTTATAGGTACCAGATAGCTCTGAATATTGTATAATAGATAATTAGCTTTGTTAATGGTTGGCAAGTTAAACCTAAATACTAAATAATTATTAGTGATCGATCCAGCTTCGATCTGCACATACCTATAGTACCAGGTCAGATCTGGTATGACATCATAGCCTGACTGGGTTATTGTTTCCACAATATCCCCTAATACCTTGGGCATTATCACATCCTCTGTTAGGGCACCTCTCTCTAAAGCACTGCACTGCTGTTGGAATAATTGCATCTGTTGAGTGTAGCCCTCATACAGATATTCGCATTCCTCTATTGCTGTCTGTATTTCCAGACGTATTTCTATGTTGTTCAGTCGGCGTTGAAGATTCTCGGCAAGATCTTTCACATATATGTCCAGTTGCTTCATATGGTCTCCCAGTTGGGTGACAGCGATGGAATTGTTCTTAATATACAGTCTATTCTGGTTGATCACTGTCATCATTTGGGCCGACAATTGTACCACGTCCTTCATGCGGGATTGGAGTTCTCCAGTTGCCTGGGTATACTGCTGCACTTGTCGGTCTGTAGCTACACCAAATAGGGCATGCAAGCCCGACCCAATAAAATCGAATACTCCCCACTTCTGGCATCCCATCGTCAGAGAGCATCCTGCCCTACCCCTTCCGGAGTAGCTTCCATCGAGTCGGTGGAGCTTCTTTCGGTTGGTGTGTATCAGATCAATCATGCTGTCCAACTGGGATGGAAATTCTGGTGTCTGTAACATCACCAGAACAACCCATGACACCTCTAACGTCCGCAATGCAGTATCGCCTCATACTAACACGCCATTAGGCAGGCTGAACGGGGCTGTTGGCTCTTCCACCAGGACTGTTGGTAGGGAGTCCCTGGCAAGTTCTGGGAGGCTACCTGCCAGTCCCAACTCACCAAGGCAACCAAAATGCACCAACCTCTAAGAACTGTCAGAGGTGGTGTCCTCCCCCCGCCTGTATTTAGGATGTTCATCACTGGATGAAGGATGAGCTCTCTTGATCAAGCTAAAATCCTTGTGAACGTTCTTGGGCTCCCTTCGATGGTCGTCCAAGTAGCCGGGGTCACTGTTTGCCTTTCTCTTAACTACGCCTTCTGGGTGGGCCGACTGGCCTGGCAAAAGCTCTCCTGGTTCCGCCTTTTTGCGTCGTCGTCTGCGACGGCGTCTTGGAGGTAGGGGGTCTTCATCCTGGTATCTCTGCGTACGCTTGGTTCCTCTTGGTAGGAAGGGTCTCAAGCGCTTGTCCGAGTGACGAGACCCTACCCTGCCCTCCGTTTTGTCTCCCCCGGAATCAGTCGAGTGTGGACGACGCCTCCCCCTGTCACTGGGCGCTAGGGGTTCATCATCTGAGGTCGTCCAATCCTCGCTCTCTGGTAGGGGTATCTCCGCTCCTGGGGCTGGCAGCTCTGCCTCCTCCATGGATGAGTGGTCTGCATCCCTGGGAGGAGTGGCACCAGCGTCTCCTGGTGGTTCTGTCACTGGTGTGGCGGCCGGCTGTACATCGCCTTTAGGGGTCTCTGTGGGTACCGGGGCAGGCCTGGCACTGGTGGCGGCAATTGCCAAGGACGATAGTCTCTTCCCTTAGCATTTGTTCTTCGCTTAGGCCTGGGGCGTAGCTCAACCCAGACAACTTCAGGGTCCACCACTCTCACTTTCTCTCTGTTCAGAACCTTCTGTTTTCCTGAGTGCTGATGTGTCAGCCACAGGGCCTTCCCTCGTACCTGGGTTACTAACCACTGGGGCTCCCACTTACTTGTCAGGGTCAGAGGCTCCTCGGCCTTGATAACCACTGAATCTCCCACTTCCACTCTTCCTACATTGTTTACGGGAATCCAGTGTGAGATGCTGAGCCGTGCGTAGGGCCTCGTAAAGGTCATGAAGTCGTCCAAAAATGGCTTCTCCTCCTTGCAAGGCGTTGTTTAAGGGGAGTCTGGGTCGTCGGCCAAAATGAAGAAAATATGGAGTGTGCTGGGTCACATCTGATACAGCACAATTATAGCAAAGTACGGCTGGGCCTAATTGTTCTTGCCATAACTAGGTATCATTGTTAACCAACTTGGCCAAAATTTCCTTGAGAGTCCTATTAAACCTTTTGATCCTGCCATTCGACTGAGGATGGTAGGGCGTGGTCTTTTTGTGTTTCACACCCACATTTGCTAAGTATTGAGTGAGTGAAGCAGCATTGAATTCCTTGCCCAGGTCAGACAGCAGCATTTCCACATAACCATGACGAGGAAAGTATTCCTGGTGTAGTTTCCGCCAGACACACTCGCTCGTCTTACGGGCCAGAGGGTGACACTCCGCATATCCTGACGCATGATCGATAATTGTCAGAATATAGTTATTATCTTGTGGGGAGGTCACGAGTGGTCTAACGAGGTCCAGGGATACTAGCTGTCCTATGCTCACTCAGGTGCTGATGAGGCGTTAAACAATAACACTAACTAACTAACTAAGCTGTCCTATGCTCGTAGCTATGGGCATCTTGCCCATAGGAGCATGCAGCTTCCTTTTACTGTGTGTGAGACACACAGGGCATTTCTGTATCCACTGCTTCACTTCCGCTCTCATACCTGGCCACACATCAGCTTCCTGTATTTTCCTCATTGTCTTTATGTGTGCCATGTGCCCAACTTCTATGTGAGCCTGTCTCATTATGTCATCCCTGAACTTGGGAGGCAACACTAAGCGGTGATACTCTGCCGCATGGGGGTAGGGCTTGAGTATGGAGTAGAGAAGACCTTGGAGGACCTCGTAAAGACCTTCTTGGTCGTGTCCCTCTCCCCATTCACCCATGAGCTGTTGTTCTGGACATCCTCCGAGATGAGCTCACTGTCTAATCAGTCCAGTGAATTACCATGAAACAGTAATGCTCTATCATTACCAAAAATATGGTAGTGATAGAACAGCTACCATAAAAGAGGAATGCTCTACTGTTACTAAATTCTGGTAGCGTTTGCAGTTCATTGATAATATGTTAGATGGCAGCAGTATCCACTTGAAAAGGGGTGATTTAGATCGTTATCACTCATGATTGACAGCAGCTGATGCTGAATGTTCAACCCCTCCCTTCACCTCGTCACCCCCTCCAGTAGCAGCTGATAGCTAGACCTTATCATGTACATTATAGGAGATAGAAACTTTCTATAGTTCAAACTTGGAAGAAATGTATATTTCTTCCAAGGTTCAAATCTATAGAGATGTAGAGAAGTGAAGAACTGTTCTATTATGTTTACTTACAGCCAAGAAACAATATTTAAGCAGAAATCTATCAAAAAAGTTGTTTAATGGTGATAAATAAATGTTGCATTCATATTTTAATATTTCTTTGTTTATTGCACACAGTCAATCAATCAATCAATCAGTCAATAAAACAGTCAATCAATCAGTAAATCAATCTATCTATATATCAATACATCTATTTATCCATCTATCCATATATATCAGTCAATCTATCAATCAGTCAATCAATCAGTCAGTCAATCAAGTCAGTCAAACAATCTGTCAATCTATCTATCTATTTATCTGTCTATCTATCTACCATCAATCAATCAAACAATCAATCAACCAATCAACCAACAACCTACCTATATACCGAGGGCGCGCGAGTCCTAGGGCTGCAAAAACACGTCTTGAGCGATGGTATCTATCTATCTGTCTATATAGCATGAGAAAAATTAAAACAATATACCTCCTGCAAGTGCTAAATTAATTTGTTGTGCAGTAGTTATCATAGTAGCATTTGTCAACTCAGTACAGTTGTGGTCAAAAATGTGCATACACTTGAATGGAAAACAGATAACCATAATTAAGTGCACTTAATTTGTCACAATGCAGATCATTTTCGGTTATTAAAACCTAATTAATTGAAAACATTGTTTCAATCAGATGGGTCAAAAGTGTGCATACACCTATATTAATATGATCTTGTTGCACAGTATTCAGCCTGTTTAATAATAAGTCTGTCAGTTCAGCTAATCAGTTCAATCAGTCAGTTCAGTTAAGTCAGTCTGTCTGTCAGTCAGCACAACAGAACATGACAGCTGAAATAGTCATTTGTCATCAGTATTTTTCTTAATATTTTTCAATAAATTAGGTTCAGAACATTTAATGATAATATGTGAAAAACAGCTATTTACTACTTATTTAATATTGTTACAAAAATAAAAATCTTAATACTAAGACTAAGGGTATAAATATAAGGACTGTTGACCATTAAGTTATTTTTTAAGTCTTCTTTAAATATTATGAACATGAAACATTAGTAGACAATTAATGCAGTCACTGGTGATGTTTTTCTAAGACCTTATTGGATTATTTTGTCAATTATACTACAGATGTTTTATAGATAATTGCATTTGACAATGACATCTTACATTAACACAGTAAAAAGTCAATGCCAATTAACACTGACACAACCTCCCTATACAAAGGGGGGGGGGTCGTCGCGGGCGAGGGGCGGGCGAGCTAGTGTCCATCGGACTGTCGGGCCCTGCTGCTAATAACCTCCCCCCAAGACGCCCTGCCCTCGGCCTATGTCCCCCTAAAGTAGACCTGTAGACTCTACTGTTATGGCAAATTAACAGAATTACACAGTATGTTAACCAGGGTGGTTATGAAGTTGTCAGACTTGGGTTTTTTTTATTATTGAACATCACTTATGTGTTTGTCAAAATAACTGCATGCTAAATGATACCAGACATGACATGTATTTCGCAAACAAGACATAGGACAAAGTAACCCAAATTAACAGCACCTTTATCTTACACCCTCTGCAGGAGGGGTAGAACTAAGCAGTATAAAATGTATTAATTTTGGCCTACTAAATTTTTTTTTGTCTAGTAGTGATTTCAATTTCTAAAATACTATAGTTCAGCTAAACTGCATGGTTCAATGATGCATTAGGGAGGTGTGCCAGATATTTATTTCTGGTGGTCATGCAAAACAAAACAAAAAAACAACAACAACCTGTCAACAGAGGCAATTCCTTGTTATAAACCCCCCCCCCCCCCCCCCCCCAGTTGAGAATTAGATAAAAGTTGAATTACCACTGTGATTAAAATTTGTAATATAACATTGATAGATGTAATATAACCGGGCAGAAATTAACGTTTTTATTACTTGGCACTGCATGAGCAGTGACGTTGCTTCTGGAAAAATGGGCATCCTCTAGTGAAGGAGCTGCTAATCAGCTGGCCCCTTCACCGGGAAGTTTGGCCAAAAGGCAGAAAGTCCCCCTTCCAAGGATGCTGGCCCCCAGCTGCATATGCACTTATGTAGAGAGAGAAAGAATGTTATATTTAACCATATATAAATACAACTATATTTCACATAAACAAAAACTAATGCATCTCTTCCCATTTTCAATATTATTAGCAGGGGATGCATTCGGATAACTGGGGTTCACTGTAAATGTAATAATATCATGATATTTATATTTCATTGCCTCAATATGGATATACATGTCTGTATTTGGGTTCAGTTACATTGGCATACAGAGCTATACTGGCCTTTTTTGTGTAACATTTTTTGTGTGTAAATCTAAACATAGAATTTGCTGGTTATTAAAGACTATTTGTAGTGCATAAAAATCCCACTCTGGCATAGAGAATGAATTTAATTAAGAAAGCAGCCCTCTATAGTGACTACTTGCTATACCAAGTAAGAATTTCTAATTCTTTGAATTCACATACGCCTATGAATGTAATGAACCAAATATATTTCACTTTGGATTATTTCATATATCGTTGGGGATCATGTCAAAACTGATGAAATGCTGAGTAAAATGTTAGACAAATCAAGATATGGTAAAGCAATAAAGTCGTGATGATTCATAGATTGATAGATTGATTGATTGATAGATAAATTGATATGATAGATTGATTGATATATTCATTGATTGATAGAGTGATAGATTGATAAATAGATTGATTGATTGATAGATAGATTGGTGGATTGATAGATTGATTGATTTATATATTGATTGATATATTAATTGATAGATTGATTGATTGATATATTGATTGATAGGTTGATAGATTGATTGATAGATTGATTGATATATTGATTGATAGAGTGATAGATTGATTGATTGATAGATTGATAGAGTGATTGATTGATTGATTGAAAGATTGATATATGCATTTATTAATATATTGATTGATATATTAATTGATAGATTGATTGATTGATATTGATTGATAGAGTAATAGATTAATTGATAGATTGATAGATAGATTGATTGATATATTGATTGATAGATAGATAGAGTGATAGATTGATTGATATATTGAGTGATTGATTGATTGTTAGATTGATTGATAGATTAATTGATAGATAGATAGATAGATTGATTGTGATTGATTGATTGATTGATTGATAGATAGATAGATTTTGTTGCATGACATGAGAGATGAGTAAAGTAAATCAGACGCGAGAGAAATGGCCTAATAAACAAAATATGTAGAGGGTTTAATAGATGCTATTATATGAGTTTGCAATATACAGTATTAAATATATATTTAGTTAAAGTTCATTTCTAATGTAATTCAGAATATATGAAGAACAGTGTTTATCCACGAAGAAAAATATATAAGTTACTGGTTCTTTATAGGTAATTTCATTTCTTAAATAGATCACATCAAGCAAATCAATGATTCGTTGCAATGGAATTTCCTATTTTTTATGCAACAAGACATCATATTAGATGGAGGTTTTTAATACAGGAGTCAATGGGGAATTTTTCATTTTTGCCCACTGTATACTCAACAATAAAACGAAACTAGACCACAGATTGTCATTTTAGAACTGCATGCAAGTCCTTTATGTCAAATAGTATCAAATTATTATGAGCTACAGAAACACGGCATTTTATTGACAAAAGGCAGATTGCAAATAAATGATGTTTAAAGTTGTCTATATTGAAAGTAGACAAAGTTAACTATTATTGAATATAAATTTCAGATTCTTTTTAAAGATTTTAAATTCTTTTTAATGTTTTTCACAAACTGTTTTAAGGCAAAAAAATAAAAGAAGAAGAAGAAAATGCCAACCCAGCTGTCCGTGTGAAATACAAATTGTAGACGAGTTTCAGAACAATTCAGTCTTTAATTGACAAAAATCGGAACAGTGAGTTGTCCCAATAATGATAGTGAAGTAAAGTGTTATAGTGTTATGATCTTCTTATTTGTGAGGTGTTTCACTAGAGAGGTGGTAAGGTAATCTTAATACTGAAAGTTAGGCATCATCGCTATACCAATGAATATTTCAGTTATAGGCTTTAGTCACAATTACAATGTTTACATACACTGTATTAATTGATGTTTAAGACAACAAAGCAATCATGCAATCAATCAATGATTTTATTTTACGTGTTATTCTAATGATAGGCCTATAGATTGATTTCTATGATTTTTTTATCTTTGTAATTATCTTTGTAAATATTAAAAGGGCATGCTGAAAAACTGTTGAAAATCTGTCTGTATGTATGTCTGTCTAGCTGTCTGTCTGTATGTCTGTATGTCTGTATGTCTGTCTGTCTGTCTGTCTGTCTGTCTGTCTGTCTGTATTAATTATACTCATTATTATTATTGTAATTAATCTACAAGAACACTTTTCTCTGTATAATCTGCCATAATTGGTGTAAAACGTCCTTCAATTGTCAAATCTAGCAAACAGCCATTGACTTATAAACTTTATTAAGACAAATAGCTGAGTTGAAGAGGCCCACTTATCAAGAAATGGATGTACCTGTTATCTGCATACAATGGACATTGGACAGTGGGTCAAGGGGTGCGGTGTTGATAGGGGACGGGGCAATTAGAAAATTAGAAAGGAGAGGGGGGGGGGGTGGTGGTTAATAGGCTATCAGATAAGGGAGAAGTGTCTCTGGCTGACATCTGGGGTGAATATGATAAACTATGATAGGCTGTTAAGAGGGGTAAAGTTCTATCATTACCATTCTGTTGGGAACGCTAGAAATTATGAAAACAAACTCTTACGAGCACTTTTTTTACCTTACGATCACTTTTGATGAAAAAAATCATGAGTAAACTAGAGACACTAGTTCAACTTTTAGTGAAGGTTTCAAGTCGATAGGGCAGCTGGAACATATTCAGAAACATGTTTAAAGGTGAAAACGGTAGAGTGCTACTATTTCATGATAATTCACTCGACTGCTAATATAGGCAGGGGTAAGTCAACCGGCAATCCAGGAGGTAGCTCATCTCCCATTTTTCATTCCTCGAGGTCAAAAGTATCAATCCGCTCAGGCTTTATTCTAGACAGCATGTCTGCTCTCACGTTCAGCTTCCCTTTCCTGTATTGCACCTTGCATCCGAATTCCGCCAGAGGAACTGCCCAGCGCTGAATTTTTGTATTCTGCATTTCCTTCATGAAGAGAGAGACCAAGGGCTTGTGATCCGTAAAGGCATCGAACTTGGCACCCCACAGATAAAGCCTGAACACCTTTAATGCTGTGATCAGCCCATATGCTTCTCGCTCTATTGCCGACCAACGTCTCTGAGTAGGAGACAGTAATCTGGACAGATAACTTATAGGTCTCTCCACTCCAGAGACAGGGTCGATTTGGCAAAGGACAGCACCAATGGCTAGATCACTTGCGTCAGTGTACAGTAAATATGGGTCCCGGGTTCGTGGATGTGCCATCACATGCTCACTGATTAGCAATTCCTTGAGAGTCTCAAAGCTCTTTTGTTTGTCCTCTCCCCAGCTAAAACGAGAGTGTTTCCTAGTTTATTCCACCAAGGGTTCTGACATGTGAGCGTAACCAGGCATGCAGGTTCTGTAGTAGCCTGTCATGCCCAGGAAAGATCTAACTTGCTTAACCCTGTCTGGGGGACTCATTCTCGAAATGGCGGTCACTTTGTCGGGGTCAGCTTTCAGTCCCTCTCTGCTTACAACGAAGCCTAGTAACTTGACCTCGGTTTGTCCAAAAACACACTTCTTTGGGTTCAATGTCAGGTTGTAGGTTCGAAACCTCTCCATTACTGCCTGCAAATGTTGTTGATGAGTGACGATGTCTGGACTGTACACCACTACGTCGTCCACGTAGGTCATACAGCACTTACCGATGAGGCCTCTGAGGACCTCGTCCATGGCCCTCTGAAACGCGCTGGGCATGTTCGATAACCCCATCGGCATCGTAGTGAACTCGTACAGTCCCCGGAAGCACGTAAAGGCAGTTTTCTCTTGGCTGGATATTTCCAGAGGGAGCTGGTAAATTCCGGACTTCAAATCCAGGGTGGAGTAGACAGTTGATCCATGTAATTGGTCAAAGACATCCTGTATCAGAGGGACCAGATAGCAATCCTTTTTGGTCACTGTATTGACCTTAGTAAAGTCTATGCAAAACCGGGGGCCCTCTGATGGATC
This sequence comes from Alitta virens, assembly GCA_932294295.1. Classification (NCBI taxonomy): domain Eukaryota; kingdom Metazoa; phylum Annelida; class Polychaeta; order Phyllodocida; family Nereididae; genus Alitta; species Alitta virens. Next base: position 24,103,421 of record OW028574.1, read on the forward strand.
TTTCTTCTCCACTAATACTACTGGAGATGCCCAAGGAGAGTTGGAAGGCACAATGATGCCCTGCTCCAACAACTCGTCCAACTTTTTCCCAAGTGCTTCTCTCTTCATGAAGGGCATTCGATAGGCCCTTTGCTTGATGGGAGGTCCTGTGGTCTCTATTCTGACCTCTATCGCCGAGTGCTGTCCTATGGGCTGTCCCATCGCACTAAAGACGTCTGGGTTGCGCCGCATACACTCTGATATGTTTCTAGTCGCTTCCGCTTCCTTCGGGGTCATCTTATCCAGATTCCTCTCGTTGTTGCTGACATTTTCATTCACATTTCCATACACACTTCCAGGAGGTGGGCCAGGTACGAGAGGGAGACATAGTCCTCTCCAATGGAGTTCTCCCTTTTCATAATCCACCTAGGCCCCCTCTGTACTCAACACATCTCTGCCCAAAATAACTTGGTGAGCAATCTTGTCTACCACTATAACTGGCAAGATCCCCACATTTTCCTTACACATTTCTGTGGATCCCCACACCGTTAGGTCATGGCCAGTTACTCCCTGTAGGCCGCTAGTGGCCCTTAGTATGGTGGATCTTCCCAGCCTTTTACAAATAATTTCAAATTCTTGGCGCCGCACCACAGTCCTACTGGCACCCGTGTCCACCAAAGCCCACATACATTGTCCATGGAGTTTGGCAATTCGCTGCGGTGCTTAACGGCCCCCCCTGGGCATTTTGGCTATATCCGCCCCTGGCTGCACCTCTAGATCCGCCACGACCTTCACTCCAGCGGGTCCTGCCCTCCCTTCGAATATGGCCAACCTTGCCGCAGTGTGCACATATGGGCTTTTCATCATCAGTATACCTCAGCGCTGATCTCTCTCGTCCATCTCTCTGTCCTCCTCTGCCCCTCTGTCCTCTGTTCTGAGGAGGTCCACCTCCTCCATGGGAGGGACGCTCGCTGGGGAAACTGGGTTTTGCCAGAGATGCTATCAACTTGGTAAACTGGGCAGCTAGCCCATCCACCCTCTGGTTTAGGTCCTCCACCAGATCTTTCTTTCTCGGCCCCTCCTTGGAGAATGTGCCCAGGGCACCAACCTCCATGGGCTCCTCTGTATTGTCTTCAGGGGCGGAGTGATGTAGGGTGCGATAAACGCAGTATTCATCCCCCTCATACTCCGCCACTGCCTTCATGGCATCCTCACAGGTGGTAGGTTTTGTCTCCCTCACCATTCGCTCCACCAATAGCTTGTCCCGGAGGCCGTAGAGATACGCCCCTAGCATGGCCCTCTCCTGGTCATTATTCCTGGTTCCCACTGGGTAGCCCAAAATGGCCGCTTCCCGATATCTTCTCCCATAAGCAGAGGTGGACTCATAGGCCCCTTGCTGTACTTTCTCGACCTCATCTCTTAGCCGGTCTACCTCCTGTTTAGACAAAAAATGATCAGAAAGATATTTCCTTAGTCCCGCCCAATCCGCAGTCTTCCGGTCTGGCAATGAAGACAGATATATCTCCACTTCCGCTCGCAGAGGTCCCTCAGCAGTCTGCCCAGCCACAAATACAGTTCTTTCTGTGTAAGGCAGAGTTAGTTCCACTTCCTGGAACCACTGTCGTAGCCGGCATGTAGAGGAGCCATCACAAGCTGTGACTCTCTTGGCTTGGGAATCTGCTTTGCTCCTTTCTCCATTTTCCTTTAACTGCTTTTCCTGGTTTTGTAACAAAACCGCTGTGTTTCCGTGCCCATCAGTTTGGCTCCTCAGGTACTGTCGGAACTGGTCTTCATTCATCCTTGTGCGCGGGAGAGTGGTCTTGGTGCGGGACTACTTTCTTTTAACAATTCATCCATTACACCAACCTGGCTGCATTCATTTCAGAGTTGTTACGCACTTGAGTGATGATGTGGCGCACCTTTGTTGCTTCGCAGCTACCAAGCTGGGTTGTCATGAAGACACACATTTCTCCTCGTGTCTAGAGTAAAAACAGATTTCTCTATCCATCTTCCAAGTATCCATCTTGTTCACACCAAGATATATTCCTTGATAACACAGTTCTGTACTCAGACTAGAAATCACATCAGGGTCACCAATGTAAGTTTCACCATTCTCCAAGTTAGGTCCTTAGGTGAAAACTCATCATAGTCCACAATTCAGTATGTATATAAGTATAGTTTCTTTTCTCAGAATAAAGCAAGACAAAGGTCAAAGGTAAAGTGTATGACTGGTCTCTACTGCTCAAATTCAAAGATGCAGGATTTTCCTCTTTATTATCTTTATATAGGAATGACTCTGCCCGGTCACTCCTCTCTCTCTCTCTCCATTGGCCAGAGGCCCACATCCATCATAAAATTACAGCAATTTTACATCTAACCAATAAGCAGTTCTACAATTTCAAAATATCTCAATCTATTACATAACTTGGCTGTTGGAATAATTCCCGCCATTTCTGGCAGCTCATTACTGTGGATGACAATGGGCATTTGGGCCAAGGGTTTTAATTAAACCCCCTTTCTTATCAAGCCCCTTTTGGCTGTAGTGGCTTCTTTGTCCCTGTAGCCAGATTTGGACAGTCAAAGAAATCAACTGCCCACCTGGTCAGCCACAGCCATTGTCTTGGCCACCCCAGGGCCCATTGTCCCAGTTCCCATGGTGTTCTAAGAACACCCTTCAGTGGACACATTAAACTGCATCCCAACAGCCAGTGAATACATTAAATACATTATATTCAAACTTAAAATGCTTATCTTACAGGTACACATATATACAATCACACACATAATAATCACACACATAAAAATCATACATATAAAATCAATACATAGAAATAATGGAAATAATAATCAACACATATAAACAACATACATACATGGAAATGATAATCAACACATACAATTAATATATAATAACAATAAATCAACACATAGCCTACACATATATTGAAGGGGGACTCATCCGGGATCTGAACCCGGGACCTCTCCACCATATTGAAGGGGGACAAAAACCAAACAATAAAAGAAGCACAATTCCCACACTCACTCCTTCTAACTCATGACCACACAACTCAAATCACTCAATCACACTTAGTTTGGGGAACTAGTGCTCAAAGGTAGTCGCTTGGCTAGTGGAGGCACAGGGATCGCTGGTAATAGCGGTGTGCTGATGGCTGTGTCATAACTCAACTCATGTGTATAATCTTAATCATGTATTCTGAGAAGTGTTAAATTTGCACATAAATATACAGTGGCCCACATTTAAGTGCTGCCAGCACTGAGCAAGGGTATGTTCCTATCAATCAAAAGACACCTACCTGGTTGCATTATAGTTGTTGCCTGTTGTTGCCTGATGAGTGCTGTCAGCTGATGATGTCCAACCCATTGCCAAAGACTATGCTATCTGCCAATTACCCATTCTAAGTGACATGGAGTTGCCTCCCTCTCTCTCTGAATTCTCTGGCTTCACTTGACTGATCAACTCCCCAACTCCAAGTCATCTGCTCGACTGCAACTCATGGACTGCCCTGCTTGGAGACCTCTCCTAGACTGATCCTGAGGGCATGCCCCAGCCCTAACTAATCCCTGTAATTACCCAATCCCAGACTGCCACTACAGCAGCAACTGGCCACGTGGTCCAGTCAGCCTATGGATGAATCCCAAGTCACCCAGAGGAATGACGTGGACCAGTTCTGGAATGTGGGGAATCCCCAATTTCTAGGAAAACTCATTACTTCCTACAGTGCAGGGCCCTAAAGTTGTGCAGCACTCTGATCACAGTGATCTGAACCCATCCCTGCTACTCCAGTCTCTCACACTAGAACCCAATCCCACATAAGGACATCCCACTTCTATCTACTGCTGCTCGCACCAGCTTCCCCCCTTCCCCATGTCATCTCATCATGACATCTCCAATCCCAATCCATAACTCAAGTGCAGGATCTCTTGTCTATTGCACTTGAATCCCAACTCCCATGACTGTCTACTGCTGCTCACACCAGCTTCCCCCTTTTCCCATGTCATCTCCTCATGACATTAGCCCTAATAAATATGGGCACTCACACTAGTGCACTTTATTGGAGCTGAACCCAGAACATCAGGTGCAGGACCTCTAGTCCACTGCACCTGGAACCCAATCCCCAGCAACTGTCTACTGCTGCTCACACCAGCTTCCCCCATTCCCCATGTCATCTCATCATGACATCTCCAAACCCCACATCAAACACATTCCTCATCAACCCCCAATACTATTAACACATAGACATATCAGACCAGAGTGATCCAGCTGCACCCCTAGCAGGACTCATAACAAGTGATGCCTAAACATAATTATTATCAATTAAATACATATGGAGGCCCTAAAGACCCATGGCCTTTGAATCCAAGGGCTAGGCTATTTTTCCCCTTTTTCTCTTAGTCATCTTGAAGTCAGCTGACAGCTCCCACATGGCTGGTCCAGGCAATCTGCAACACCCTCTTCTAGTGTTTACAAACAAACTTTACCATTGCACTCCTGCTAGGATGCAATAATATAAATATTAATCAGTTGTAGTTTGGGCAGAGATAAAAGCCTGGTGCTTTTTACAATGAGGTTGGTCATTAGTGACCAAAACATGACCAGGCTGGGTAATACTTGATTCTGCAGTGGCCTAATTGCAATATCAGGTTATTTATACCACAATTGTCACAACAGAAACATACATCAGGGAGTTGGGCAGCATTATACTGCATGGTTGCGAAACAGTTTCTACCAAGGTTGTCAAGTTGAAATGACAATCCTGAACATATTTAGTTGAATAACTCAGACAATTGGGCATCAATCTTGCATCACAGACCTACTATTCTCTCTACTTGCAATCAACACCTGCCATATCCATGTGGAATGTGAAATTGACTCCTATATATTGCTATTCTATTATCAAATTGGGAGTACATAGTGAGACAGGCGCGGTTTTATGATTCTATATCACAAGGACCATAAAACCACATGCTGAGACCACAGTGACCTCGCAGTGACATCACAGTAAGTTCACAGGGATCTCATAATGACTTCATGCTGCGACCTCACAATATAAACTCAGTGAGGCATCTGTGATGTTACAATTTGAGATCGCAATGACCACATGACGCAACCTCCTATGATGCCACACTGAGATCTCAGTGAGCTCACAATGGTATCACAAAAAGTCATTTAGTCAGATAGTGACGTCATAATGACTTATTGCTGACTTTAAAATATGAGTTCACAGTGAATTATCCATGATGTTACAATATGAGATCACAATGATCTCATACAGAATCTCAGTCTGCAAGATCACCATGACCTCATAGGAGCACACCACGACCTGTTATTCACTTTTATCTGTTATTCATCAAAGCACCAACTGGCTGGAATCTTCCCAGCTGGAGGTAACTCTGAGACCTGTCTCCCAGCTGGATCATTCCCAAAGCCAGCTGACAAGGACTTGAGCTGGATCCATTCTACACGTAGCTGGCAAAATCTCAAATTATTGAGGCTCCAGCTAGCGACCTCTAGCTAGCTGGCAGTCTCCCAGCTGTAGTAGCGATGGTTGCTATTTTTCAACTGATTGAGGCTCCAGCCACTGACCTCTAGCTAGCTTGCAGTCTCCCAGCTGCACAGGAAATTCTTGTGATACAACTGTTCTTTTATATACTTCTTCTCATCTGTCTTTTTTATCTAGCATTTATTGACATACAAAACAAGGGATACATCAGGAAAAAATGCAGTGTTTTTACAAAATAATTTCTAGATCTATTTATTTTACCACTTTCAGTCATAAACAGACTTCAGGAGAAATAATGACAAAATATATAGACAATCATTATCCTGAATCATCCTGCCTCCATTTTTGCTATTATTAGGCCTCTCTGGCCTAACATAACAATACCAGCTTGAAAAGTTAGGGGAAAATTTACAGCTGGGTGATAGGCGTAGTTGGAACTCAGCTGGCTGGGAAGAAATGCTAAGAAATGTCAGCTGGCTAAGAAAGTTGCTAGCTGGGTAAATTTAATTGGCTGGCTGGCTTAGAAAATAATCATCAATGGGCTGACTGGCACCAGTGTGTAAAAGTCCATCCATTAAGACTCCAGTTTAATGGCATTGCAGTCCAAAAGTCAAAGTGACTGTCCAATGTAGACTTTCAACTGAGTCTCATCTCAGCTTGAAGCAAGTCAAGTTCTTCCAGTTCCAAAGTGGGTAGAGTCCAAAGTGCAGTGAGCACAATATATGCAGAGTCCAAAGTGTACAAGTAATAACACAAGAGTAGTTTTGCTTCCTCAGCTGGCAAGATGAAACTGATATTTTTATTGTGCACAGGGTATATGTATTAAAGGTACAATTTATGCAGTTTCCCCCCAGCAGGGCTGAGAGGGAATTATCAACCAATCACAACACAGTAAACTCCACATTCCATGGGGTGATACCTCCCCCAAACAGGGTTGCTACCAGCATCTTTCTCCCAATTCTGCCAGGGATTAGGGCAGCTAAGACAATGGAGCAAAAGTGGACCCCCTGCAGTGCTCTGCATTGTGCTGAGGCTATTTATAGCTCAAGTCACAATGGGCTATTGTGCTGAGTGTCAACTTTGGCTTGGTCAGCAGTTTTGGAGGGAAAGTTTTGGAGGGAAAGTTAGTAAGCTCCTCCCACAATTTAGGACTCAACAGTGAGGCATCTTAACAGGGCAATGCACTCACATAATACTGATAATAAATCAATATGAAAGCAAAAGGAATAATACAATCTATCAATTGACAATTGGACATAAACAATCAATCAATTAATGACTTAATCAATCAATTAATTATGTAATCAATACTAATAATATAATCAATATTAATAATATAATCAACATTCCTTGCAGCAGGCTAAACTAGCTAAGACTAAGTATAATTAACAAGCAACTACTGACACATGTGAGTAGAGCAGTGACTAGCTAAAAATGTAGTGATGAGCACAAACTACTACTGCATAGAGTCACACATGAGCAGAGGGCAAGTGTAATGATGTGTACATATAATAACTTGTACCTAATACATCCATTCAATCTGACAGGTATTTGCTTAAGGCAAGTGTAATGAAGTGTACATATAATAACTTGTACCTAATACATCCATTCAATGTGACAGATATTTGCTTAAGGCAAGTGTAATGAAGTGTACATATAATAACTTGTACCTAATACATCCATTCAATCTGACAGATATTTGCTTAAGGCAAGTGTAATGAAGAGTATAACACAATCTGACCTGCCTGTACAACCTTGCTTAAGGCAAGTGTAATGAAGAGTGTAATACAATCAATGCACCTAACATATAATCCTACTTGACATATGTGTACCTCCTTTGCCTAGGGCAAGTGTAATGAGGAGTGTACAATCAATGCACCTGTCACATAATTCTAACTGACATATAATAAGTGGCTGCCAGGGGCTGCACTTTACATCACTCCCCCCCTTATTCTAGCTCATTGATGTTAATCAGCAAGGAGCGTGCTTGGGAATGATCAAGAAGTCATCAGCCAGGCAATCTAAACAATTCTGACATGCAATGCTTGGTGGTGCCATCATAGATGAGTCACCCTCTGTCAAGAGCCATTACAAGTCGGTAACATTAATACCTATAATATAGTGAGTACAATTTTGCAAAAACATGGCTACAATAATGCTGCAAGGACAAAACAAATGGTGATAAGCCTGAGGAAACAAAGGGTATTTCTCATTTTATCTAAGCTAAGAACAGTTCTAATATTGTGGGGATCTCATGACTACATGTGGTCCTGACCATGTCTTCCCTTGAGGTAAAGTTCAAGGTATCCGGCACATTGAAGATGCATGCTGGGGTGCATGGCATGCTAGAGTTAATTGCCTTGATGTCTCGAGGCTGCCTAGGCGGTAGTGCCCAAGGCCAGCCTGTTCTCTAGTGACGCATCAGGCAGTCAATTCCATGTGAAAGTAGCTGGTCCTTTCCATGAGACACTAGCTAGTCCTTTCCAGTAGATAATTCGTTCCAGTGGACATCGAATTCCGGCAGTGGATGGTAAAACCCAGTAGAAGCGAATTCCAGTAGAGCGAATTCCAGCAGTGGATAGTAACATCCAGTAGAGCGAATTCCAGTCGAAGCGAATTCCAGTAGAAGTGAATTCCAGTAGAGCGAAATTCCAGTCGAACCGAATTCCAGTAGAAGTGAATTCCAGTAGAGCGAATTCCAGTCGAAGCGAATTCCGGCCGAAGCGAATTCCAAGAGTGGATTGTAACATCCAGTAGATAATCCATTCCATCCCTGGCCAACAAGGTGGGGTGCGGTAATTCTGCCGGGCCTCACATCCATGAGTACCAGGAGATTGCCCTGTGGAAAGGCGAATTCGGCATTCTTAACTTCCACTGCAGTAGAAGGTAAAAGAGGGCTGCGTCCAGCACACTCCCGAGTATATCGCCTGACCACTCACAATCCATCAGTACACCTGGCGAGCTTGGTCGACAGGCAGAATCAGCATTCTCCACTTCGTACCAGGTTCAAGAGCATGCTCATCAGTTCTCGGCGGTGTGCTTTTGCTGCTGTGGGGGGTCATCAAGTTCCCCCGTAGCCCTCAGGAACGCGGCGACTGCTGATATGGCTTCCAGCCTGGCCTTCTTCTGTTGTTCTGCGGATGGTACTGGGATCTCTGGGCCGTGTGGGCGCTTGGCAGCCCTATATAACATGGGTCGGTGGCGCTTGCTGGTGACAGGCAAATCCGGTGCGTGCGGACATCGTGGGGCAAACCGATGTAGGCGCTTTGAAACCTCTTGTCTTTTGTGGGCTGTGCGAGCAGTGGCTGCTGATCTCTGTGTTCCTGCAGGCTTGTGTGGATGACTGGACGCTCCTTTGCGTGGTACTTTGTGGCTCTGGTCTTTGGCCTCACCAGCAGGCGTTACAGAGCTGTCGTCACTGGTTTGGCTGCTGAGACGCTGACGTTTCACGGCTGACTTAGGAGCAGGTGGCCTGTGCGACCTGGGGTGACGAGTGGGAGCTGATACCTTCTTGTCTGGTGGATGGTACTGCTTGACAAGACCGGCCGCCCTGGCACCTTGTCTGGGGTTTCTGATGGGCCTTGGATTCACTTCATCCCAGAATATGTTGGGATCCACCAACTTCACCTTGTTTATATTCAGGACTTTCTGCTTTCCTGACTGCTGGTGATTGAGCCATAGCACCTTGCCCTTGACTCGTGTCACAGTCTATTGTGGGTCCCACTTGCTGGTAAGCGATAGTGGTTCTTGGGCTTTAATCACAACTGTGTCACCCACGTTAATCGTTCCTGTAGTGGCCTGCCTCTCCAGTCTGTCTCTGTTGTGACGCCGTGACTGCGCAGTAGCCTCTACTGCTGTCCTTAAAGCATCAGCCACATGCTGCAGGCGGTCGTCTAGTACACTGCCCAAGGGCAATAGGCGAGAGATCGGTAATCTAGCTATTCTGCCATGGTGCAAAAAGAAAGGGGTATGTCCAGTGACGTCCGAGACTGCATTGTTATAGGCCATGAGTGCGGGCCCCAGCTGATCCTCCCAAGTATTCCTCGTATTGTTGATGAGGCGAGAGACTATCTGTTTCAATGTTCCATTGAAGCGCTCGCACTTGCCGTTGGCCTGAGGATTGTAGCTAGTGGTCTGCCGGTGGTCAATGGCCACTCCTTTAAAGTATTCCCTGAGGGCTGTGGCGCCGAACTCCAGGCCTTGATCCGTTATGACCACGTCTGGATAGCCGTTATGTGGGAAGAGGTGCCTGGTGAACTGCTTCCACACCTCAAAACTGGTCTTCCTGGGCATGGGATATGCCTCTGCCCACCCTGTGCAGTGATCCACTACAGTCAGGATGTACTGGTTGCCGCCAGGCGTTTCCACCAGTGGGCCAATCAAGTCCGCGGCGATGATCTGCATGGGCGATGTAGCCAAGGGCATCTCACCCATAGGGGCCTTGGGCGCTCTCTTTGAGTGTAAAATGCACGTTGGACATAGCGCCAGGAAGCGCTTGACGTCAGCCTTCATCCAGGGCCATGCAAATGCCTCTTGTAATTTTCCCATGGTCTTGACAACCGACATGTGTCCGACCTCCTGGTGAGCGCACTGAATGATGGATGGTCTCTGCTGCTCTGGGATGACGAGACGAGGATGATCGGGGGCGTACTTGTAAGGACGCTGGGTTGAGTACAGCAGCCCATTTATGACGTCATAGTGGCTCTCGTCATCATGTTGCTCGGTCCACTCCGTCATCTCGCGTTGTTGCTCTGCAACCAGGTGCAGGTCGAGGCCGTAGATGTCAGGTGTGTCGTCGTCGGCGGGCATCGGTGGGAGGGCATCTCCTATCAGCCAATAATCTGCATCAAAGGTGTTTATCTGCTCCGTTTGACGTATCCTGGAGAGCATGTCTGCACGCACATTGAGCTTACCCTTGTGGTACTCGACCTTGCAGTGTATTCAGCCAGCAAGACCGACCAGCGCTGAATTTTTGTATTATTCATATCCTTTGTAAATAAGGACGTCAAGGGCTTGTGATCTGTAAAGGTCCGGTAGGTAGCTCCCCACAGATAAGGTCTCAGCTGTTTCAGGGCATGCACGACAGCATACGCTTCCTTTTCGATGGTAGCCCAGCGTCTCTGCGTGTCAGAGAGCTGCTTGGATAGATAGACGATAGGACGTTCTACTCCTTGTTCATCCTTCTGGCACAGGATGGCACCCACAGCGTAGTCACAAGCGTCAGTGTATAGCTGATAAGGCTGGTCCGTCTGTGGGTGGGCCATGACGCTGTCGCTGGTGAGTGCCCGCTTCAGCGTGTCAAACGCAAGCTGGTGGCGTCCGGACCACTCAAACTTGACATTCTTGCGCGTGAAGTTCACGAGTGACTCAGATATGCGGGCGTAGTCACGTATGCAGGATCTGTAGTAGCCTGTCATACCCAGGAAACTACGAGTCTCTGCCAGATTTTGGGGCGCCTGCATTCTGACGATGGCGGCCACCTTGCCTGGATCTGCCCGAAGGCCACTCTCATTCACGACGTATCCCAGCAGTCTTACTTCCTTCAACCCGAAGACACACTTTGTTGGATTGAGTCTGAGGTTGTACTGACGCAGCCTGTCAAACATGATGCACAGGTGCTCCTCATGCTGGGCCAAGTTCTCACTGTAGACCACAATGTCATCGATATACAACATGCATATGTTCCCAATCAGACCTTTGAAGACGACCTCCATTGCCCTCTGAAATAATTGGGACGCGTTACAAAGGCCCATTGGTAGCCGTGTCCAGTGGAACAGGCCCCTGTGACAGACAAAGGCGGTCTTTTCTTGGTCAGCCGGATGCAAGGGCAGCTGGTAAAATCCAGATTTGAGGTCCAGTGTTGAGAAAATGGAGGCCCCCTGCAACTGGTCGAAAATGTCTCTTATTAGTGGAATAGGATAGGCATCCTTCTTGGTAATGTTATTCAGGGCCGTGTAATCCACGCAGAAGCGAGGACCTTCGGTGTTGTCCTTCTTTTCGACTAGAACCACTGGCGAGGCCCATGGAGAAGCAGATGGGACTATAACGCCTTGGCGCAGCAGTTCGTCTAATTTGGCGTCCAGAGCGTCCCGTTTCTTCAGCGGCAGACGGTAGGGGCGCCGTTTGATGGGCCGCCCCTCGGTATTGATGTGGACCAGGATGTCTGGGTGACATCCTAAATCTTCACCACTTGCAGCAAATAGCTCCTCATGGTCGGCCACACACCGGCTGATGCAAGAGTCCTCTATGACTGGCGGGCGGTCTCCCAGGGATTCCAATGCGCCTCTGTGGCGAGCAGGTAGCAGGGGCAGCGAAATGCCCCTCCAAGTCAGAGTGCCTGCATCATAATCGATGTTGGCTTGCTCACGAGTAAGCACATCGCGTCCCAAGATTAATTGATGTCCAATGTCCTCCACCACAATGACAGGTATAGCGCCAACAGTGTCCACTGTCAGTTCTGTGGCACCCAAAACAGTAATTCCGTGGCCTGTCACCCCACAAAGTTCTATTGTCTTAGACAGCAGGGGGGAGCGGCCGGTTAATTTGCACAAGGCTTCAAACTCGTGGCGCCGCAACACAGTGCGGGAGGCGCCGGTGTCGACGAGCGCTGTCAATATGTATCCATACATAACAAGTTCCACATATTTCAGCTCGGCCCCCCTGGAGGTGGGCATCTCCTCCTCTCTGTCCTCTCTGTTGAGAGGCCCGTCTGGCACGGCAATGTCGCTGCACGTGGCCGGCTCGTTGACAAAAGTGGCAGATCGGGGCCCCGTCGTCCGTGTAGGCAAAGTTTGCCTCGTCAGCTGGAGCAGCGTGATTTGGGGCGTGCGGTGCGCGGCGAGCTCCAGCAGCAGGTTGATTGGTCTTGGAGTCCTTCATGGCGGCCATCAGTTTCGTAAACTGCTGAGTCATGCCACAGACCTGTCTGCGGACCTCAGCCATGTCCTTGGCCAGCTCCTCAGTTGTGGGCTTGGCCGTGGCCATCACACCGACCTCCATAGGCTCCTCGTCTTTCACCACTTCATCGTCCAGGGCCATACGCAGACGGTACTCGTCGGCCTCATACTCAGACACCAGCTGTAAAGCGTCTGGAAAATTGCCAGGGCGTCCGTCCTTGACAAGTCGTTCCACCACGTGCCGGTCTCTTAATCCACGCATGTAGGATTTCAGCAGCAGGCGCGTCTGGTCAGCATTTCGCGGAGGGGCCGCCCTACCACGCCCAGCGGCGGCCAGGGGGTAGGCCAGATCCGCCATCTCTCGGAAACGCCTTCCATATGAAGCGGACGTCTCATAGGCCCCTTGTTTGGTCTTCTCCACCTCATGGCGGAGGCGGTCATCTTCGTGGGGCTGCAGAAATGCGGCCTGCAAGTGCGCGCGGAGGGTGGCCCAATCGGCGGCCTCCCTGTCCGGCAGGCGGTCAAGAAAATGCTCCAACTCTCTCCTTAGTGCTCCTTGTGCTGAGTGCGCCGCGATGTACACGGTGAACACGGAGTACGGGATTGACAAGTCCACTTCCCTCAGCCAGTCTCTGATTCCACTTGGGTTGGCACCGTCGCAGTGCGGAATCCGGCGGGCGAGATTGTCAGCTGTCAGCCTGTCATTGTTGAATTGACGACGCTTCTCCCTGTCAAACTCTGCTCTTCTGTCTGCCTCCCGGTTCTCTGCACCTTCCTGTCGGAGTTGCTGGACGACATCGGCGAACTGTTGCACGTGGATGGGAGCGGGAGCAGGAGCAGCATTGGGCAGCACCATCTCGACGGCGGCCGTCGAGAAGCTATGAGCACTTTCCAGCTTGGAGAGTCACATCATTAACTCAGTAGGCTGGACATTAACTTCTGCAGATGCTGCAGTCCTGAGCCAACACATCCCTGTGAGCTGTGGTCATTCTGAGGCAGCTCCTTTCATCCATCATCACGTCGGGGTCACCAATGTAAAAGTCCATGTCATTAAAGACTCCAGTTTAATGGCATTGCAGTCCAAAAGTCAGAGTGACTGTCCAATGTAGACTTTCAACTGAGTCTCATCTCAGCTTGAAGCAAGTCGAGTTCTTCCAGTTCCAAAGTGGGTAGAGTCCAAAGTGCAGTAAGCACAATATATGCAGAGTCCAAAGTGTACAAGTAATAACACAAGAGTAGTTTTGCTTCCTCAGCTGGCAAGATGAAACTAATATTTTTATTGTGCACAGGGTATATGTATTAAAGGTACAATTCATGCAGTTTCCCCCCAGCAGGGCTGAGAGGGAATTATCAACCAATCACAACACAGTAAACTTCACATTCCATGGGGTGATACCTCCCCCAAACAGGGTTGCTACCAGCATCTTTCTCCCAATTCTGCCAGGGATTAGGGCAGCTAAGACAATGGAGCAAAAGTGGACCCCCTGCAGTGCTCTGCATTGTGCTGAGGCTATTTATAGCTCAAGTCACAATGGGCTATTGTGCTGAGTGTCAACTTTGGCTTGGTCAGCAGTTTTGGAGGGAAAGTTTTGGAGGGAAAGTTAGTAAGCTCCTCCCACAATTTAGGACTTAACAGTGAGGCATCTTAACAGGGCAATGCACTCACATAATACTGATAATAAATCAATATGAAAGCAAAAGGAATAATACAATCTATCAATTGACAATTGGACATAAACAATCAATCAATTAATGACTTAATCAATCAATTATGTAATCAATACTAATAATATAATCAATATTAATAACATAATCAACATTCCTTGCAGCAGGCTAAACTAGCTAAGTGTCTTTAACTTAACATAAGTCCGAAGAAATTTCTAACTCGCTTTATTGTTTCGTAATCATGAACATAAGCATCAGCGTAAGCGTAAGCATAAGCGGTTAGCTGAAACAAGAAATAAATCCAAGAATAGTTTGAGGCTAATTGAAACATCATACATGTATGCCTATATTAAATTAAAGTCCATAAACCATATTTTTGCTTTAAAGTCAGGTAAACATAATAATTGCTTATAATACCATAATTATGCATGAAATGCTGATAATTTACATGAAATGTGATAATAGATCTATGTATTTAAATATATAAATGAACGAATAGATGTGATAATAAGTCTTCTAAGAATCAACATGATAGCCTGAGATTTGAACTCATGGTAAATATCATAAATTAAACCCTTGACAAATTACATTAATTAAATAACACAAGATCATCTACTTTGTGTAAGCTAAACAATACATCATTATTATAACATAGCAATGATACATAAACATGTGAAAATATAATAGTTAATACATCAGTACTTACAATTCATTTCTCCTTGGAGGCTTCAAAAGACATTCAATACTTGACTTTCTTCTATCTTAACATTATCACTGTAGATTCAAGACTGACAGAGCAACAACTGATTTTGCAAAAGGAAGCATGTAAGCATGTGACAAGGGAAACAAAAAACCTGTGTCAAACACAATTTTCACACATTTGGGGAGACTGTTGTTTGTGGGTTTTCTATTATTGAGACATGAGAGCAAACACTAAGACTAAGTATAATAAACAAGCAACTACTGACACATGTGAGTAGAGCAGTGACTAGCTAAAAATGTAGTGATGAGCACACACTACTACTGCATAGAGTCACACATGAGCAGAGGGCAAGTGTAATGATGTGTACATATAATAACTTGTACCTAATACATCCATTCAATCTGACAGGTATTTGCTTAAGGCAAGTGTAATGAAGTGTACATATAATAACTTGTACCTAATACATCCATTCAATCTGACAGATATTTGCTTAAGGCAAGTGTAATGAAGAGTATAACACAATCTGACCTGCCTGTACAACCTTGCTTAAGGCAAGTGTAATGAAGAGTGTAATACAATCAATGCACCTAACATATAATCCTACTTGACATATGTGTACCTCCTTTGCCTAGGGCAAGTGTAATGAGGAGTGTACAATCAATGCACCTGTCACATAATTCTAACTGACATATAACAAGTGGCTGCCAGGGGCTGCACTTTACAAGGTGATAGAATTTGTGTCTTTAGTTATACTTCCATATGGTAACATAATACCAGACTTCATGGCTCCACTGGTCTGTTATAATAGGGACAACTGACCACTAAGCACAGGTCAGGATGGGGGTTCGGTGGGGGTTTGGGGTGGAATCTGCTGACCGCCGGCCACAGAATGGAGGTGGCTGCTAAATTCAGGTGCATTTACATGGTATTTCGTTTGGGGGGAATCAGACTGACCACTTAGGCCAGGTGGCTGCTCTAAAGAGGTGACCACTAAGGCAGGTTGCACTGTATATACAAAAATCTGTCAACTTGTTAGAGAGAGAGAGAGAGAGAGAGAGAGAGAGAGACAGAGAGAGAGAGAGAGAGAGAGAGAGAGAGAGAGAGAGAGAGAGAGAGAGAGAGAGAGAGAGAGAGAGAGAGAACAAGGAACAACAATAAGCAGTAAATAAATAAAATAAAATAAAAAAAGGTCAAAATACATAATCTCTTTACCTTTGGTCAGGAGACATACACTAATAAAGTTCTTATTTTAAAAAACGCTGACATGGATGCCCCCTAAAACTCACATTAAAAAATATATATTATTATTTAATAAAATAAAAATAAGAAATAAAAAATTAATAAAATACATTTATATATAAATAACAAGCTCTAAATATAAGAAATAATGATGGGATGAAAATGAAAGTATGGCAAACAAATTGCAAATTTAATAAAAAGTTTACAACAGGGATCAGTTCTTAATTGTGATTGTGACATCAAATATATTTTGTGTATGAATGTACTGGGTGGTACTGGATGGTCTCACATATTGCAAAGCAGCCAGCAGAATTGACAATATAAAATTATCAGAGAAACAGCTAATAATTATCCTGCTATGTAATACAACTACTAAATGTTTGGATAACTGAGTACTAATTAAATGAATTTTTAGTAATTTAGAGCAGTTTACATTGTATTAGATTTCAGCATTGTATGCATACACAAAAAAATTATTATGTTGCCAAATAAATCTATAGATCTATCATTCATCCACTGTTTATTAGTGAAGCTTTAAAAAAAAATAGTGTTTTGGACAAAGTTTTGTTGAAAATGAGTTTTTGATATTATATTTTATTTCAAACTGGTAGGCCTATATTAAATGTATCTAGCAATGCAACCAACATACAATTGAAATAAGCATAATTTGGCAATTAATATATATTAATCTTGGTAAAGGTGATGATGCCCTTAAAACATCCTCACTAACACTATATATACACTAAATATAGATACTATAAATAATACTGCACACTGACCCTAAATATTATGTAACATTCTATTTACAAAGCAAAGCAGTATTCCAATTCTGTTCTCTTGCAAAAATATGGTCAGAAATATGGTGATACAAAATATTATTTGCCCATGCCTATATACCTATTCTTAGATACAAATTGCTCATTGCAATCAATGCAATAATTATGCTGTATTCTCAAAATATTGCAATTAACACCCTTTATGTTGTTGTGCTATCTGTTCTTGTTATAATTGCAATGAAAAATGTAACAGATTGTAATCAACAGGATTGAATTGATTCATATGGCTGAATGCATATATGGCCTAGCTGTTCTTGACTTAGGACATAAGTGACGTCACTGTCTTGCGTGCTGTGTGCAATAATGGTGGCCCCCAGCATGTTAGCGGTTGGTGCAAATTGCACTTTTAATTGGCTTGAAATCATATCAAACCAGAGTTTAAGACATTTCCTTTCACTGCAATATATTATTTAACATCTAATTGAACTGCTGGCATTACACTGGTTGCCCATTACACAGAGAATCGATTTTAAAATTCTTTGCTTAGTTTTTAAATGTATTCATAAGACTGCACCAACTATCTGTCTGACTTGATACAGATTCGATCATTTGCTCGGATTACAAGATCATCCAATAGTGACAATATCATCCAGAGGACATATATGTGCAAAATATGAATGAAATTGAAGACTTTCTTCCTGCTTTTTTGGGGCGAGAAACATAAATTTACTAACATTCATTGTAAAAATTGCTGACTCAGCCGTCCAGGGAGGTAGGTAGGTAGGTCTCCCCATTGGATAACATGGGAAAGAGAATTTTGCCTCAAGTTTCAAAACTAATTAAGGTTGGTGAATAGACAAGGTGTCCTATGTAATCTCCTAATTGTTCTCTGCATAATGACACCAGTTGGATGAAATTTGGTTGAATAGAACTGGAGTTAAAAATTATTGAAATTTGGACTGAAAAAAAATTCCAGGGCCTCAGGTGTTTAATCAAGGCCCTTGCCCTTCTACATTTACATAGTACTCCCTAGAGGACATATGTGTGAAAAGTATGAAGAAAATTGAAAAAGTCTTTCCTACTGTTTTTGGGGCAAAACACGTAAACCTGCTAACATTCATTGTAAAAATTGCTGACTCAGCGGTCCAGGGTTCTGGGAGGTAGGTAGGTCAGCAATTCAGTGATAAAAAAATTCTAGGACTTAAGCTGTTTGATGAAAGTAATTGCCCTTTTACAGTAATGTAGTACTACACAGAGTACATATATGTGCAAAATATAAATGAAATTGAAGACTTTCTTCCTGCTTTTTTGGGGCGATGCACATAAACTTCCTAACATTCATTGTAAAAATTGCTGACTCAGCGCTTCAGGGTTGGTAGGTCTTCCCATTGGATAACATGGGAAAGAGAATTTTGGCTCCAAGTTCGAAACTGGTAAAGGTTGGTGAATAGACATTTTATCCTATGTAAAGGCCTAATTTTTCTCTACATAATGACACCAGTTGCATGAAATTTGGTTGAATAGAAATGGAGTTAAAAATTATTGAAATTTGGAATGAAAAAAATTCCAGGGCCTAGGGTTTTTAAGCAAAGCCCTTGCCCTTTGAAATTTACATAGTACTCCTCAGAGGAAATATCTGTAAAAAAAATGGTGAGAATCCAAGCAGTTCTTCTACTGTTTTTTAGACTTTTTCATTTTGAGAAAATCAAAAAGTGACAAAAAATTTTCAATGTCTGACGATTTTCCAAACGGAACTACCTGGAGCATATTACTATACATTCCTGAAAAGACAACATTTCAAGGATTCTAAATATGTCTTTGAGATTCCTGTATCTCAATTTGGAGCCGAGATATAAGCAGTCAAAAAATGCAACTTTGGACCCCTGTACCACCTAGACCACTTTACCAAATGGGCTCATTTTTTGCATGAAAGTTGTGCTAGGGTAGGACTATAAAAGTGTGAAATTGCAAGTCAATATCATTATTCCTTCTATGGTTTTCAAAAAAGATTTCATGAAAATTTCGAATAACTTTTTTTCAAAAATTCATGGCTCAGTCAGCAGGCTCACAATTTGGCTCAAACTCCTTTCTGCACTGCGTATTTGTCTAAGGTATCTTGAAAAAAAATCTCATGCCATTATCTCTGCCCAGTTTCTTGAAACCGTGCCCTTAAATTTATTTTTTATTTTGTGAATTACGCAGAAGCGTCACGAAATTTGGTCATGAAATTTATGCATTTCAAAGCGCGCTCAGGCTGTCTATGTGACCTTGAAGTGCCAAAGCCCTGCCTTTATTAGTTTCTGAGTAATAAGCCTTTACTTCTTCAGAAGAATAAAAAGTTTATAACTAGACTTGCAATTGTCCCTGACAATTACGATAAACTTTCCTTTCCTTTTATCTTTCTTGTTTAGTACCATTAATTTCTGCACTGGAAAAGTCTCCAAGGTCTCTTGAAAAAAAATTTCATACCATTATCTCTGGCCAGTTTCTTGGAACCGTGATGAAAATTTTTTTTTGTATATCCTGAAATGCGCAGAAGTGTCATGAAACGTTCAGAGTGCGATTGGGCCTTACTAGGGGTGCCAACTTCCTAAGTATCATGGGGGTGGGAAATAGGTGTCCTCACTACAAATTGTTTTCATAAATTCAGAAATCTTTGCCTTATTGTCTTAAACTATTCATAAGATGAACACACACCAGCACTGACTTTCAAAAAATATCTATTGGGTTTTTCTGTACTCTGCATTGGGCCTGAGTTCAAAATGCATGAAAACTACATATGTAGGAAACACTGTAACCTTGACCCTTTGATCTAAATTTCTGAAATTTTCTTTTTTTTCAGTCATATGTATATACACACTTGTACATTTTTTGGGACTGATCTAATGAAAAATTTTGGGTTTTGGCTTTTTAAAGATTTTTTATTCAATTTCCAATAGAGAAAAAAATAAAGTACCTGAAAACCTCATAAATAATTGCCCTAACCTCTCAAGTTATACAGGAACTGTAAGATAATGAAAAAAGGTTTAACAACATATTGTTTTGATTACTGTACCTTGTATAGGACCCAGGTTCAAAACGCCTGAAAACTGCATATATAGGACACTCTGTGACCTTGACCCCATGACCTAGAATTCTGAAATAACTCACATTTGTGAAGCACATGTATATATACTCCTGTGAATTTTTTTGGTTCAATCTATCAACAACATTTTGGTCTGAGTAAGCAATTTAGGCTTTATGAGTGATAAAAAAATTCTAGGGCATAAGCTTTTTGATGAAGGTAATTGCCCTGTTACAGTCATGTAGTACTACCCAGAGGACATATATGTGCAAAATATGAATGAAATTGAAGACTTTCTTCCTGCTTTTTTGGGGCGAGAAACATAAATTTGCTAACATTCATTGTAAAAATTGCTGAGCGGTTTCAGGGAGGTAGGTAGGTAGGTAGGTCTCCCATTGGATAACATGGGAAAGAGAATTTTGGCTCCAGGTTCGAAACTGGTTAAGGTTGGTGAATAGACATTGTATCCTATGTAAAGGCCTAATTTTTCTCTACCTAATGACGCCAGTTGCATGTAATTTGAATGAAAAGAACTGGAGTTAAAAATTATTGAAATCTGGACTGAAAAAAAATTCTATTGCCTAAGCCTTTTGATCAAAGCCCTTGCCCTTTTACATTTACATAGTACTCCCTAGAGGACATATCTGTAAAAAAAATGGTGAGAATCCAAGCAGTTCTTCTACTGTTTTTTAGACTTTTTCATTTTGAGAAAATCAAAAAGTGACAAAAAATTTTCAATGTCTGACGCTTTTCCAAACGGAACGACTTAGAACATATTGCTATATATATCTGAAAAGAGAACATTTCAAGGATTCTAAATATGTCTATGAGATTCCTGTATCTCAATATGGAGCCGAGATATAAGCAGTCAAAAATCGCAACTTTGGACCCCTGTACCACCTAGACCACTTTACCAAATGGGCTCATTTTTTGCATGGTAGTTGTACTAGGGTAGGACTATACAAGTATGAAATGGCAAGTCAATATGATTATTCCTTCTATGGTTTTCAAAAAAAATTTCATGAAAATTTCGAACTACTTTTTTTAAAGAATTCATAGTTCAGTCAGCAGGCTCAGCATTTGGCTCAAACTCCTTTCTGCACTGCGTATTTGTCTAAGGTATCTTGAGAAAAAT
Organism: Alitta virens; assembly: GCA_932294295.1. Classification (NCBI taxonomy): domain Eukaryota; kingdom Metazoa; phylum Annelida; class Polychaeta; order Phyllodocida; family Nereididae; genus Alitta; species Alitta virens. The sequence goes on from OW028574.1 coordinate 24,124,400, forward strand.
TCCCATGGAATTATCTCTGCCCAGTTTCCTGAAACCGTGCTCTTAAATTTGTTTTTTCTTTTGTGAATTACGCAGAAGTGTCATGAAATTTGGTCATGAAATTTGTGCTGTTCAAAGCGCGCTCTGGCTGTCTGTGCACTCTTGAAGTGCCAAAGCCCTCTCTTTATTAGTTTCTGAGTAATAAGCCTTTACTTCTTCAGAAGAATAATAATAAAAAAAGAAAAATAAGACTTACAATAACAATATGAACTTTCCTACGGAAAGTTCATAACTAGACTTGCAATTGTCCCTGACAATTACGATAAACTTTCCTTTCCTTTTATCTTTTTTGTCCAGTACCATGAATTTCTGCAATTAATAAAGTACCTAAAAACCTCAAAAATAGTTGCCCTAACCTCTCAAGCTATACAGGAATAGAAAGATAATGAAAAAAGGTTTAAGAAAATATTTTTTTGGTTGCTGTACCTTGTATAGGACCCAGGTTCAAAACGCCTGAAAATTGCATATATAGGACACTCTGTGACCTTGACCCTGTGACATAGAATTCTGAAATAATTCACATTTGTGAAGCACATGTATATACACTCCTGTGAATTTTTTTTGTTCAATCTATCAACAACAGTTTTGGTCTTAGTAAGCAATTCAGGCTTTAAGAGTGATAAAAAAATTTTAGGACCTAAGCTGTTTGATGAAGGTAATTGCCCTATTACAGTAATGTAGTACTACCCAGAGGACATATATGTGCAAAATGTGAATGAAATTGAAGACTTTCTTCCTGCTTTTTTGGGGCGAGAAACATAAATTTACTAACATTCATTGTAAAAATTGCTGACTCAGCCATCCAGGGAGGTAGGTAGGTAGGTCTCCCCATTGGATAACATGGGAAAGAGAATTTTGCCTCAAGGTTCAAAACTAATTAAGGTTGGTGAATAGACAAGGTATCCTATGTAATCTCCTAATTTTTCTCTGCATAATGACACCAGTTGGATGAAATTTGGTTGAATAGAACTGGAGTTAAAAATAATTATTGAAATTTGGATTGAAAACAAATTCCAGGGCCTAAGGTGTTTAATCAAGGCCCTTGCCCTTCTACATTTACATAGTACTCCCTAGAGGACATATGCGTGAAAAGTATGAAGAAAATTGAAAAAGTCTTTCCTATTGTTTTTGGGGCAAAACACGTAAACCTGCTTACATTCATTGTAAAAATTGCTGACTCAGCGGTCCAGGGTTCTGGGAGGTAGGTAGGTCAGCAATTCAGTGATAAAAAAATTCTAGGGCCTAAGCTGTTTGATGAAAGTAATTGCCCTTTTACAATAATGTAGTACTACCCAGAGGACATATATGTGCAAAATATAAATGAAATTGAAGACTTTCTTCCTGCTTTTTTGGGGCGATGCACATAAACTTCCTAACATTCATTGTAAAAATTGCTGACTCAGCGCTTCAGGGTTGTTAGGTCTCCCCATTGGATAACATGGGAAAGAGAATTTTGGCTCCAAGTTCGAAACTGGTAAAGGTTGGTGAATAGACATTGTATCCTATGTAAAGGCCTAATTTTTCTCTACATAATGACACCAGTTGCATGAAATTTGGTTGAATAGAAATGGAGTTAAAAATTATTGAAATTTGGAATGAAAAAAATTCCAGGGCCTAGGGTTTTTAAGCAAAGCCCTTGCCCTTTAAAATTGACATAGTACTCCTTAGAGGACATATCTGTAAAAAAAATGGTGAGAATCCAAGCAGTTCTTCTAGTGTTTTTTAGACTTTTTCATTTTGAGAAAATCAAAAAGTGACAAAAAATTTTCAATGTCTGACGCTTTTCCAAACGGAACTACCTAGAGCATATTACTATACATTCCTGAAAAGACAACATTTCAAGGATTCTAAATATGTCTTTGAGATTCCTGTATCTCAATTTGGTGCTGAGATATAAGCAGTCAAAAAATGCAACTTTGGACCCCTGTACCACCTAGACCACTTTACCAAATGGGCTCATTTTTTGCATGAAAGTTGTGCTAGGGTAGGACTATAAAAGTGTGAAATTGCAAGTCAATATCATTATTCCTTCTATGGTTTTCAAAAAAAATTTCATGAAAATTTAGAATAACTTTTTTTCAAAAATTCATGGCTCAGTCAGCAGGCTCACAATTTGGCTCAAACTCCTTTCTGCACTGCGTATTTGTCTAAGGTATCTTGAAAAAAAATCTCATGCCATTATCTCTGCCCAGTTTCTTGAAACCGTGCCCTTAAATTTATTTTTTATTTTGTGAATTACGCAGAAGCGTCACGAAATTTGGTCATGAAATTTATGCCTTTCAAAGCGCGCTCTGGCTGTCTATGTGACCTTGAAGTGCCAAAGCCCTGCCTTTATTAGTTTCTGAGTAATAAGCCTTTACTTCTTCAGAAGAATAATAATAATAATAAAGAATAATAATAAAAAAAAAAAAAAAAAATAAGACTTACAATAATAAGATAAACTTTCCTTCGGAAAGTTTATAACTAGACTTGCAATTGTCCCTGACAATTACGATAAACTTTCCTTTCCTTTTATCTTTTTTGTCCAGTACCATGAATTTCTGCAATTCATAAAGTACCTGAAAACCTCGAAAATAGTTGCCCTAACCTCTTAAGCTATACAGGAATAGAAAGATAATGAAAAAAGGTTTAAGAAAATATTTTTTTGGTTGCTGTACCTTGTATAGGACCCAGGTTCAAAACGCCTGAAAATTGCATATATAGGACACTCTGTGACCTTGACCCTGTAACCCAAAATTCTGAAATAACTCACATTTGTGAAGCACATGTATATACACTCCTGTGAATTTTTTTTGGTTCAATCTATCAACAACATTTTGGTCTGAGTAAGCAATTCAGGCTTTAAGAGTGATAAAAAAAATTTAGGACCTAAGCTGTTTGATGAAGGTAATTGCCCTATTACAGTAATGAAGTACTACCCAGAGGACATATATGTGCAAAATATGAATGAAATTGGAGACTTTCTTCCTGCTTTTTTGGGGCGAGAAACATAAATTTACTAACATTCATTGTAAAAATTGCTGACTCAGCGGTCCAGGGTACTGGGAGGTAGGTAGGTCAGCAATTCAGGCTTTATGAGTGATAAAAAAATTCTAGGACCTAAGCTGTTTGATGAAGGTAATTGCCCTTTTACAGTAATGTAGCACTACCCAGAGTACATATATGTGCAAAATATGAATGCAATTGAAGACTTTCTTCCTGCTTTTTTGGGGCGATGCACGTAAACTTCCTAACATTCATTGTAAAAATTGCTGACTCAGCGGTTCAGGGTTGGTAGGTCTTCCCATTGGATAACATGGGAAAGAGAATTTTGGCTCCAAGTTCGAAACTGGTAAAGGTTGGTGAATAGACATGGTATTCTTTGTAAAGTCCTGATTTTTCTCTACATAATGACACCAGTTGCATGAAATTTGGTTGAAAAGAACTCAAGTTAAACATTATTGAAATTTGTACTGAAAAAAAATTCTAGGGCCTAAGCCTTTTGATCAAAGCCCTTGCCCTTTTACATTATCATAGTACTCCTTAGAGGACATATCTGTAAAAAAAATGGTGAGAATCCAAGCAGTTCTTCTAGTGTTTTTGGTATTTTTTCATTTTTTGAATTTCAAAAAGTGACAAAAAATTTTCAATGTCTGACGCTTTTCCAAACGGAAAGACCTAGAACATATTGCTAGACATATCTAAAAAGAGAACATTTCAAGGATTCTAAATATGTTTTTGAGATTCCTGTATCTCACTTTGGAGCCGAGATATAAGCAGTCAAAAAATGCAACTTTGGACCCCTGTACCACCTAGACCACTTTACCAAATGGGCTCATTTTTGGCATGGTAGTTGTCCTAGGGTAGGACTATAAAAGTGTGAAATTGCAAGTCAATATCATTATTCCTTCTATGGTTTTCAAAAAAAAATTCATGAAAATTTCGAACTACTTTTTTTCAAGAATTCATAGTTCAGTCAGCAGGCTCACCATTTGGCTCAAACTCCTTTCTGCACTGCGTATTTGTCTAAGGTATCTTGAGAAAAATTCCCATGGAGTTATCTCTGCCCAGTTTCCTAAAACCGTGCTCTTAAATTTGTTTTTTCTTTTGTAAATTACGCAGAAGTTTCACGAAATTTGGTCATGAAATTTGTGCTGTTCAAAGTGCGCTCTAGCCGTCTATGTGACTTTGAAGGGTTAAAGTCCTGCCTTTATTAGTTTCTGAGTAATAAGCCTTTACTTCTTCAGAAGAATAATAATAATAATAATAAAGAATAATAATAAAAAAAAAAAAAAAAAAAAAAAAAAAAAAAAAAAGAAAAATAAGACTTACAATAATAAGATAAACTTTCCTTCGGAAAGTTTATAACTAGACTTGCAATTGTCCCTGACAATTACGATAAACTTTCCTTTCCTTTTATCTTTTTTGTCCAGTACCATGAATTTCTGCAAATAATAAAGTACCTGAAAACCTCATAAATAATTGCCCTAACCTCTCAAGCTAAACAGGTATAGAAAGATAATGAAAAAAGGTTTAAGAACATATTTTTTTTTGTTACTGTACCTTGTATAGGACCCAGGTTCAAAACGCCTGAAAATTGCATATATAGGACACTCTGTGACCTAGAATTCTGAAATAATTCACATTTGTGAAGCACATGTATAGGCACTCCTGTGAATGTTTTTGTTCAATCTATCAACAAAATTTTGGTTCTGAGTAAGTGATTCAGGCTTTATGAGTGATAAAAAATTCTAGGGCCTAAGCTGTTTGATGAAGGGAATTGCCCTTTTACAGTCAGGTAGTACTACCAACAGGACATATATGTGAAAAGTATGAAGAAAATTGAAGAAGTCTTTCCTACATTTTTGGGGCAAAACACGTAAACTTCCTAACATTCATTGTAAAAATTGCTGACTCAGCGGTCCAGGGTTGTAGGAGGTAGGTCTCCCCATTGGATAACATAGGAAAGAGAATTTTGCCTCAAGGTTCAAAACTGGTTAAGGTTGGTGAATAAACAAGGTATCCTGTGTAAAGTCCTGATTTTTCTCTGCATGATGACACCAGTTGGATGAAATTTGGTTGAATAGAAATGGAGTTAAAAATTATTGAAATTTGGATTGAAAAAAAGTTCTATAGCCTAAGCCTTTTAAGCAAAGCCCTTGCACTTACACATTTACATAGTACTCATTAGAGGACATATCTGTAAAAAAAATGGTGAGAATCCAAGCAGTTCTTCTAGTGTTTTTTAGACTTTTTCATTTTGAGAAAATCAAAAAGTGACAAAAAATTTTCAATGTCTGACGCTTTTCCAAACGGAACTACCTGGAGCATATTACTATACATTCCTGAAAAGACAACATTTCAAGGATTCTAAATATGTCTTTGAGATTCCTGTATCTCAATTTGGAGCCGAGATATAAGCAGTCAAAAAATGCAACTTTGGACCCCTGTACCACCTAGACCACTTTACCAAATGGGCTCATTTTTTGCATGGTAGTTGTCCTAGTGTAGGACTATTAAAGTGTGAAATTGCAAGTCAATATCATTATTCCTTCTATGGTTTTCAAAAAAAATTTCATGAAAATTTCGAACTACTTTTTTTAAAGAATTCATAGTTCAGTCAGCAGGCTCACAATTTGGCTCAAACTCCTTTCTGCACTGCGTATTTGTCTAAGGTATCTTGAGAAAAATTCCCATGGAATTATCTCTGCCCAGTTTCCTGAAACCGTGCTCTTAAATTTGTTTTTTCTTTTGTGAATTACGCAGAAGTGTCATGAAATTTGGTCATGAAATTTGTGCTGTTCAAAGCGCGCTCTGCCTGTCTGTGCACTCTTGAAGTGCCAAAGCCCTCTCTTTATTAGTTTCTGAGTAATAAGCCTTTACTTCTTCAGAAGAATAATAATAATAAACTAGACTTGCAATTGTCCCTGACAATTACGATAAACTTTCCTTTCCTTTTATCTTTCTTGTCCAGTACCATTAATTTCTGCACTGGAGAAGTCTCCAAGGTCTGTTGAAAAAAAATTTCATGCCATTATCTCTGGCCAGTTTCTTGGAACCGTGAAGAAAAGTTTTTTTTGTATACCCTGAAATGCACAGAAGTGTCATAAAATAAGGTCATGAAATTTGTGCTGTTCAGAGTGCAATTGGGCCTTACTAGGGGTGCCAACTTCCTGAGTATCATGGAGGTAGGAAATAGGTGTCCTCACTACAAATTGTTTTCATAAATTCAGAAATCTTTGCCTTATTGTCTTAAACTATTCATAAGATGAACACACACCAGCACTGACTTTCAAAAAATATCTATTGGGTTTTTCTGTACTCTGCATTGGGCCTGAGTTCAAAATGCATGAAAACTACATATGTAGGAAACACTGTAACCTTGACCCTTTGATCAAGATTTCTGAAATTTTTCTTTTTTTTTTCAATTATATGTATATACACACTTGTAAATTTTTTGGGACTGATACAATGAAGAGTTGTGGGTTTTGGCTTTTTAAAGATTTTTTATTCAATTTCCAATAGAGCAATTAATAAAGTACCTGAAAACCTCATAAATAATTGCCCTAACCTCTCAAGCTATACAGGAATAGAAAGATAATGAAATAAGGTTTAAGAACATATTTTTTTGGTTTCTGTACCTTGTATAGGACCCAGGTTCAAAACGCCTGAAAATTGCATATATAGGACACTCTGTGACCTTGACCCTGATACCTAGAATTCTGAAATAATTCACATTTGTGAAGCACATGTATATATACTCCTGTGAATTTCTTTGGTTCAATCTATCAACATTTTGGTCTGAGTAAGCAATTTAGGCTTTATGAGTGATAAAAAAATTCTAGGGCTTAAGCTTTTTGATGAAGATAATTGCCCTTTTACAGTCATGTAGTACTCCCCAGAGGACATCTATGTGCAAAATATGAATGAAATTGAAGACTTTCTTCCTGCTTTTTTGGGGCGAGAAACATAAATTTGCTAACATTGATTGTAAAAATTGCTGACTCAGCGGTTTCAGGGAGGTAGGTAGGTAGGTCTCCCCATTGGATAACATGGGAAAGAGAATTTTGAAGAAAATATGTCCTCTGGATGATATTGTCACTATTGGATGATCTTGTAATCCGAGCAAATGATCGAATCTGTATCAAGTCAGACAGATAGTTGGTGCAGTCTTATGAATACATTTAAAAACTAAGCAAAGAATTTTAAAATCGATTCTCTGTGTAATGGGCAACCAGTGTAATGCCAGCAGTTCAATTAGATGTTAAATAATATATTGCAGTGAAAGGAAATGTCTTAAACTCTGGAGATTACATAGGACACCTTGTCTATTCACCAACCTTAATTAGTTTTGAACCTTGAGGCAAAATTCTCTTTCCCATGTTATCCAATGGGGAGACCTATCTACCTACCTCCCTGGACCGCTGAGTCAGCAATTTTTACAATGAATGTTCGTAAATTTATGTTTCTCGCCCCAAAAAAGGAGGAAGAAAGTCTTCAATTTCATTCATATTTTGCACATATATGTCCTCTGGGTAGTACTACATTACTGTAATAGCGCAATTACCTTCATCAAACAGCTTAGGTCCTAAAATTTTTTTATCACTCTTAAAGCCTGAATTGCTTACTAAGACCAAAACTGTTGTTGATAGATTGAACCAAAAAAATTCACAGGAGTGTATATAAATGTGCTTCTCAAATGTGAATTATTTCAGAATTCTATGTCACAGGGTCAAGGTCACAGAGTGTCCTATATATGCAATTTTCAGGCGTTTTGAACCTGGGTCCTATACAAGGTACAGCAACCAAAAAAATATTTTCTTAAACCTTTTTTCATTATCTTTCTATTCCTGTATAGCTTAAGAGGTTAGGGCAACTATTTTCGAGGTTTTCAGGTACTTTATTGATTGCAGAAATTCATGGTACTGGACAAAAAAGATAAAAGGAAAGGAAAGTTTATCGTAATTGTCAGGGACAATTGCAAGTCTAGTTATAAACTTTCCGAAGGAAAGTTTATCTTATTATTGTAAGTCTTATTTTTCTTTTTTTTTTTTTTTTTTATTATTCTTTATTATAAACTTTCCGAAGGAAAGTTTATCTTATTATTGTAAGTCTTATTTTTCTTATTTTTTTTTTTTTTTATTATTCTTTATTATTATTATTATTCTTCTGAAGAAGTAAAGGCTTATTACTCAGAAACTAATAAAGAGAGGGCTTTGGCACTTCAAGAGTGCACAGACAGCCAGAGCGCGCTTTGAACAGCACAAATTTCATGACACTTCTGCGTAATTCACAAAAGAAAAAACAAATTTAAGAGCACGGTTTCAGGAAACTGGGCAGAGATAATTCCATGGGAATTTTTCTCAAGATACCTTAGACAAATACGCAGTGCAGAAAGGAGTTTGAGCCAAATTGTTAGCCTGCTGACTGAACTATGAATTCTTTAATAAAAGTAGTTCGAAATTTTCATGAAATTTTTTTTGAAAACCATAGAAGGAATAATCATATTGACTTGCTATTTGATACTTGTATAGTCCTACCCTAGTACAACTACCACACAAAAAATGAGCCCATTTGGTAAAGTGGTCTAGGTGGTACAGGGGTCCAAAGTTGCGATTTTTGACTGCTTATATCTCGGCTCCAAATTGAGATACAGGGATGTCAAAGACATATTTAGAATCCTTGAAATGTTCTCTTTTCAGAAATGTATAGTAATATGCTCTAGGTAGTTCCGTTTGGAAAAGCGTCAGACATTGAAAATTTTTTGTCACTTTTTGATTTTCTCAAAATGAAAAAGTCTAAAAAACACTAGAAGAACTGCTTGGATTCTCACCATTTTTTTTACAGATATGTCCTCTAAGGAGTACTATGTAAATGTGTAAGGGCAAGGGATTTGCTTAAAAGGCTTAGGCTATAGAATTTTTTTTCAATCCAAATTTCAATAATTTTTAACTCCATTTCTATTCAACCAAATTTCATCCAACTGGTGTCATCATGCAGAGAAAAATCAGGACTTTACACAGGATACCTTGTTTATTCACCAACCTTAACCCGTTTTGAACCTTGAGGCAAAATTCTCTTTCCTATGTTATCCAATGGGGAGACCTAGCTCCTACAACCCTGGACCGCTGAGTCAGCAATTTTTACAATGAATGTTAGGAAGTTTACGTGTTTTGCCCAAAAAATGTAGGAAAGACTTCTTCAATTTTCTTCATACTTTTCACATATATGTCCTGTTGGTAGTACTACATGACTGTAAAAGGGCAATTCCCTTTAGTGCTTAGGCACTAGCATTTTTTATCACTCATAAAGCCTGAATCACTTCCTCAGAACCAAAATTTTGTTGATAGATTGAACAAAAAAATTCACAGGAGTGCATATACATGTGCTTCACAAATGTGAATTATTTCAGAATTCTAGGTCTCAGAGTGTCCTATATATGCAATTTTCAGGCGTTTTGAACCTGGGTCCTATACAAGGTACAGTAACCAAAAAAATTATTTTCTTAAACCTTTTTTCATTATCTTTCTATACCTGTTTAGCTTGAGAGGTTAGGGCAATTATTTATGAGGTTTTCAGGTACTTTATTAATTGCTCTATTGGAAATTGAATAAAAAACCTTTAAAAAGCCAAAACCCAAATTTTTTCATTGGATCAGTCCCAAAAAATGTATAAGTGTGTGACTGAAAACTGGCCAGAGACAATGGCATGAAATATTAATATAAGGATTCAATGTCTGACGCTTTTCCAAACGGAAGTACCTAGAGCATATCACTATACATTTCTAAAAAGAGAACATTTCAAGGATTCTAAATATGTCTTTGAGATTCATGTATCTCAATTTGGAGCCGAGATATAAGCAGTCAAAAAATGCAATTTTGGACCCCTGTACCACCTAGACCACTTTACCAAATGAGCTCATTTTTTGCATGAAAGTTGTGCTAGGGTAGGACTATAAAAGTGTGAAATTGCAAGTCAATATCATTATTCCTTCTATGGTTTTCAAAAAAAATTTCATGAAAATTTTGAACTACTTTTTTTAAAGAATTCATAGTTCAGTCAGCAGGCTCACAATTTGGCTCAAACTCCTTTCTGCACTGCGTATTTGTCTAAGGTATCTTGAGAAAAATTCCCATGGAATTATCTCTGCCCAGTTTCCTGAAACCGTGCTCTTAAATTTGTTTTTTCTTTTGTGAATTACGCAGAAGTGTCATAAAATTTGGTCATGAAATTTAAGCTGTTCAAAGCGCGCTCTGGCTGTCTGTGCACTCTTGAAGTGCCAAAGCCCTCTCTTTATTAGTTTCTGAGTAATAAGCCTTTACTTCTTCAGAAGAATAATAATAACTAGACTTGCAATTGTCCCTGACAATTACGATAAACTTTCCTTTCCTTTTATCTTTCTTGTTTAGTACCATTAATTTCTGCACTGGAAAAGTCTCCAAGGTCTCTTGAAAAAAAATTTCATACCATCATCTCTGGCCAGTTTCTTGGAACCGTGAAGAAAATTTTTTTTTGTATACCCTGAAATGCGCAGAATTGTCATGAAACGTTCAGAGTGCGATTGGGCCTTACTAGGGGTGCCAACTTCCTAAGTATCATGGGGGTGGGAAATAGGTGTCCTCACTACAAATTGTTTTCATAAATTCAGAAATCTTTGCCTTATTGTCTTAAACTATTCATAAGATGAACACACACCAGCACTGACTTTCAAAAAATATCTATTGGTTTTTCTGTACTCTGCATTGGGCCTGAGTTCAAAATGCATGAAAACTACATATGTAGGAAACACTGTAACCTTGACCCTTTGATCTACATTTCTGAAATTTTCTTTTTTTTCAGTCATATGTATATACACACTTGTACATTTTTTGGGACTGATCTAATGAAAAATTTTGGGTTTTGGCTTTTTAAAGATTTTTTATTCAATTTCCAATAGAGAAAAAAATAAAGTACCTGAAAACCTCATAAATAATTGCCATAACCTCTCAAGTTATACAGGAACTGTAAGATAATGAAAAAAGGTTTAACAACATATTTTTTTGATTACTGTACCTTGTATAGGACCCAGGTTCAAAACGCCTGAAAATTGCATATATAGGACACTCTATGACCTTGACCCCATGACCTAGAATTCTGAAATAACTCACATTTGTGAAGCACATGTATATATACTCCTGTGAATTTTTTTGGTTCAATCTATCAACAACATTTTGGTCTGAGTAAGCAATTTAGGCTTTATGAGTGATAAAAAAATTCTAGGACATAAGCTTTTTGATGAAGGTAATTGCCCTGTTACAGTCATGTAGTACTACCCAGAGGACATATATGTGCAAAATATGAATGAAATTGAAGACTTTCTTCCTGCTTTTTTGAGGCGAGAAACATAAATTTGCTAACATTCATTGTAAAAATTGCTGACTTAGCGGTTTCAGGGAGGTAGGTAGGTAGGTCTCCCCATTGGATAACATGGGAAAGAGAATTTTGGCTCCAGGTTACATGTGATTAATTAATTGCAATGTTATTATAGTACTTGACACTTGAAACATATGCCTAGAACACCTCAACAAGGCTGTAAGGTGCTGCCCTCTCTTGTAAAAGTTGCATTCAATTTACATTCCACAAGGTGACGCTTATTACACTTTTTTCAGCCACTAATATGCATGAGACACATCTTAAGTAAACATTAGCCGTAGTGCAATGGCGTGGATTAGGAATGTGTTTATACTTTGTCATAGATGCTGCATGGCTTAATGGTCAGTGCTACATGTGTAAAATACAGTTATATCACATTTATGCCAGGTAAATAAGTGCATCCAGCCTTACATGGGCTAATCTGGCCTGATATTACGAGGTGTGATAAATTGGGTTGGGATTTATATATTTCATTGTCATATAATTATGTCAATATTGCTATGCACATAACATTTGTAATAGTAACAAAGGCATATTAGTAATAATTGAGGCAATATATTGGATGCATCACAGAATGCATCTTGTTTCTGCAGCTAAATCCCTTTTATGAGGCAGCAGATGTTTGATCAATTTATGCTGAAATATATGTAGGGCCTATTGCTAATAGGAATGTACTATGTGCGTAGGGGGTACATAATTATTTTTTCCACTTTGCTGTTCTGTATGAAATAAGTTGAACAGCAAATGGGCTTTATTGTCTGTCTGGGAAGTATTTATTTCTATAGGCTTACAAAATAATTGTTGTACAGGTACTTCATTAGCAGCGTGCAATGAATAATAAAGATTGGACAACATTTGTGTTTTTTATTTTTGACAGATTATCCTGGGGAAAGTTCAGCCTTGTACGATGTAGCTGCGGTGAGAATTTGCGTCACTGGAGAAATTCAGCTGTACATCAAGACATTGAACATAAACAGTTATTCAAGCTCAAAATACTGGATTCACGGATGCCAAGCAGGATGCTGCTAGTTACCCGGATTATTGATGCTTTTTTGCTTGTGATAGTTGTTGAATGTTTTTCTTTTTAATGAGAATTTATCCTTGTGGTGGACTGATAGCTGTGTTGATGTAAAATATAACCAGTTTCAAATTAGTGATATTATTTACTTATACACCCAAGTGAGATATTGTTCATAAGATGAGGAAACTCTGAATGTTCTAATAACATGCATTTTTGTTTTTTAAGGAAGCACCTGCATGTGCTAATTCTTGAAAAGCAAAGGCATGTGCCAGGAGGCCACTTGAGAGTTATACTGGATATGTATTATGAGCCGAATTGTATATTAAAATATCCCCTTTGACGGAACCTTGCGGTGATAACTTATCAAGGGGTTGCGGTTGTCCAGTATGCTTCAAGTATCTGAGTCTGTTGCACCCTGGGGAACACTTCTTATTGTGAAGTTTCTTCATGTTATGCTGTGGCAATAGTCTTGTTTCTTTTGATCTAATGAGAATTCAATATTAACTACACACATTGGGTCAATGCAGCCATCAGCAATAAGCTATGTAAATGATGTCACAACTTGCAATAGCATTGTCATTGATGTTCTTTTTGACAGGTGAACTGAAGTTGATTTATGTGCAGGTCTGGTACCATTTGTCATAGTCTTTCAATGTGCAATACAGAGATAAACAGTGGCTATAAATTATTCTGAAAGTGTGACTCTTATTATTTGTTTCGTATAACTTTTATATCTATATTTTTAAGATGGATTCCTTTGACAGAGTATCATTTTCATGTAGTATTTAACACTAGACTTTAATAAATATAAAACAAGCAATTATCATATAGTTTATTCACATCAATTGAACATATCTCTGAAAACATACAATAAATGACCCAATGTGCAGCACAACATTTTTCTTTTGTGATGTGATACCATGGCATGACAGCATTAATGTAGAACGATTTGTATTGGCATGCATATATATATATATAATGTATTGCAGTGCAGTCAATTACAGAATGGGGTATTTTTCTACTGCGACTGCATGGACAATAATGTTTTCTACCATGAGGGGGATGGTGGGCATTAATGATGATAAATGTTAATGATGAGATCGTCATATTAGTGCTGTGTAGAGTAATGATTGGACTTGTGCACCATACTGCCATAGTGCAGCTAAGCTACTACACACAGATACTGAGTACAAAGCACAAGTACATTTTATATTCCTAATAATAACCCATTGTAACAAGTCATAGTCACAGCGACACAAGAAATCATGATCACAGCATCATATAGTTAGTATGATATGATTATCATCATGCGGTAGCGAATCAATATTTCAGCTTATTGCATTTCTATTCACTTGAAATTCTTAAGAATGTATATGGCATTCAATATGTTGAACCACTGCTCAAAATGAAGAACATAAGTAAGTTAGGAACATAACATTATGGTATCTGTAACATTTTTTCTTCTGTCTATTAGCAAATAAATAGCTAAAAATAAAAAAGATGGGCTGAGAAACTTGTTAACCACAGTTGCAGAGATGATTATTCTCATTGATAATGCAGTCAATTAAGTGAAGTTTTATCTGTGAAAGTAGGTCTCACGCAGAGTGTCGAACAGTGTCTTTGGATCTGCAAATAAATCAAATAAACTGATATAATTATGTGATAAAGTATTTAGAGGAATTACGAATACATAAATGAATAGTATTTCTGTTGTAGACTTACTTGTCAATGAAGCAGCAGTATGCAGTTCAGTTTTCAGAATTTTCGCAGCTCTCTTCCTATAGAAAGGTAACAAGGACGAGATGACAGAGCTTGTAGTGGTACTGAGGTGATTGTGGAATCGGCTAACACATGCAAGGAGTTCTGCAAATAAAGAAATTCATGTTCTGTGAGTTGTAATTACACAACAATTCATGGAATATTGAGATGGTGTTGTATTCAAGAGGGTATATATTTCACTATCGGAAACTGAGGAATAAAGGGTGATAATAGTGAATTTGTGAAGGATACATTGAAATGTTATTACATAATATCTTGGAATTAATCTAAAATTGCAAAATTACACTTACAGTGGTGTCTTCCACATTCATTGGTATTTTTTGAGGTGTGATGAAAGCAATTCACTCTGCGAATGTTGGCAGTGTGACCACTTCAAACTCGATGCCTGGGTGACTCACTTCAAAGTTTTTGAGGTGGTTTCAGTGGAAAGGAGATGCTATTGTCTTGCATTTGGGCATCAAATGAGTTGTTGTGCTGATGACCTCTTCTCCTTGACATATGTTTGTGTTGGTGCTAGAGAAGACGATAATCCAATCAAGTGCAGACCTCATTGTGTTATACTGGAGAAAACTGCATTACCAATGGGAGCAAATCATATCTGTTTCTGTAATTGACAGGTTTGGTCTGCCCATTGAGAAAAACAAGAGAGAAGACTAACAAACTAATAAAGGAGAACACAGAATGCAGTGACAGAGATTTTCAATCCCTATGTATAATTAGACATATTTCCATTGGCTAAGCTGTCAGTGATGGACTGCATAATGGTGGATAATTATTAAAGTACAGTGTACAATGATATACAAAAGTATACAAGGAATGTGCCAATACACTATATAAACAAGAAGATTATTGACTAGTTTTGGTTGGTACATATATATTCATTTTTGTATAATCCAAATATCATGATACTTAAGTTAATTATTTGAAATTAAAACAGTCACTCTATATAAAGCAATACATAAATGACACAGAACTGTTAGTTGAAAGACATAGGAAGTAAACATGGCAGAAGTGCAGTGCCTCTGTCCGTACAATATGTGAGATGTTAAATACCATAGCTATGTAAATATTTATTAATGTAATTCTAATAATAGCATGAAAATTTTGTCAATTTTTTTGGTTATATTAAGGGCACAGATGGAGCATCATGATGGCAGCTCTGTGTGATTCCCATGCACATATTTCACAATTGTACTTAACCTATTTTGCCGAAATAAGTTGCACTATACAGGACAAATAAAATTAGCTACCTACATTATCTGGAACAGGTGTGGTAGCAAGATGAAGAACTATCAGTGCTGATGATATAGCAGTTGCAGCATTGGTGCTATGCACACATGGGACGATCAAGGGGTTGTGTCTGGGGCCAAGCACTGGGGAGTGGGTGTTATGCAAATAGTCTGAAGTAAAAAGGTGATGCATGAAATACACTATAAAGTAAAATTAATAAAAATAAATTGATGAAATTGTGCATGTCACCTTGTAAAGGCGCTTTGATAATGAATTAGTAGAAATGTGGTTAGTGGTTAGTACCAGATCTGGTTGAATGTTTTAGAACAACTAAAATCTGATGTGGCTGAATCGACATTGTGGGCATGTGTTATGGGGGAGAAAAACTAACAGCATACAGGGGGGCACTACGACCGTAGTACATAAAAAAAAAAAAAACATAAGATGATGTTATTACACAATTGTTGCATGGATGACGTCACAATATAGATGACGTCATCAACCAATACTTATCTGTTACAGTCTCAGTGAACTCTGGTGTTACTTCGCTATTGAATGGCCCTGTTGAACAGTCTGCACTTAGTGTGCACTGAAAGTTAAGGTGAATATTACAAGAATAGAGATGATAGGGAACATTTCCTGTGTGCCATATGCTATGTCATGTACCTAAAATACTGCAATGGCCAAATGTTCTCTCAGGAAGAATTACAACCCCAGTAGCATATGATGTTGTTAAGACGTCCACAAAATGTGATGCTGTTGACATCATGTGCTGCTGGTTATGGAAGTGGCCATGGAGGGAGGGATGGCTGTGATGGGAATGATGAGAAGGGAGGGATGGGTCAAGGCGGGATGCTGCAACTGCTGGTCACTGTTGAGTAGGTGTTTGTTCAAGTGGCATGTGATTCGATCATATTAAGACCCATAAACTTAAATTCATTTATCTCAAGTTCACTATGAAATTATGTCATTGTAAGTGGATATGAATTATTAGTATGAAGATTATTACCATGTACCTATGAGTAACTACATCCTTTTCACTGCATACAAGCGATGTCATTCATTCTTGGAAATTGCTAATTGTACGCTCCAATCTTGATATTGTTCATGATCATGGTACTTTAGGAAAATCATAATGGTAACTCACTGTAGTTTCTGATAAACAAGAATATATGCAAATTTACTTCGTTTCGGCAATTGAGTTTGGCTAATTTCATGGTCATTACATCTGTACCAACTGTCCTGCTGTGCATCTTTCAAATCTGAAAAATAGTGACCACTCTTACTGTCAGCACCACTATGGTAAATCACAGCAGTAAGTTCATAAGATATGTTGCGCTTGGTCATAATCTGTTGGGCTATAATGACTGGGCTATGGATCTTTTGCAAGTTGTTGTCAAATCTCATGATCACTATAAACAGAACAGGTGGTGATGTTATGATTTCAGTGTTGCATGTTGTTGAATCACTTCCACAGATATTGCAAGGTCTATCAGAATGCACGTCTGATGGCTCAATGATTACCCTAGCAATTTTGCCTTTCTTGACTGTACATGATAGGTAGTTGACGCTTTCATTACTTGTGAAAGAATTGCCACAAATTTCGCATGAGAACAAATGGCATAATTGTGCATAAACGATTTGTTTGACTAAAGTATGTTCAAGTGCTGTTGTGTAAAATTCTTCGAAATGGAGGAATTGCAGCATAGTGAGTAGAAATTCATGTGCATCCTGTTGGATGCCTATTGGCCACTCATACATTTGTGGAAATTCAAAAAGTGCTCTTGGGCTGATGGTGTAGGTATTTGAATCATGAAGTTTTGATTTTAAATGTTTCAAGCAATTTGCCAGTGGGTATCCAGATTGCAGCAAGGGATCCAAGATAGGTGTGTTAATTAGGACTTGCAAAATGCTGTTGGCATAGCATGTGTTACCCAGATTTACCATACCTTTGATTGGCTGTGCAATGGTTCTTTCTGATTGAGTGGAGCTCGGGTTTCTGTCTACCTTGTCTGAATCTTTATTTGTTCTTTGATCAGAATAGCTCGGTTGACTATCAATCAAAAAATTTCCAATTGGCTCTCTGACTTTAGTCTTTCTACTCTTTCCTGTTTTTGTAGATGTCTTTTTTCCTTTGGTGGGGATCTCTTTCATCATAGGATTCACAGTAGGGGGTAATGCATTTGTTTCTGTTATTTGATTGAGATTGCTGGAGTTAGCTATTGCATCTTGCGGAAGTGGTTTGTTTGGTTTGTCTGATTCCAGGTCGTTCTCATGATTCAGGAATGATACTTTAACAGCCTCATGGTCCGAATAGTATGTTGGTAAAACTTGGCATCTGACTATATTACATTGCTTTGTGTACACTGCATCGAGCAAGGAGCCAGTTAATGTTGTACTTTCATTGACATGCTGTTCATAGTGATTCTTTGAAAATGTGTCATAAATTGGATGCATTTTATCATCCAGGAGATTCTCATTAAAGTCACCAGCAATGACAGTGGGAGTATTTCCATACGTCTGATCAACATAACACAGCATATCATTCAGATGTTGCTTGAAATGAGAAATATTTTGACTGGGTTTCCTGTAGATTACTATAGCAATCAGATTTAATGAGTTGATGTCATGTAGCATGAGTGCCATAGCTTCCAATTCAGCAACTGGGATATCTATGTTTGTAAAACTCAGTGTATTTCTGATGTAAACTGCTAAACCACCTCTTCCTGTATCACTCAACCTCTCTTTTCTCTCTAGCATGTAGCCCTCAATCTCTAGTGCAGCTGATGGAACATCTGGTTTCAAAAATGTTTCACTGAACATCATATCACTCAGAGCATTATTTCTGTTCTTTATGTCCTGCATTTTTGATCGTAACCCTTGAATATTATGGTGCAATATTGTCAACCATGTGTCAACAGGTGTAATCTCTTTGATCTCTGGATGTTCTTGCATAGTCAGAAGATGCTCATGTACCTGATCATGTCGATAGATCTTGCCAGCATCATAATTGTCTATGTATAAGCCGTCAATAGAAGTCACTCGACTTAGTGCAACATAAGATTGGCCAGGTGCAAAGATACCATCCATATCAAAAACTATTTGCTGTTTGCTGAGGCCTTGGCATTTGTGAATTGTGGAAGCCCAACCAAGCTTTAATGGAAACTGTCTACGTTTGATGTTTTGAGATGAAGCCATGGCTTCTTCATACAATTCTATTGCAACACCTGTTTGCTCATTATTTGCTGAAGTGACCTGTGTTTTTCTGCCAGTAGTACGCTGGTCAAATTTGACATAGATAATTTTTGTTTCACATTCGGGGTCTCTGGGTTCAAATCCCACAATTGTACCAAAAGCACCATTCACCAAACCATCTGCTACACAAATGTTTCTCATTAACATGACTCTGGCTGATAAATCTACATGCAAGGAATCCAGTAGGTCACCCGAGTTTCCACGTTTTGACACAAGCATCATTTTGCCAGTGTGCAGGTCTTTTTCATAATCTTTAGCTTCCAGAACCCTTGGACTGTTGGAAATTTTGTTCAGCATTTCTAGATTAAAATCAGTTGCTCTTTTGTTAGTAGCATAAACATGGAGTGCATCACTTGGCTTATCACACCTGTTATTACGTGCTGTCAAAGTCATGTCATCTTCTGGTGAGATTTTGTCAGTTTTTGATTTTAGCCGCAATCGATTCAAGAGCTCTGCAAATTGTTTGTCATCTTTTTGTCTCATGACTTCATCGAGGAAAGTAATCTTGAACAGATCATGCCAAATATCAAAGCCTTGACTGTAATCAGTGATCATCAGAGATTTTGCTTTCACAGGTGGTAATTGGTAAAAGTCACCAACAGCAAGAATTGATACATTTCCAAACCAAACATCTGTGGCAGTAGATCTTATGCGTTTGATTTGTGACAATCTGCCATCTATGTATGCCATGAGCCGTCTGTCTACCATGGAGACTTCATCAATTATCATTATTTTAAGATTAGCCAGTTGTGATCGAAGTGTATTGAGAGTTTCCTCGCGGAGTGGTTCATAATAGGGTTTCAGTTTCATGGGTATCTTCAGTGCTGAATGAATTGTGAAGCCACCAATGGTAAAAGCAGCAGTTCCTGTTGGTGCAGTCAAAAGTACAGTTGTATCATCTGGATTTCCATAGTCACGCAGAATTCTATGAGCTTCATTTACAATGGTTTTCACTAGGAAAGATTTACCACAACCACCAGGTGATGATATGTACAAGTGGAATGGCTGGACAGTTCTATTGTGTTTTAGAGCAATGCAGTGTTGTCGCACATAGTAAAATATTTCTTGCTGCTTCTTATTCAGATTTTTTAATGTTGATCGTACAGTGTCTCCTGTAAGCTCAACAGAACAAAGGGATCCTACTCTAATACTCTGTTCTTCACTGCGCAGGTCAGGTATCTCTAAAGATTCATCCTCCACATCATCATCGCGTTCTCTTTGTGCCAAGTGTTCTAACCTTTCCATTTCGCTTTGAGGGGCAATTTGCGCCCATGCATCCTCTAAATGACCATTTGTCCGTAAATTTTCCCAAGCATTTTGTAATTGATCAGTATTGGCATCAAATTCTTGTTGGTTTTTATGAACAATATCAACTATTGGTTCAGGAACCGTTTCATTTTGCAACCTTACAGAGCCAGTTTTGAAGAACTCTTCATAGGAGTTAAACCCTGTAGGCTTAAGTTGTTTGATGGTTCTGTGTGGAAGGTACAGCTTCAGCAGAGTTAAAAAGTGCTTTTCAGGATATTTTGTATCTGAGTGGCTTGTATAGCGTATAACTGCAGGTTTACCCCTTGTTCTACGCATGACATGTCCAAGATCATTCTGTAGAGCAAATACATTTGGGTTTTTGTTGCGTACTGCTTTGGTTGCCTCTGGCTTTGATAGTACTCTGTAGTATGAAGCAAATGTTGCTTGACACATATCATTGAAAGCAGGATGAGCAGGTCGAGCCAGATATCTGTCATATAAACTTGTCGTCCATATATCATCTGATTCTCCATTTCTTGATGCTTCCATCTGAATCACAGATAAGGGTTTGGACAGTCTGATAGGGTGTTCATCAGTGGCAATAAATACTGTATTTCGTGAACAACCTTTTAAGTGCAAACCACATGTTCTTGCAACTGCCTCTTGAACAGATACTTCTCTCTTTCGGAAATACACAAGGCCCAATTGTTTCATCTGCTTTCTCAAGTCATGGTTTTCTTTTTGTTTGAGCTCAGCAAAAGCTTCTTTCAATACTTCTCCAAGCTCATGTTCACTCTTCGAGATGTATGACAATATATACATGATGCATGAATATGGATCAAGTACATACTGCAAGTCAAGATTCGCTCCATATGCCCTTAACAAAGCTTCGTTATATTGATTTGTCCAAATATCAGTTGTATTTCGCTTCAATACAATTGATGGCTTCCTGGCTATAATTGCCATAGCTTTTTGTAAATTTTCAGCACTGTGAAACCCAGCTTTTGCAAGTAATTCCTCAGCAGAGAAATTGTAATTCGCTTTGTCAGTCAAGAGTGATCGAAGGTATTCAAGGTGACTTTGTGCTATATCCTCAGTCAACTTTATTTGGTATGTTTCAGGATCAATTTTCACTTCATAAAGTGGTTCATCCTCACCCAAAGGTTTTGGTTTGACAAGAAAAGTTTTTGTTGAGACTGGCCGTGGGAAGTGGAATCGGCACTCAGTTTTTCCTTTTCTGCATGATTTAGTATGTTTCTGTCTATGAATCTGTACACTTGAAACAATCTCATGCAATTCAGGATCAATATCTGGGTCAGGTAGCTCACATGTAATGTATCGATCTACAAATGATACGATTTCCTCATCACTTGATTTACCATAGACAGGAGCATTTTCTACCCAGAACAAACAATGTATATGAGGAGCACCCCTCTGTTGGAACTCAACTCTGTAGAAATGGTCAGTAACATGGCCTATCACATTTGATCCCTTAATCAATCGCATTAAAAGCATCACCCGGTGATAAAACATTCGCACAGCAATTACTGGGTTGGATCTGAGTATCTCACACTTTTGAGCCCATTCAAGCTTGTCAAAATCCACTGGACTCCCTTGCAAACTCGCAATTGTTTCTATAGTTTCAGGCCACCTGCTTAGTTCAGCGCATGAGAATGTTGCAAAGAAAGTTGGCAAACCACACTGACGTATCATTGCAAAAAGATCACTCATGGTGCGCTTCCAGTACTCAGGACTTCCTCTACAATCTTGCATGTATCGAAAACTCTCATCTGCCTTCAACATGTCTTGGAGCTTATCTTTGTTACTGAGCATTTGAGCTGTGATTGTTTCACCACGAAATGTTTTAGTTTGTTTCCGGAAAGATATGGATATGCCAGAGATCAACTTTTCAAGCTCACATACATATTGTGCATAGAAAATATACTGTGTATTTCCTGAGAACCTGAGATCAGCAGAGAATAATCGTGAATTGAAATATGTGCCTTTGCCTAATTTTTTCTCTCTATCTTCATCAATGGTGTTTTTTGCAGTAGGAAATAATGCAGGAAAAGCTTTAGCTTCACCCATCTGACATGTCAGAATGCTTTCTGGTTTGTGACCCTCTGCAGGTGCTATTGAGTAAATTGAATTTTCAATTTCTGCCAATGCATCTGACATCAAATCGACTGGTTCAAGGCAGGTGTCATGTCCCAAGCCACATAGTTGGTTGTCATCATCACCATCATCATGTTCGTCATCATCATCATCATCATCACTTAAAGCATCAGCCTTATCAGTCCCCTCATCAAAATCACTAATAGCAGTTTGTGGTTGACGTTTTGAGTCATTGCAGCTATGCTTATCAGTTTTTGTATCTGTCTCATGGTTCACATCAAGTTCTACATTGTCATTGACCTGCATATCAGACTGAATGCCAGCAGTGTCTTGAAAATGTTCACTGTTGTCATCACAAGTTTCACCAATATGTAAGAGGCATTGCAATTCATTTGCATCATGTGTCCACTGTGGGTTGAATGGTATGTTTGCATACAAATGATTTATTTGTTTTAATGTCAATATTGCTTTCTCCACTTTAGAAATGTTCACCATCTGGTAATTAACATGAGATTTGAACTCAAGTTTGCGCTTCAATTTCACGCCTATGATAGTGCTTTCAGGCAAATTTCTTGGTAGAGCAGTACTTATTTTGGAAAAGTTAGACTGAACAACAACTACTGGTCCCTTAATTCCTTTCTCTCCAGCTTGAGGTAGTGACACCAGCTTCATGAATGGAATATTGATTGCAATGAGTTGTTGCTCAAGAGTATTCAAATTCTCTAATTCAGGTGGCCTTTCTTCGGGTAGCAGTTTGTTTGCAAAGCATTCAGGTGGCATGTTTCCTTTTGAAAGATGATTGTAGCATGTATGGCAAAGCCAAAGTTTTCCTAAAGGACTGTGCAACAAAGAGCAAACATCACTACATGTGCTATTACATTCGTGTAGATAGGTCATAGACAGACATTTCTCACGTAAGGCTTTGTTGCATTTCAAAGTGCTAGGAACACAATGGACCACTTGGTTATCAAACATAACTCTGTGACATGAAGCACAAACATAGAGAGGCTTTTGTTGGCAATTGTGTTTGAATGTCTGAATAGCATTCTCTAACACTGAAGCTTTTGCGACACGTCTCTGATACGATGTTTTGGCTAACTCTTTGACATGATCCCTGTGTTGAACATCTTCTGCATAACACTGCACAGAACGTATCCTTAACTTTTCACGATATATTGGATTTGCAGAATATTTCTTACGGGATCGAGTTTTCACACTTTCCTTATATGATTCATTTGCTGAATATTTTTCTTTTGAAGTGGCTTTTGCAGTAGCTTTAGCTTTCTCACGAAATTGTTCATTTTCTGAATACTTAGCGTTGAGGGCAGCCTTAGTGTTTTCACGAAATTGTTCATTTTCTGAATACTTAGCCTTGAGGGCAGCCTTAGTGTTTTCACGAAATTGTTCATTTTCTGAATACTTAGCCTTGAGGGCAGCCTTAGTGTTTTCACGAAATTGTTCATTTTCTGAATACTTAGCCTTAAGGGCAGCCTTAGTGTTTTCACGAAATTGTTCATTTTCTGAATACTTAGCCTTAAGGGCAGCCTTAGTCTTTTCACGAAATTGTTCATTTTCTGAATACTTAGCCTTGAGGGCAGCCTTAGTGTTTTCACGAAATTGTTCATTTTCTGAATACTTAGCCTTGGAGGCAGCCTTAGTGGTTTCACGAAATTGTTCATTTTCTGAATACTTAGCCTTGGAGGCAGCCTTGGAGGCAGCCTTAGTGGTTTCACGAAATTGTTCATTTTCTGAATACTTAGCCTTGGAGGCAGCTTTAGTGGTTTCACGAAATTGCTTATTGGTTGCATACTTTGCTCTTGAGTTGGCCCTGACATTTTCACTGAACTGCTTGTTGGTTTTATATTTGCTGACAGACCTGGCTTTCAGGGATTCTTGGGTATCTAAATTAGTAGCATATGTTTGCTTTGATCTCAATCTGAGCCCCTGGCGGTAATTTTCATCTTGAGCATACTGTTCGACTACTCGGGTTCTCTTAGCCTCCTTTACGCCCTCATCTGTTGCATACATTGTGCGACTTTTTTTCTTCAATAGTTCACAGTATTCGTCATCATCATGATAACGTTTCCTTTTGTATGTAGCACCATACCCAGTCTTTACAGGCACCTTTTGACCAGTCCCTGTTCTGTCATGGTCTCCAATATTGCTTTCTATTTTTCTATTGACACGCTGTGACCTTGCACTTTTCCTTTTTACTCTCATGTTTGACAGCTAGGATGGCCTTCACAGATGCAATCTGTTTGCAAGTACTTTTGCTGATCTATCTACTGTCAAAGACACAATATGAACACTAGCGATCAATTACAAGTCAACTTACAAATACAAATGCAGATCCAAATTGATAGATACTATGCACGGTATAATATAGTAGAGCTCAGCAATGTGAAATTGATTTATCAATATAACCAACAAAATAATAACAATACCAAGTTTATTCAATCAACACAAACGACAATTTGATAGATATATTATGGATGCAATCTATTTATGAAAGGTACACGGTACACTTCTGTATTAAGAATGAAAATCGTATCAGTACACTGCTTCTGCAACAGTATTTTTCCTTATTCAATGTCAACTGGAATGTCAAAAGTGTGTTATCAACAAGGTTCTTTTTCGCAAAGGTTGCTTTTTTTCACAAGGTTCTTTTCACAAGGTTCTTTTCACAAGGTTCTTTTCACAAGACTTTTGTTCAAGGTTTCTTTCTCGCAGAGCCGTGCGAGTTTTCACAAGGGCTGAATGTTATCACCTCCGCGAATATGCAGAGTTAAGCTACAGGCCCGCCCTAAGACACAGTAGCTCACAGTTCCGTGCAGGAAACTGTGCACTGACTCCTACGCTTCACGGTTAGGAGCAGGGATATGAAGGAAATGAGTGAAAATGATATAATGATATGAAAGCAGCAGCAGTTGACACCAGACTTCTCCAAACAGCACCTGAAACATAGCACGAGCTATTAGTCTGGATTGCCACAAAGTATAGCAATGATAATAATCAAATGGAGACAAAAGAGAAGTTTCCATTGTATATATGAAAAAAAAAACCAATATAGTCTATATACACCCCACGGTAATTCCCATGATTAAATGAATGCTAACCGGTTCTGGCAAGATAATATCCAAGAAAAGAAAACAAGTGTTACTGAAGCTTTGGAGCTATTTATTTGTTTTTACATGCAACGTATGACACAATTGTAATTGCATAACATTTATTCAGACAACCAACAAGTCCCATTGTGCAATATTTGTATATTTAATCTCAGAATCTCTTTAAGAATTGTGATTTAGCCATTTTAAATTATTGATTATTTCCTTGGGACATTTGACTTATAACAAAAGCACAAGGCTTATCAGTCGGATTGTATAGTACTATAGGTCTATATATTCCTTTCCTATTTTCTCTTCAAGCTTCTTCTAACATGGTACCTGCTCATTACAAAATTGTTAACTTACAAAAGAGACTTGGCCGCATAACATGAAGGTTGGCCGCATAACATCAAGGATTCTTAAAGGTGTGGGGTATGGATGAACAGGAAGGTTTTTGGTCAAGAAAACCCAATCAAGGCAAAACGGAGATCAATAGTGAGTGATAATTTGTAAGAGTAAAGGCATTAGAAACGTTTCCCAGGTCATGGATAACACTGGCACTGCAGGGTGGACGTTAAATTAACTTTAAATTGCAGAGTGTAAAATTAATGTGGACTAAATTATGGAATTAAAGCCTCATTGCAGAGAAAATAAGGTGATTCCAGGTTGGTTTCAACAGCTCAGCTCGCCTAAATAGCTTGGCAATTATCCGAACAGAAATTAAGCCCGCCCATCATCAGTAATTAGATTGACAAAGACCCTGACTGAGACAGTTTCTCTATTAAAAAAAAAAGTAAATGCAAGTCTTACCACAAATGTATGTCTGGGATAGCAAGACTGCAAGACGCAAATCCTCACTAGTACCAAGGCAACACACCTGCAAAAACAATCATGACATTAAAAATGGAAATATGACTGCACTAAGATTACAGTAGCATATGCAAGTCTTACCACAAATGTATCACTGGGATAGCAAGACTGCAAGACGCAAATCCTCACTAGTACCAAGGCAACACACCTGCAAAAACAATCATGACATTAAAAATGGAAATATGACTACACTAAGATTACAGTAGCATATATGATATTGGGCTGATATCACCTGTCCAACTGATAGAGGAACTCCACAGCGGCCAATTACAAACATCAAAAGCAGAACTGTCATGCCAGTGTGTTATCTGGTTTTAATATGGGACTCCAAATAAACATTTGTTATTGTTATTCAAAAGGCACAACTGGTTCATACATAAATCTACTAGGGCCGGACCATAGCCATGCCCTATCTGCCATTATCATATGATTATCCGTCTTGGCCAGTGTTGCATCTATATGTATATAGTAAAGGCAAAATTTCTTTCAGCCACTTCACTTGAAAAAGTCCATTATTTTGTACCAAGAATTTTCATTAGCCGAGGGTTTGCGCAAGTTGAAATTAGACCGTTAGCCCTGGACTGCCGCTGCTAAGACAGCTTTGATATGTCAGAGCCACATCTCTGGCATATTTCCAATTGGCGAATAATTCAGCAGTAATGCTATCAAAATACTTGGTTGCCACATCTATTCCTCAACTTTAACTAATGCTTTAATAAAGCTAAAATGGCACCATTTTCCTCACATGATGTAAACAAAGAAGCATTAAATGCACCCATTTAAAATTTTTTTAAAGTGTGCTTCTTTTACTACTCAAACACAAATTATCCACTTTAGTCCAATTAATGCAATAAACTCATGTGAACGGCAGATACAAGTCGGGAGCAAGAAGTTTATTTTATTGTGATTTCTGCATCAGCATGCATTATAAACTTAATACACTCAGTGATTCGACTAGGAACATGGAAGAATTTATAGGTAATCAGTGCATATATCGGACAAATAAAGTTATGAAGTATGTGGATTAAATATTTTGGCATAATGTTAGTTTATTTATACTTATATGTCCCAAATAACAGGGCCAAAACAAGCCTTCCCAAACTTCAACCGTCCTTCGCCAAACCGAATGTCAAAATGAGCCCATGTCTTTATGAAATATCATTATAAAATATGTCGTCTTTGGCCGGACCAAATGAAATTTGTCTGGTCAGTTCCTTCAGACTTCAAGAAGACTGCAAAACGCTGTGTGGAATCGATGATAGAGATACCGGTTCAATTGATTGCCAGTTTTTCAATGGATCGGAAGAATAGTTCAAGGTCGCGTGACTCAAGATTATTGTAGAATTCAGTAATATGCATGAATAATGCAATCCAAAATGTCAGCACTTGGACAACACTAAGAAAAGCAGCTACACAAAAGTACCAACGGCTCTTGTGGATGACGTCATTATAGTATCCGTAAATACAATTCAGCAACCTTCTTGCAATTTTACCGTTTGTTGTAACTATTTAGGGAAATGTTCCCTATAAACGTCCACACAACGGCGCAGCAACAAAATTGGATTAGAAAGCGTGATTGTATAATGCGGACAGGGCGGACCGGGCGGACCAGCGCTCAACAAACAAGCGCCGGTCGTCCGTTTGTTTGTTTAGACTAATACAACACACCTATATTTCGCCATAGATTGAAAAATGCGGACCATGCAGACAATGCAGACCAAAACAAATAATTCTTCTAAGGTAGACTGTTGCTGTGATTATGTGGCCAATTAGTGAATGTAATTGCAGTTCATTCGTAATCCATGTGAAAAACAATCCATGTTATAGTTAGCATCCCACAAAATAAAAACTGAACACAACAGATAGGATAAAATAAAGGGTACATTAAAGAACAAAATATATAGGCCAGAAAAAATTATAAAATAAATTGAAAAGTTTCACTTTGTTATTTTTGACAATTTATGTTATGTTTTTACTAAACTGCTTTATTTACAGTCATTAACAGTCATATGGTGTGGTGCCTTTAGAAGCCAGTACGATTTGTAGTTTGGTCCGCATTTTGTGTTATTCTGGTCTGCATTATACACAGAATTGAATTAGAAGGGGTTTTGGTCCGCATTTTACCTTAATTACACACTATCGTGGTTCTTTGTTTGAACAAATTAAACCAACAACCGATCGGCGCTCCAATGTTTGTTTAGCGCTGGTCCGCATGGTCCCCCCTGTCCGCATTATACAATCGCCCGATTAGAAATGTCATGTATATATGCATTACGTACATCCATTTAGATTTAGTGGCCTTCGGCATTAACATATTACTTAAAATACTTGGCCCTACGTGGACTTAAGCTCGGCGACATCGAGATTAGCTACGACGAGATTCGCCATCCCCTATAAAATGATTAACCTTGCAAGTTGTTTTTATCATTCCGACCGATTTCTAAGAAGTGGTAATCGCACTTTATTTTAAGTGGCGAATTTCGTTGTCATTGTGAGGTAATGGACAAGCTATCCAGTACAAGGTGTGCCACAGTAGATGACGGACTTCATCATTCTTGTAAGAAGGATGGATACGCTATCTAGTGCCACAGCTGTGGACAGCGTGGTATTTAGTCGGATGAAACAACCATGAGAATAACAGAATTGCTGAATTAACGGCATCTACATAGACTATAAGTGGTGAACTCGAATTTGTCTTACCTCTTTGTACAGGAAAATATTCAAATTACAGGAAAACTCTGTGAAATCGCAACCAATCAAGCAACCAGCTCAATTGACAATCCAGATTACTTCAGCATAAAGGTCAAGGCCACGAAGTCTACTCCCAGCAGATGGCAGCACGGTCTAGTTACAGCCTATTGCAGCGCCACCACAGAAAAAGTATTTGTTGTATTCACATATGTTTTTGGTGTCTTAAAGTTGTATAGGACCCAAGTTCAAACGACTGAAAATTTTATATATAGGACCTTCTGTGACCTTGACCCTATGACCCAAAATTCTGACATTTGTGAACCACATGTTTATACACTCCTTTGAATTTTTCTGGTTCAATCTGTCAACAACATTTTGGTCTGAGTAAGCAATTCAGGCTTTATGAGTGATAAAAAATATCTAGGACCTAAGCTGTTTGATGAAGTTAATTAACCTTTTACAGTCATGTAGTACTACCCAGAAGACATATGTGTGAAAAGTATGAAGAAAATTAAAGAAGTCTTTCCTACTTTTTTGGGGCAAAACACGTAAACCTGCTAACATTCATTGTTAAAATTGCTGACTCAGCGATCTAGGATTCAAGGAGGTAGGTAGGTCAGCAATTCAGGCTTTATGAGTGATAACAAAATTTTAGGACCTAAGCTGTTTAATGAAAGTAATTGCCCTTTTACAGTAATGTAGTACTACACAGAGTACATATATGTGCAAAATATGAATGCAATTGAAGACTTTCTTCCTGCCTTTTTGGGGCGATGCACGTAAACTTCCTAACATTCATTGTAAAAATTGCTGATTCAGCGGTTCAGGGTTGGTAGGTCTTCCCATTGGATAACATGGGAAAGAGAATTTTGGCTCCAAGTTCGAAACTGGTAAAGGTTGGTGAATAGACATGGTATTCTTTGTAAAGGCCTAATTTTTCTCTACATAATGACACCAGTTGCATGAAATTTGGTTGAATAGAAATGGAGTTAAAAATTATTGAAATTTGGAATGAAAAAAATTCCAGGGCCAAGGGTTTTTAAGCAAAGCCCTTGCCCTTTAAAATTTACATAGTACTCCTTAGAGGACATATCTGTAAAAAAAATGGTGAGAATCCAAGCAGTTCTTCTACTGTTTTTTAGACTTTTTCATTTTGAGAAAATCAAAAAGTGACAAAAATTTTTCAATGTCTGACGCTTTTCCAAACGGAACTACCTAGAGCATATTACTATACATTCCTGAAAAGAGAACATTTCAAGGATTCTAAATATGTCTTTGAGATTCCTGTATCTCAATTTGGAGCCGAGATATAAGCAGTCAAAAAATGCAAATTTGGACCCCTGTACCACCTAGACCACTTTACCAAATGGGCTCATTTTTTGCATGAAAGTTGTGCTAGGGTAGGACTATAAAAGTGTGAAATTGCAAGTCAATATCATTATTCCTTCTATGGTTTTCAAAAACAATTTCATGAAAATTTCGAATAACTTTTTTTCAAAAATTCATGGCTCAGTCAGCAGGCTCACAATTTGGCTCAAACTCCTTTCTGCACTGCGTATTTGTCTAAGGTATCTTGAAGAAAAATCTCATGCCATTATCTCTGCCCAGTTTCTTGAAACCGTGCCCTTAAATTTATTTTTTATTTTGTGAATTACGCAGAAGCGTCACAAAATTTGGTCATGAAATTTATGCATTTCAAAGCGCGCTCTGGCTGTCTATGTGACCTTGAAGTGCCAAAGCCCTGCCTTTATTAGTTTCTGAGTAATAAGCCTTTACTTCTTCAGAAGAATAATAATAATAACTAGACTTGCAATTGTCCCTGACAATTACGATAAACTTTCCTTTCCTTTTATCTTTCTTGTCCAGTACCATTAATTTCTGCACTGGAGAAGTCTCCAAGGTCTCTTGAAAAAAAAATTCATGCCATTGTCTCTGGCCAGTTTCCTGGAACTGTGAAGAAAAGCTTTTTTTTATTCCCTGAAATGCGCAGAGGTGTCATGAAATAAGGTCATGAAATTTGTGCCGTTCAGAGTGCGATTTGGCCATACCATGGGGTGCCCACTAGGTGTCCTCACTTGCTCAATATCATGGGGGTGCGAAATAGGGTGTCCTCACTCCAAATTGTTCTCATAAATTCACAGTAATGTAGTACTACCCAGAAGACATATATGTGCAAAATATGAATGAAATTGAAGACTTTCTTCCTGCTTTTTTGGGGCGAGAAACATAAATTTACTAACATTCATTGTAAAAATTGCTGACTCAGCCGTCCAGGGAGGTAGGTAGGTAGGTCTCCCCATTGGATAACATGGGAAAGAGAATTTTGCCTCAAGGTTCAAAACTAATTAAGGTTGGTGAATAGACAAGGTATCCAATGTAATCTCCTAATTTTTCTCTGCATAATGACACCAGTTGGATGAAATTTGGTTGAATAGAACTGGAGTTAAAAATTATTGAAATTTGGACTGAAAAAAAATTCCAGGGCCTAAGGTGTTTAATCAAGGCCCTTGCCCTTCTACATTTACATAGTACTCCCTAGAGGACATATGCGTGAAAAGTATGAAGAAAATTGAAAAAGTCTTTCCTATTGTTTTTGGGGCAAAACACGTAAACCTGCTTACATTCATTGTAAAAATTGCTGACTCAGCGGTCCAGGGTTCTGGGAGGTAGGTAGGTCAGCAATTCAGTGATAAAAAAATTCTAGGACCTAAGCTGTTTGATGAAAGTAATTGCCCTTTTACAGTAATGTAGTACTACCCAGAGGACATATATGTGCAAAATATAAATGAAATTGAAGACTTTCTTCCTGCTTTTTTGGGGCCATGCACATAAACTTCCTAACATTCATTGTAAAAATTGCTGACTCAGCGCTTCAGGGTTGGTAGGTCTCCCCATTGGATAACATGGGAAAGAGAATTTTGGCTCCAAGTTCGAAACTGGTAAAGGTTGGTGAATAGACATTGTATCCTATGTAAAGGCCTAATTTTTCTCTACATAATGACACCAGTTGCATGAAATTTGGTTGAATAGAAATGGAGTTAAAAATTATTGAAATTTGGAATGAAAAAAATTCCAGGGCCAAGGGTTTTTAAGCAAAGCCCTTGCCCTTTAAAATTTACATAGTACTCCTTAGAGGACATATCTGTAAAAAAAATGGTGAGAATCCAAGCAGTTCTTCTACTGTTTTTTAGACTTTTTCATTTTGAGAAAATCAAAAAGTGACAAAAAATTTTCAATGTCTGACGCTTTTCCAAACGGAACTACCTGGAGCATATTACTATACATTCCTGAAAAGAGAACATTTCAAGGATTCTAAATATGTCTTTGAGATTCCTGTATCTCAATTTGGAGCCGAGATATAAGCAGTCAAAAAATGCAACTTTGGACCCCTGTACCACCTAGACCACTTTACC
The DNA here is from genome assembly GCA_932294295.1 of Alitta virens. Taxonomy (NCBI): domain Eukaryota; kingdom Metazoa; phylum Annelida; class Polychaeta; order Phyllodocida; family Nereididae; genus Alitta; species Alitta virens. Next base: position 24,156,556 of record OW028574.1, read on the forward strand.
AAATGGGCTCATTTTTTGCATGAAAGTTGTGCTAGGGTAGGACTATAAAAGTGTGAAATTGCAAGTCAATATCATTATTCCTTCTATGGTTTTCAAAAAAAATTTCATGAAAATTTCGAATAACTTTTTTTCAAAAATTCATGGCTCAGTCAGCAGGCTCACAATTTGGCTCAAACTCCTTTCTGCACTGCGTATTTGTCTAAGGTATCTTGAAAAAAAATCTCATGCCATTATCTCTGCCCAGTTTCTTGAAACCGTGCCCTTAAATTTATTTTTTATTTTGTGAATTACGCAGAAGCGTCACGAAATTTGGTCATGAAATTTATGCATTTCAAAGCGCGCTCTGGCTGTCTATGTGACCTTGAAGTGCCAAAGCCCTGCCTTTATTAGTTTCTGAGTAATAAGCCTTTACTTCTTCAGAAGAATAATAATAATAATAATAATAAAGAATAATAATAATAAAAACTAGACTTGCAATTGTCCCTGACAATTACGATAAACTTTCCTTTCCTTTTATCTTTCTTGTCCAGTACCATTAATTTCTGCACTGGAGAAGTCTCCAAGGTCTGTTGAAAAAAAATGTCATGCCATTATCTCTGGCCAGTTTCTTGGAACCGTGAAGAAAAGTTTTTTTTGTATACCCTGAAATGCACAGAAGTGTCATAAAATAAGGTCATGAAATTTGTGCTGTTCAGAGTGCAATTGGGCCTTACTAGGGGTGCCAACTTCCTGAGTATCATGGGGGTAGGAAATAGGTGTCCTCACTACAAATTGTTTTCATAAATTCAGAAATCTTTGCCTTATTGTCTTAAACTATTCATAAGATGAACACACACCAGCACTGACTTTCAAAAAATATCTATTGGGTTTTTCTGTACTCTGCATTGGGCCTGAGTTCAAAATGCATGAAAACTACATATGTAGGAAACACTGTAACCTTGACCCTTTGATCAAGATTTCTGAAATTTTTCTTTTTTTTTTCAGTCATATGTATATACACACTTGTAAATTTTTTGGGACTGATACAATGAAGAGTTGTGGGTTTTGGCTTTTTAAAGATTTTTTATTCAATTTCCAATAGAGCAATTAATAAAGTACCTGAAAACCTCATAAATAATTGCCCTAACCTCTCAAGCTATACAGGAATAGAAAGATAATGAAATAAGGTTTAAGAACATATTTTTTTGGTTTCTGTACCTTGTATAGGACCCAGGTTCAAAACGCCTGAAAATTGCATATATAGGACACTCTGTGACCTTGACCCTGTGACCTAGAATTCTGAAATAATTCACATTTGTGAAGCACATGTATATATACTCCTGTGAATTTCTTTGGTTCAATCTATCAACATTTTGGTCTGAGTAAGCAATTTAGGCTTTATGAGTGATAAAAAAATTCTAGGGCATAAGCTTTTTGATGAAGATAATTGCCCTTTTACAGTCATGTAGTACTCCCCAGAGGACATCTATGTGCAAAATATGAATGAAATTGAAGACTTTCTTCCTGCTTTTTTGGGGCGAGAAACATAAATTTGCTAACATTGATTGTAAAAATTGCTGACTCAGCGGTTTCAGGGAGGTAGGTAGGTAGGTCTCCCCATTGGATAACATGGGAAAGAGAATTTTGGCTCCAGGTTCGAAACTGGTTAAGGTTGGTGAATAGACATTGTATCCTATGTAAAGGCCTAATTTTTCTCTACATAATGACACCAGTTGCATGAAATTTGATTGAATAGAACTGGAGTTAAAAATTATTGAAATTTGGACTGAAAAAAAATTCTAGGGCCTAAGTTTTTTTATGAAGGCCCTTGCCCTTTTACATTTACATAGTACTCCCTAGAGGACATATCTGTAAAAAAAATGGTGAGAATCCAAGCAGTTCTTCTAGTGATTTTGGTATTTTTTCATTTTTTGAATTTCAAAAAGTGACAAAAAATTTTCAATGTCTGACGCTTTTCCAAAAGGAACGACCTAGAGCATGTTGCTATATATTCCTGAAAAGACAACATTTCAAGGATTCTAAATATGTCTTTGACATCCCAGTATCTCAATATGGAGCCGAGATATAAGCAGTCAAAAATCGCAACTTTGGACCCCTGTACCACCTAGACCACTTTACCAAATGGGCTCATTTTTTGTGTGGTAGTTGTACTAGGGTAGTACTATACAAATATGAAATGGCAAGTCAATATGATTATTCCTTCTATGGTTTTCAAAAAAAATTTCATGAAAATTTCGAACTACTTTTTTTCAAGAATTCATAGTTCAGTCAGCAGGCTCACCATTTGGCTCAAACTCCTTTCTGCACTGCGTATTTGTCTAAGGTATCTTGAGAAAAATTCCCATGGAATTATCTCTGCCCAGTTTCCTGAAACCGTGCTCTTAAATTTGTTTTTTCTTTTGTGAATTACGCAGAAGTGTCACGAAATTTGGTCATGAAATTTGTGCTGTTCAAAGCGCGCTCTGACTGTCTGTGCACTCTTGAAGTGATAAAGCCCTGTCTTTATTAGTTTCTGAGTAATAAGCCTTTACTTCTTCAGAAGAATAATAATAATAATAATAAAAAATAAGACTTACAATAACAATATGAACTTTCCTACGGAAAGTTCATAAAAAAAAAAAGAAAAATAAGACTTACAATAATAAGATAAACTTTCCTTTGGAAAGTTTATAAAAAAAAAAAAAAAGAAAAATAAGACGTACAATAATAAGATAAACTTTCCTTCGGAAAGTTTATAACTAGACTTGCAATTGTCCCTGACAATTACGATAAACTTTCCTTTCCTTTTATCTTTTTTGTCCAGTACCATGAATTTCTGCAATTAATAAAGTACCTACAACCTCGAAAATAGTTGCCCTAACCTCTTAAGCTATACAGGAATAGAAAGATAATGAAAAAAGGTTTAAGAAAATATTTTTTTGGTTGCTGTACCTTGTATAGGACCCAGGTTCAAAACGCCTGAAAATTGCATATATAGGACACTCTGTGACCTTGACCCTGTAACCCAAAGTTCTGAAATAACTCACATTTGTGAAGCACATGTATATACACTCCTGTGAATTTTTTTTGGATCAATCTATCAACAACATTTTGGTCTGAGTAAGCAATTCAGGCTTTAAGAGTGATAAAAAAAATTTAGGACCTAAGCTGTTTGATGAAGGTAATTGCCCTGTTACAGTAATGTAGTACTACCCAGAGGAAATATATGTGCAAAATATGAATGAAATTGAAGACTTTCTTCCTGCTTTTTTGGGGCGAGAAACATAAATTTACTAACATTCATTGTAAAAATTGCTGACTCAGCGGTCCAGGGTACTGGGAGGTAGGTAGGTCAGCAATTCAGGCTTTATGAGTGATAAAAAAATTCTAGGACCTAAGCTGTTTGATGAAGGTAATTGCCCTTTTACAGTAATGTAGCACTACCCAGAGTACATATATGTGCAAAATATGAATGCAATTGAAGACTTTCTTCCTGCTTTTTTGGGGCGATGCACGTAAACTTCCTAACATTCATTGTAAAAATTGCTGACTCAGCGGTTCAGGGTTGGTCGGTCTTCCCATTGGATAACATGGGAAAGAGAATTTTGGCTCCAAGTTCGAAACTGGTAAAGGTTGGTGTATAGACATGGTATTCTTTGTAAAGTCCTGATTTTTCTCTACATAATGACACCAGTTGCATGAAATTTGGTTGAAAAGAACTCAAGTTAAAAATTATTGAAATTTGTACTGAAAAAAAATTCTAGGGCCTAAGCCTTTTGATCAAAGCCCTTGCCCTTTTACATTTACATAGTACTCCTTAGAGGACATATCTGTAAAAAAAATGGTGAGAATCCAAGCATTTCTTCTAGTGTTTTTGGTATTTTTTCATTTTTTGAATTTCAAAAAGTGACAAAAAATTTTCAATGTCTGACGCTTTTCCAAACGGAACGACCTAGAGCATATTGCTATATATTCCTGAAAAGACAACATTTCAAGGATTCTAAATATGTCTTTGACATCCCTGTATCTCATTTTGGAGCCGAGATATAAGCAGTCAAAAATCGCAACTTTGGACCCCTGTACCACCTAGACCACTTTACCAAATGGGCTCATTTTTTGTGTGGTAGTTGTACTAGGGTAGGACTATACAAATATGAAATGGCAAGTCAATATGATGATTCCTTCTATGGTTTTCAAAAAAAATTTCATGAAAATTTCGAACTACTTTTTTTCAAGAATTCATAGTTCAGTCAACAGGCTCACCATTTGGCTCAAACTCCTTTCTGCACTGCGTATTTGTCTAAGGTATCTTGAGAAAAATTCCCATGGAATTATCTCTGCCCAGTTTCCTGAAACCGTGCTCTTAAATTTGTTTTTTCTTTTGTGAATTACGCAGAAGTGTCATGAAATTTGGTCATGAAATTTGTACTGTTCAAAGCGCGCTCTGGCTGTCTGTGCACTCTTGAAGTGCCAAAGCCCTCTCTTTATTAGTTTCTGAGTAATAAGCCTTTACTTCTTCAGAAGAATAATAATAACTAGACTTGCAATTGTCCCTGACAATTACGATAAACTTTCCTTTCCTTTTATCTTTCTTGTCCAGTACCATTAATTTCTGCACTGGAGAAGTCTCCAAGGTCTCTTGAAAAAAAATTTTATGCCATTGTCTCTGGCCAGTTTCCTGGAACTGTGAAGAAAAGCTTTTTTTTATTCCCTGAAATGCGCAGAGGTGTCATGAAATAAGGTCATGAAATTTGTGCCGTTCAGAGTGCGATTGGGCCATACCATGGGGTGCCCACTAGGTGTCCTCACTTGCTCAATATCATGGGGGTGCGAAATAGGTGTCCTCACTCCAAATTGTTCTCATAAATTCAGAAATCTTTGCTTTATTGTCTTAAACTATTCATCAGATGAACACACACCAGCACTGACTTTCAAAAAATATCTAATGGGTTTTTCTGTTCTCTGCATTGGGCCTGAGTTCAAAATGCATGAAAACTACATATGTAGGAAACACTGTAACCTTGACCCTTTGATCTACATTTCTGAAATTTTTTGTTTTTGTTTTCAGTCATATGTATATACACACCTATACATTTTTTGGGACTGATCCAATGAAAAAATTTGGGTTTTGGCTTTTTAAAGGTTTTTTATTCAATTTCCAATAGAGCAATTAATAAAGTACCTGAAAACCTCATAAATAATTGCCCTAACCTCTCAAGCTAAACAGGTATAGAAAGATAATGAAAAAAGGTTTAAGAACATATTTTTTTTGGTTACTGTACCTTGTATAGGACCCAGGTTTAAAACGCCTGAAAATTGCATATATAGGACACTCTGTGACCAAGAATTCTGAAATAATTCACATTTGTGAAGCACATGTATATGCACTCCTGTGAATTTTTTTGTTCAATCTATCAACAAAATTTTGGTTCTGAGTAAGTGATTCAGGCTTTATGAGTGTTAAAAAATTCTAGTGCCTAAGCTGTTTGATGAAGGGAATTGCCCTTTTACAGTCATGTAGTACTACCAACAGGACATATATGTGAAAAGTATGAAGAAAATTGAAGAAGTCTTTCCTACATTTTTTGGGCAAAACACGTAAACTTCCTAACATTCATTGTAAAAATTGCTGACTCAGCGGTCCAGGGTTGTAGGAGGTAGGTCTCCCCATTGGATAACATAGGAAAGAGAATTTTGCCTCAAGGTTCAAAACTGGTTAAGGTTGGTGAATAAAGAAGGTATCCTGTGCAAAGTCCTGATTTTTCTCTGCATGATGACACCAGTTGGATGAAATTTGGTTGAATAGAAATGGAGTTAAAAATTATTGAAATTTGGATTGAAAAAAAATTCTATAGCCTAAGCCTTTTAAGCAAAGCCCTTGCCCTTACACATTTACATAGTACTCCTTAGAGGACATATCTGTAAAAAAAATGGTGAGAATCCAAGCAGTTCTTCTAGTGTTTTTTAGACTTTTTCATTTTGAGAAAATCAAAAAGTGATAAAAAATTTTCAATGTCTGACGCTTTTCCAAACGGAACTACCTAGAGCATATTACTATACATTCCTGAAAAGACAACATTTCAAGGATTCTAAATATGTCTTTGAGATTCCTGTATCTCAATTTGGGGCCGAGATATAAGCAGTCAAACAATGCAACTTTGGACCCCTGTACCACCTAGACCACTTTACCAAATGGGCTCATTTTTTGCATGGAAGTTGTGCTCGGGTAGGACTATAAAAGTGTGAAATTGCAAGTCAATATCATTATTCCTTCTATGGTTTTCAAAAAAAATTTCATGAAAATTTCGAACTACTTTTTTTAAAGAATTCATAGTTCAGTCAGCAGGCTCACAATTTGGCTCAAACTCCTTTCTGCACTGCGTATTTGTCTAAGGTATCTTGAGAAAAATTCCCATGGAATTATCTCTGCCCAGTTTCCTGAAACCGTGCTCTTAAATTTGTTTTTTCTTTTGTGAATTACGCAGAAGTGTCACGAAATTTGGTCATGAAATTTGTGCTGTTCAAAGCGCGCTCTGGCTGTCTGTGCACTCTTGAAGTGCCAAAGCCCTCTCTTTATTAGTTTCTGAGTAATAAGCCTTTACTTCTTCAGAAGAATAATAATAATAATAAAGAATAATAATAAAAAAAAAAAAAAAAAAGAAAAATAAGACTTACAATAATAAGATAAACTTTCCTTCGGAAAGTTTATAACTAGACTTGCAATTGTCCCTGACAATTACGATAAACTTTCCTTTCCTTTTATCTTTCTTGTCCAGTACCATTAATTTCTGCACTTGAGAAGTCTCCAAGGTCTCTTGAAAAAAAATGTCATGCCATTATCTCTGGCCAGTTTCTTGGAACCGTGAAGAAAAGTTTTTTTTGTATACCCTGAAATGCGCGGAAGTGTCATGAAATAAGGTCATAAAATTTGTGTTGTTCAGAGTGCGATTGGGCCTTACTAGGGGTGCCAACTTCCTGAGTATCATGGGGGTGGGAAATAGGTGTCCTCACTAGAAATTGTTTTCATAAATTCAGAAATCATTGCCTTATTGTCTTAAACTATTCATAAGATGAACACACACCAGCACTGACTTTCAAAAAATATCTATTGGGTTTTTCTGTACTCTGCATTGGGCCTGAGTTCAAAATGCATGAAAACTACATATGTAGGAAACACTGAAACCTTGACCCTTTGATCTAAATTTCTGAAATTTTTTGTTTTTTTTCAGTCATACGGACTGATCCAATGAAGAATTGTGGGTTTTGGCTTTTTAAAGATATTTTATTCAATTTCCAATAGAGCAATTAATAAAGTACCTGAAAACCTCAAAAATAGTTGCCCTAGCCTCTCAAACTATACAGGAATAGAAAGATAATGAAAAAAGGTTTAAGAAAATATTTTTTTGGTTGCTGTACCTTGTATAGGACCCAGGTTCAAAACGCCTGAAAATTGCATATATAGGACACGCTGTGACCTTGACCCTGTAACCCAAAATTCTGAAATAACTCACATTTGTAAAGCACATGTATATACACTCCTGTGAATTTTTTTGGTTCAATCTATCAACAACAGTTTTGGTCTTAGTAAGCAATTCAGGCTTTAAGAGTGATAAAAAAATTTTAGGACCTAAGCTGTTTGATGAAGGTAATTGCCCTATTACAGTAATGTAGTACTACCCAGAGGACATATATGTGCAAAATATGAATGAAATTGAAGACTTTCTTCCTGCTTTTTTGGGGCGAGAAACATAAATTTACTAACATTCATTGTAAAAATTGCTGACTCAGCCGTCCAGGGAGGTAGGTAGGTAGGTCTCCCCATTGGATAACATGGGAAAGAGAATTTTGCCTCAAGTTTCAAAACTAATTAAGGTTGGTGAATAGACAAGGTGTCCTATGTAATCTCCTAATTGTTCTCTGCATAATGACACCAGTTGGATGAAATTTGGTTGAATAGAACTGGAGTTAAAAATTATTGAAATTTGGACTGAAAAAAAATTCCAGGGCCTAAGGTGTTTAATCAAGGCCCTTGCCCTTCTACATTTACATAGTACTCCCTAGAGGACATATGTGTGAAAAGTATGAAGAAAATTGAAAAAGTCTTTCCTACTGTTTTTGGGGCAAAACACGTAAACCTGCTAACATTCATTGTAAAAATTGCTGACTCAGCGGTCCAGGGTTCTGGGAGGTAGGTAGGTCAGCAATTCAGTGATAAAAAAATTCTAGGACCTAAGCTATTTGATGAAAGTAATTGCCCTTTTACAGTAATATAGTACTACACAGAGTACATATATGTGCAAAATATAAATGAAATTGAAGACTTTCTTCCTGCTTTTTTGGGGCGATGCACATAAACTTCCTAACATTCATTGTAAAAATTGCTGACTCAGCGCTTCAGGGTTGGTAGGTCTTCCCATTGGATAACATGGGAAAGAGAATTTTGGCTCCAAGTTCGAAACTGGTAAAGGTTGGTGAATAGACATTTTATCCTATGTAAAGGCCTAATTTTTCTCTACATAATGACACCAGTTGCATGAAATTTGGTTGAATAGAAATGGAGTTAAAAATTATTGAAATTTGGAATGAAAAAAATTCCAGGGCCAAGGGTTTTTAAGCAAAGCCCTTGCCCTTTGAAATTTACATAGTACTCCTTAGAGGAAATATCTGTAAAAAAAATGGTGAGAATCCAAGCAGTTCTTCTAGTGTTTTTTAGACTTTTTCATTTTGAGAAAATCAAAAAGTGACAAAAAATTTTCAATGTCTGACGCTTTTCCAAACGGAACCACCTAGAGCATATTACTATACATCGCTGAAAAGAGAACATTTCAAGGATTCTAAATATGTCTTTGAGATTCCTGTATCTCAATTTGGAGCCGAGATATATGCAGTCAAAAAACGCAACTTTGGACCCCTGTACCACCTAGACCGCTTTACCAAATGGGCTCATTTTTTGCATGAAAGTTGTGCTAGGGTAGGACTATAAAAGTGTGAAATTGCAAGTCAATATCATTATTCCTTCTATGGTTTTCAAAAAAAATTTCATGAAAATTTCGAATAACTTTTTTTTAAAAATTCATGGCTCAGTCAGCAGGCTCACAATTTGGCTCAAACTCCTTTCTGCACTGCGTATTTGTCTAAGGTATCTTGAAAAAAAATCTCATGCCATTATCTCTGCCCAGTTTCTTGAAACCGTGCCCTTAAATTTATTTTTTCTTTTGTGAATTACGCAGAAGCGTCACAAAATTTGGTCATGAAATTTATGCCTTTCAAAGCGCGCTCTGGCTGTCTATGTGACTTTGAAGTGCCAAAGCCCTGCCTTTATTAGTTTCTGAGTAATAAGCCTTTACTTCTTCAGAAGAATAATAATAATAAATAATAAAGAATAATAAAAAAAAAAAAAAAAAAGAAAAATAAGACTTACAATAATAAGATAAACTTTCCTTCGGAAAGTTTATAATAACTAGACTTGCAATTGTCCCTGACAATTACGATAAACTTTCCTTTCCTTTTATCTTTCTTGTCCAGTACCATTAATTTCTGCACTGGAGAAGTCTCCAAGGTCTCTTGAAAAAAAATTTTATGCCATTGTCTCTGGCCAGTTTCCTGGAACTGTGAAGAAAAGCTTTTTTTTATTCCCTGAAATGCGCAGAGGTGTCATGAAATAAGGTCATGAAATTTGTGCCGTTCAGAGTGCGATTGGGCCATACCATGGGGTGCCCACTAGGTGTCCTCACTTGCTCAATATCATGGGGGTGCGAAATAGGTGTCCTCACTCCAAATTGTTCTCATAAATTCAGAAATCTTTGCTTTATTGTCTTAAACTATTCATCAGATGAACACACACCAGCACTGACTTTCAAAAAATATCTAATGGGTTTTTCTGTTCTCTGCATTGGGCCTGAGTTCAAAATGCATGAAAACTACATATGTAGGAAACACTGTAACCTTGACCCTTTGATCTACATTTCTGAAATTTTTTGTTTTTGTTTTCAGTCATATGTATATACACACCTATACATTTTTTGGGACTGATCCAATGAAAAAATTTGGGTTTTGGCTTTTTAAAGGTTTTTTATTCAATTTCCAATAGAGCAATTAATAAAGTACCTGAAAACCTCATAAATAATTGCCCTAACCTCTCAAGCTAAACAGGTATAGAAAGATAATGAAAAAAGGTTTAAAAACATATTTTTTTTGGTTACTGTACCTTGTATAGGACCCAGGTTTAAAACGCCTGAAAATTGCATATATAGGACACTCTGTGACCAAGAATTCTGAAATAATTCACATTTGTGAAGCACATGTATATGCACTCCTGTGAATTTTTTTGTTCAATCTATCAACAAAATTTTGGTTCTGAGTAAGTGATTCAGGCTTTATGAGTGTTAAAAAATTCTAGTGCCTAAGCTGTTTGATGAAGGGAATTGCCCTTTTACAGTCATGTAGTACTACCAACAGGACATATATGTGAAAAGTATGAAGAAAATTGAAGAAGTCTTTCCTACATTTTTTGGGCAAAACACGTAAACTTCCTAACATTCATTGTAAAAATTGCTGACTCAGCGGTCCAGGGTTGTAGGAGGTAGGTCTCCCCATTGGATAACATAGGAAAGAGAATTTTGCCTCAAGGTTCAAAACTGGTTAAGGTTGGTGAATAAAGAAGGTATCCTGTGCAAAGTCCTGATTTTTCTCTGCATGATGACACCAGTTGGATGAAATTTGGTTGAATAGAAATGGAGTTAAAAATTATTGAAATTTGGATTGAAAAAAAATTCTATAGCCTAAGCCTTTTAAGCAAAGCCCTTGCCCTTACACATTTACATAGTACTCCTTAGAGGACATATCTGTAAAAAAAATGGTGAGAATCCAAGCAGTTCTTCTAGTGTTTTTTAGACTTTTTCATTTTGAGAAAATCAAAAAGTGATAAAAAATTTTCAATGTCTGACGCTTTTCCAAACGGAACTACCTAGAGCATATTACTATACATTCCTGAAAAGACAACATTTCAAGGATTCTAAATATGTCTTTGAGATTCCTGTATCTCAATTTGGGGCCGAGATATAAGCAGTCAAACAATGCAACTTTGGACCCCTGTACCACCTAGACCACTTTACCAAATGGGCTCATTTTTTGCATGGAAGTTGTGCTAGGGTAGGACTATAAAAGTGTGAAATTGCAAGTCAATATCATTATTCCTTCTATGGTTTTCAAAAAAAATTTCATGAAAATTTCGAACTACTTTTTTTAAAGAATTCATAGTTCAGTCAGCAGGCTCACAATTTGGCTCAAACTCCTTTCTGCACTGCGTATTTGTCTAAGGTATCTTGAGAAAAATTCCCATGGAATTATCTCTGCCCAGTTTCCTGAAACCGTGCTCTTAAATTTGTTTTTTCTTTTGTGAATTACGCAGAAGTGTCACGAAATTTGGTCATGAAATTTGTGCTGTTCAAAGCGCGCTCTGGCTGTCTGTGCACTCTTGAAGTGCCAAAGCCCTCTCTTTATTAGTTTCTGAGTAATAAGCCTTTACTTCTTCAGAAGAATAATAATAATAAATAATAAAGAATAATAAAAAAAAAAAAAAAAAAGAAAAATAAGACTTACAATAATAAGATAAACTTTCCTTCGGAAAGTTTATAATAATAATAAAGAATAATAATAAAAAAAAAAAAAAAAAAGAAAAATAAGACTTACAATAATAAGATAAACTTTCCTTCGGAAAGTTTATAACTAGACTTGCAATTGTCCCTGACAATTACGATAAACTTTCCTTTCCTTTTATCTTTTTTGTCCAGTACCATGAATTTCTGCAATTAATAAAGTACCTGAAAACCTCGAAAATAGTTGCCCTAACCTCTTAAGCTATACAGGAATAGAAAGATAAAGAAAAAAGGTTTAAGAAAATATTTTTTTGGTTGCTGTACCTTGTATAGGACCCAGGTTCAAAACGCCTGAAAATTGCATATATAGGACACTCTGTGACCTAGAATTCTGAAATAATTCACATTTGTGAAGCACATGTATATATACTCCTGTGAATTTCTTTGGTTCAATCTATCAACATTTTGGTCTGAGTAAGCAATTTAGGCTTTATGAGTGATAAAAAAATTCTAGGGCATAAGCTTTTTGATGAAGATAATTGCCCTTTTACAGTCATGTAGTACTCCCCAGAGGACATCTATGTGCAAAATATGAATGAAATTGAAGACTTTCTTCCTGCTTTTTTGGGGCGAGAAACATAAATTTGCTAACATTGATTGTAAAAATTGCTGACTCAGCGGTTTCAGGGAGGTAGGTAGGTAGGTCTCCCCATTGGATAACATGGGAAAGAGAATTTTGGCTCCAGGTTCGAAACTGGTTAAGGTTGGTGAATAGACATTGTATCCTATGTAAAGGCCTAATTTTTCTCTACATAATGACACCAGTTGCATGAAATTTGATTGAATAGAACTGGAGTTAAAAATTATTGAAATTTGGACTGAAAAAAAATTCTAGGGCCTAAGTTTTTTTATGAAGGCCCTTGCCCTTTTACATTTACATAGTACTCCCTAGAGGACATATCTGTAAAAAAAATGGTGAGAATCCAAGCAGTTCTTCTAGTGATTTTGGTATTTTTTCATTTTTTGAATTTCAAAAAGTGACAAAAAATTTTCAATGTCTGACGCTTTTCCAAACAGAACGACCTAGAGCATGTGGCTATATATTCCTGAAAAGACAACATTTCAAGGATTCTAAATATGTCTTTGACATCCCAGTATCTCAATATGGAGCCGAGATATAAGCAGTCAAAAATCGCAACTTTGGACCCCTGTACCACCTAGACCACTTTACCAAATGGGCTCATTTTTTGTGTGGTAGTTGTACTAGGGTAGTACTATACAAATATGAAATGGCAAGTCAATATGATTATTCCTTCTATGGTTTTCAAAAAAAATTTCATGAAAATTTCGAACTACTTTTTTTCAAGAATTCATAGTTCAGTCAGCAGGCTCACCATTTGGCTCAAACTCCTTTCTGCACTGCGTATTTGTCTAAGGTATCTTGAGAAAAATTCCCATGGAATTATCTCTGCCCAGTTTCCTGAAACCGTGCTCTTAAATTTGTTTTTTCTTTTGTGAATTACGCAGAAGTGTCACGAAATTTGGTCATGAAATTTGTGCTGTTCAAAGCGCGCTCTGACTGTCTGTGCACTCTTGAAGTGATAAAGCCCTGTCTTTATTAGTTTCTGAGTAATAAGCCTTTACTTCTTCAGAAGAATAATAATAAGATAAACTTTCCTTCGGAAAGTTTATAACTAGACTTGCAATTGTCCCTGACAATTACGATAAACTTTCCTTTCCTTTTATCTTTTTTGTCCAGTACCATGAATTTCTGCAATTAATAAAGTACCTAAAAACCTCAAAAATAGTTGCCCTAACCTCCCAAGCTATACAGGAATAGAAAGATAACGAAAAAAGGTTTAAGAAAATATTTTTTTGGTTGCTGTACCTTGTATAGGACCCAGGTTCAAAACGCCTGAAAATTGCATATATAGGACACTCTGTGACCTTGACCCTGTGACATAGAATTCTGAAATAATTCACATTTGTGAAGCACATGTATATACACTCCTGTGAATTTTTTTTGTTCAATCTATCAACAACATTTTGGTTCTGAGTAAGCAATTCAGGCTTTATGAGTGATAAAAAAACTCTAGGGCCTAAGCTGTTCGATGAAGGTAATTAACCTTTTTCAGTCATGTAGTACTACCCAGAAGACATATGTTTGAAAAGTATGAAGAAAATTGAAAAAGTCTTTCCTACTTTTTGGGGGCAAAACACGTAAACCTGCAAACATTCATTGTGAAAATTGCTGACTCAGCGGTCCAGGGTTCTGGGAGGTAGGTAGGTCAGGAATTCAGTGATAAAAAAATTCTAGGACCTAAGCTGTTTGATGAAAGTAATTGCCCTTTTACAGTAATGTAGTACTACACAGAGTACATATATGTGCAAAATATGAATGAAATTGAAGACTTTCTTCCTGCTTTTTTGGGGCGATGCACGTTAACTTCCTAACATTCATTGTAAAAATTGCTGACTCAGCAGTTCAGGGTTGGTAGGTCTCCCCATTGGATAACATGGGAAAGATAATTTTGGCTCCAAGTTCGAAACTGGTAAAGGTTGGTGAATAGACATTGTATCCTATGTGAAGGCCTAATTTTTCTCTACATAATGACACCAGTTGCATGAAATTTGGTTGAATAGAAATGGAATTAAAAATTATTGAAATTTGGAATGAAAAAAATTACAGGGCCTAGGGTTTTTAAGCAAAGCCCTTGCCCTTTGAAATTTACATAGTACTCCTTAGAGGACATATCTGTAAAAAAAATGGTGAGAATCCAAGCAGTTCTTCTAGTGTTTTTTAGACTTTTCCATTCTGAGAAAATCAAAAAGTGACAAAAAATTTTCAATGTCTGACGCTTTTCCAAACGGAACTACCTAGAGCATAATACTATACATTCCTGAAAAGAGAACATTTCAAGGATTCTAAATATGTCTTTGAGATTCCTGTATCTCAATTTGGAGCCGAGATATAAGCAGTCAAAAAATGCAACTTTGGACCCCTGTACCACCTAGACCACTTTACCAAATGGGCTCATTTTTTGCATGAAAGTTGTGCTAGGGTAGGACTATAAAAGTGTGAAATTGCAAGTCAATATCATTATTCCTTCTATGGTTTTCAAAAAAAATTTCATGAAAATTTAGAATAACTTTTTTTCAAAAATTCATGGCTCAGTCAGCAGGCTCACAATTTGGCTCAAACTCCTTTCTGCACTGCGTATTTGTCTAAGGTATCTTGAAAAAAAATCTCATGCTATTATCTCTGCCCAGTTTCTTGAAACCGTGCCCTTAAATTTATTTTTTATTTTGTGAATTACGCAGAAGCGTCACGAAATTTGGTCATGAAATTTATGCATTTCAAAGCGCGCTCTGGCTGTCTATGTGACCTTGAAGTGCCAAAGCCCTGCCTTTATTAGTTTCTGAGTAATAAGCCTTTACTTCTTCAGAAGAATAATAATAATAACTAGACTTGCAATTGTCCCTGACAATTACGATAAACTTTCCTTTCCTTTTATCTTTCTTGTTTAGTACCATTAATTTCTGCACTGGAAAAGTCTCCAAGGTCTCTTGAAAAAAAATTTCATACCATTATCTCTGGCCAGTTTCTTGGAACCGTGATGAAAATTTTTTTTTGTATACCCTGAAATGCGCAGAAGTGTCATGAAACGTTCAGAGTGCGATTGGGCCTTACTAGGGGTGCCAACTTCCTAAGTATCATGGGGGTGGGAAATAGGTGTCCTCACTACAAATTGTTTTCATAAATTCAGAAATCTTTGCCTTATTGTCTTAAACTATTCATAAGATGAACACACACCAGCACTGACTTTCAAAAAATATCTATTGGGTTTTTCTGTACTCTGCATTGGGCCTGAGTTCAAAATGCATGAAAACTACATATGTAGGAAACACTGTAACCTTGACCCTTTGATTTAAATATCTGAAATTTTCTTTTTTTTCAGTCATATGTATACACACACTTGTACATGTTTTGGGACTGATCTAATGAAAATTTTTGGGTTTTGGCTTTTTAAAGATTTTTTATTCAATTTCCAATAGAGAAAAAAATAAAGTACCTGAAAACCTCATAAATAATTGCCCTAACCTCTCAAGTTATACAGGAACTGTAAGATAATGAAAAAAGGTTTAACAACATATTTTTTTGATTACTGTACCTTGTATAGGACCCAGGTTCAAAACGCCTGAAAATTGCATATATAGGACACTCTGTGACCTTGACCCCATGACCTAGAATTCTGAAATAACTCACATTTGTGAAGCACATGTATATATACTCCTGTGAATTTTTTTGGTTCAATCTATCAACAACATTTTGGTCTGAGTAAGCAATTTAGGCTTTATGAGTGATAAAAAAATTCTAGGGCATAAGCTTTTTGATGAAGGTAATTGCCCTGTTACAGTCATGTAGTACTACCCAGAGGACATATATGTGCAAAATATGAATGAAATTGAAGACTTTCTTCCTGCTTTTTTGGGGCGAGAAACATAAATTTGCTAACATTCATTGTAAAAATTGCTGACTCAGCGGTTTCAGGGAGGTAGGTAGGTAGGTCTCCCATTGGATAACATGGGAAAGAGAATTTTGGCTCCAGGTTCGAAACTGGTTAAGGTTGGTGAATAGACATTGTATCCTATGTAAAGGCCTAATTTTTCTCTACCTAATGACGCCAGTTGCATGTAATTTGAATGAAAAGAACTGGAGTTAAAAATTATTGAAATCTGGACTGAAAAAAAATTCTATTGCCTAAGCCTTTTGATCAAAGCCCTTGCCCTTTTACATTTACATAGTACTCCCTAGAGGACATATCTGTAAAAAAATGGTGAGAATCCAAGCAGTTCTTCTACTGTTTTTTTAGACTTTTTCATTTTGAGAAAATCAAAAAGTGACAAAAAATTTTCAATGTCTGACGCTTTTCCAAAAGGAACGACTAAGAACATATTGCTATATATATCTGAAAAGAGAACATTTCAAGGATTCTAAATATGTCTATGAGATTCCTGTATCTCAATATGGAGCCGAGATATAAGCAGTCAAAAATCGCAACTTTGGACCCCTGTACCACCTAGACCACTTTACCAAATGGGCTCATTTTTTGTGTGGTAGTTGTACTAGGGTAGGACTATAAAAGTATGAAATGGCAAGTCAATATGATTATTCCTTCTATGGTTTTCAAAAAAATTTTCATGAAAATTTCGAACTACTTTTTATAAAGAATTCATAGTTCAGTCAGCAGGCTCAGCATTTGGCTCAAACTCCTTTCTGCACTGCGTATTTGTCTAAGGTATCTTGAGAAAAATTCCCATGGAATTATCTCTGCCCAGTTTCCTGAAACCGTGCTCTTAAATTTGTTTTTTCTTTTGTGAATTATGCAGAAGTGTCATGAAATTTGGTCATGAAATTTGTGCTGTTCAAAGCGCGCTCTGGCTGTCTGTGCACTCTTGAAGTGCCAAAGCCCTCTCTTTATTAGTTTCTGAGTAATAAGCCTTTACTTCTTCAGAAGAATAATAATAATAAACTAGACTTGCAATTGTCCCTGACAATTACGATAAACTTTCCTTTCCTTTTATCTTTTTTGTCCAGTACCATGAATTTCTGCAATTAATAAAGTACCTACAACCTCGAAAATAGTTGCCCTAACCTCTTAAGCTATACAGAAATAGAAAGATAATGAAAAAAGGTTTAAGAAAATATTTTTTTGGTTGCTGTACCTTGTATAGGACCCAGGTTCAAAACGCCTGAAAATTGCATATATAGGACACTCTGTGACCTTGACCCTGTAACCCAAAGTTCTGAAATAACTCACATTTGTGAAGCACATGTATATACACTCCTGTGAATTTTTTTTGGATCAATCTATCAACAACATTTTGGTCTGAGTAAGCAATTCAGGCTTTAAGAGTGATAAAAAAAATTTAGGACCTAAGCTGTTTGATGAAGGTAATTGCCCTATTACAGTAATGTAGTACTACCCAGAGGAAATATATGTGCAAAATATGAATGAAATTGAAGACTTTCTTCCTGCTTTTTTGGGGCGAGAAACATAAATTTACTAACATTCATTGTAAAAATTGCTGACTCAGCGGTCCAGGGTACTGGGAGGTAGGTAGGTCAGCAATTCAGGCTTTATGAGTGATAAAAAAATTCTAGGACCTAAGCTGTTTGATGAAGGTAATTGCCCTTTTACAGTAATGTAGCACTACCCAGAGTACATATATGTGCAAAATATGAATGCAATTGAAGACTTTCTTCCTGCTTTTTTGGGGCGATGCACGTAAACTTCCTAACATTCATTGTAAAAATTGCTGACTCAGCGGTTCAGGGTTGGTCGGTCTTCCCATTGGATAACATGGGAAAGAGAATTTTGGCTCCAAGTTCGAAACTGGTAAAGGTTGGTGAATAGACATGGTATTCTTTGTAAAGTCCTGATTTTTCTCTACATAATGACACCAGTTGCATGAAATTTGGTTGAAAAGAACTCAAGTTAAAAATTATTGAAATTTGTACTGAAAAAAAATTCTAGGGCCTAAGCCTTTTGATCAAAGCCCTTGCCCTTTTACATTTACATAGTACTCCTTAGAGGACATATCTGTAAAAAAAATGGTGAGAATCCAAGCATTTCTTCTAGTGTTTTTGGTATTTTTTCATTTTTTGAATTTCAAAAAGTGACAAAAAATTTTCAATGTCTGACGCTTTTCCAAACGGAACGACCTAGAGCATATTGCTATATATTCCTGAAAAGACAACATTTCAAGGATTCTAAATATGTCTTTGACATCCCTGTATCTCATTTTGGAGCCGAGATATAAGCAGTCAAAAATCGCAACTTTGGACCCCTGTACCACCTAGACCACATTACCAAATGGGCTCATTTTTTGTGTGGTAGTTGTACTAGGGTAGGACTATACAAATATGAAATGGCAAGTCAATATGATGATTCCTTCTATGGTTTTCAAAAAAAATTTCATGAAAATTTCGAACTACTTTTTTTCAAGAATTCATAGTTCAGTCAACAGGCTCACCATTTGGCTCAAACTCCTTTCTGCACTGCGTATTTGTCTAAGGTATCTTGAGAAAAATTCCCATGGAATTATCTCTGCCCAGTTTCCTGAAACCGTGCTCTTAAATTTGTTTTTTCTTTTGTGAATTACGCAGAAGTGTCATGAAATTTGGTCATGAAATTTGTACTGTTCAAAGCGCGCTCTGGCTGTCTGTGCACTCTTGAAGTGCCAAAGCCCTCTCTTTATTAGTTTCTGAGTAATAAGCCTTTACTTCTTCAGAAGAATAATAATAACTAGACTTGCAATTGTCCCTGACAATTACGATAAACTTTCCTTTCCTTTTATCTTTTTTGTCCAGTACCATGAATTTCTGCAATTAATAAAGTACCTAAAAACCTCAAAAATAGTTGCCCTAACCTCTCAAGCTATACAGGAATAGAAAGATAATGAAAAAAGGTTTAAGAAAATATTTTTTTGGTTGCTGTACCTTGTATAGGACCCAGGTTCAAAACGCCTGAAAATTGCATATATAGGACACTCTGTGACCTTGACCCTGTGACCTAGAATTCTGAAATAATTCACATTTGTGAAGCACATGTATATATACTCCTGTGAATTTCTTTGGTTCAATCTATCAACATTTTGGTCTGAGTAAGCAATTTAGGCTTTATGAGTGATAAAAAAATTCTAGGGCATAAGCTTTTTGATGAAGATAATTGCCCTTTTACAGTCATGTAGTACTCCCCAGAGGACATCTATGTGCAAAATATGAATGAAATTGAAGACTTTCTTCCTGCTTTTTTGGGGCGAGAAACATAAATTTGCTAACATTGATTGTAAAAATTGCTGACTCAGCGGTTTCAGGGAGGTAGGTAGGTAGGTCTCCCCATTGGATAACATGGGAAAGAGAATTTTGGCTCCAGGTTCGAAACTGGTTAAGGTTGGTGAATAGACATTGTATCCTATGTAAAGGCCTAATTTTTCTCTACATAATGACACCAGTTGCATGAAATTTGATTGAATAGAACTGGAGTTAAAAATTATTGAAATTTGGACTGAAAAAAAATTCTAGGGCCTAAGTTTTTTTATGAAGGCCCTTGCCCTTTTACATTTACATAGTACTCCCTAGAGGACATATCTGTAAAAAAAATGGTGAGAATCCAAGCAGTTCTTCTAGTGATTTTGGTATTTTTTCATTTTTTGAATTTCAAAAAGTGACAAAAAATTTTCAATGTCTGACGCTTTTCCAAACGGAACGACCTAGAGCATGTTGCTATACATATCTAAAAAGAGAACATTTCAAGGATTCTAAATATGTCTTTGACATCCCTGTATCTCAATTTGGAGCCGAGATATAAGCAGTCAAAAATCGCAACTTTGGACCCCTGTACCACCTAGACCACTTTACCAAATGGGCTCATTTTTTGTGTGGTAGTTGTACTAGGGTAGGACTATAAAAGTATGAAATGGCAAGTCAATATGATTATTCCTTCTATGGTTTTCAAAAAAAATTTCATGAAAATTTCGAACTACTTTTTTTAAAGAATTCATAGTTCAGTCAGCAGGCTCAGCATTTGGCTCAAACTCCTTTCTGCACTGCGTATTTGTCTAAGGTATCTTGAGAAAAATTCCCATGGAATTATCTCTGCCCAGTTTCCTGAAACCGTGCTCTTAAATTTGTTTTTTCTTTTGTGAATTACGCAGAAGTGTCATAAAATTTGGTCATGAAATTTGTGCTGTTCAAAGCGCGCTCTGGCTGTCTGTGCACTCTTGAAGTGCCAAAGCCCTCTCTTTATTAGTTTCTGAGTAATAAGCCTTTACTTCTTCAGAAGAATAATAATAAATAATAATAAAAAAAAAAAAAATAATAATAAAAAAAAAAAAAAAAAGAAAAATAAGACGTACAATAATAAGATAAACTTTCCTTCGGAAAGTTTATAATAATAAAGAATAATAAAAAAAAAAAAAAAAAAGAAAAATAAGACTTACAATAATAAGATAAACTTTCCTTCGGAAAGTTTATAATAACTAGACTTGCAATTGTCCCTGACAATTACGATAAACTTTCCTTTCTTTTTATCTTTTTTGTCCAGTACCATGAATTTCTGCAATTAATAAAGTACCTGAAAACCTCGAAAATAGTTGCCCTAACCTCTTAAGCTATGCAGGAATAGAAAGATAATGAAAAAAGGTTTAAGAAAATATTTTTTTGGTTGCTGTACCTTGTATAGGACCCAGGTTCAAAACGCCTGAAAATTGCATATATAGGACACTCTGTGACCTTGACCCTGTAACCCAAAATTCTGAAATAACTCACATTTGTGAAGCACATGTATATACACTCCTGTGAATTTTTTTTGGTTCAATCTATCAACAACAATTTGGTCTGAGTAAGTAATTCAGGCTTTAAGAGTGATAAAAAAAATTTAGGACCTAAGCTGTTTGATGAAGGTAATTGCCCTATTACAGTAATGTAGTACTACCCAGAGGACATATATGTGCAAAATATGAATGAAATTGAAGACTTTCTTCCTGCTTTTTTGGGGCGAGAAACATAAATTTACTAACATTCATTGTAAAAATTGCTGACTCAGCGGTCCAGGGTACTGGGAGGTAGGTAGGTCAGCAATTCAGGCTTTATGAGTGATAAAAAAAATTCTAGGACCTAAGCTGTTTGATGAAGGTAATTGCCCTTTTACAGTAATGTAGCACTACCCAGAGTACATATATGTGCAAAATATGAATGCAATTGAAGACTTTCTTCCTGCTTTTTTGGGGTGATGCACGTAAACTTCCTAACATTCATTGTAAAAATTGCTGACTCAGCGGTTCAGGGTTGGTAGGTCTTCCCATTGGATAACATGGGAAAGAGAATTTTGGCTCCAAGTTCGAAACTGGTAAAGGTTGGTGAATAGACATGGTATTCTTTGTAAAGTCCTGATTTTTCTCTACATAATGACACCAGTTGCATGAAATTTGGTTGAAAAGAACTCAAGTTAAAAATTATTGAAATTTGTACTGAAAAAAAATTCTAGGGCCTAAGCCTTTTGATCAAAGCCCTTGCCCTTTTACATTTACATAGTACTCCTTAGAGGACATATCTGTAAAAAAAATGGTGAGAATCCAAGCAGTTCTTCTAGTGTGTTTTAGACTTTTTCATTTTGAGAAAATCAAAAAGTGATAAAATATTTTCAATGTCTGACGCTTTTCCAAACGGAACTACCTAGAGCATATTACTATACATTCCTGAAAAGAGAACATTTCAAGGATTCTAAATATGTCTTTGAGATTCCTGTATCTCAATTTGGAGCCGAGATATAAGCAGTCAAAAAATGCAACTTTGGACCCCTGTACCACCTAGACCACTTTACCAAATGGGCTCATTTTTTGCATGGTAGTTGTCCTAGGCTAGGACTATAAAAGTGTGAAATTGCAAGTCAATATCATTATTCCTTCTATGGTTTTTAAAAAAAATTTCATGAAAATTTCGAACTACTTTTTTTAAAGAATTCATAGTTCAGTCAGCAGGCTCACAATTTGGCTCAAACTCCTTTCTGCACTGCGTATTTGTCTAAGGTATCTTGAGAAAAATTCCCATGGAATTATCTCTGCCCAGTTTCCTGAAACCGTGCTCTTAAATTTGTTTTTTCTTTTGTGAATTACGCAGAAGTGTCATGAAATTTGGTCATGAAATTTGCGCTGTTCAAAGCGCGCTCTGGCTGTCTGTGCACTCTTGAAGTGCCAAAGCCCTCTCTTTATTAGTTTCTGAGTAATAAGCCTTTACTTCTTCAGAAGAATAATAAGATAAACTTTCCTTCGGAAAGTTTATAATAATAAAGAATAATAAAAAAAAAAAAAAAAAAGAAAAATAAGACGTACAATAATAAGATAAACTTTCCTTCGGAAAGTTTATAATAACTAGACTTGCAATTGTCCCTGACAATTACGATAAACTTTCCTTTCCTTTTATCTTTTTTGTCCAGTACCATGAATTTCTGCAATTAATAAAGTACCTGAAAACCTCAAAAATACTTGCCCAAACCTCTCAAGCTATACATGAATAGAAAGATAATGAAAAAAGGTTTAAGAAAATATTTTTTTGGTTGCTGTACCTTGTATAGGACCCAGGTTCAAAACGCCTGAAAATTGCATATATAGGACACTCTGTGACCTTGACCCTGTGACATAGAATTCTGAAATAATTCACATTTGTGAAGCACATGCATATACACTCCTGTGAATTTTTTTTGTTCAATCTATCAACAACATTTTGGTTCTGAGTAAGCAATTCAGGCTTTATGAGTGATAAAAAAACTCTAGGGCCTAAGCTGTTCGATGAAGGTAATTAACCTTTTTCAGTCATGTAGTACTACCCAGAAGACATATGTTTGAAAAGTATGAAGAAAATTGAAAAAGTCTTTCCTACTTTTTTGGGGCAAAACACGTAAACCTGCAAACATTCATTGTAAAAATTGCTGACTCAGCGGTCCAGGGTTCTGGGAGGTAGGTAGGTCAGGAATTCAGTGATAAAAAAATTCTAGGACCTAAGCTGTTTGATGAAAGTAATTGCCCTTTTACAGTAATGTAGTACTACACAGAGTACATATATGTGCAAAATATGAATGAAATTGAAGACTTTCTTCCTGCTTTTTTGGGGCGATGCACGTTAACTTCCTAACATTCATTGTAAAAATTGCTGACTCAGCAGTTCAGGGTTGGTAGGTCTCCCCATTGGATAACATGGGAAAGAGAATTTTGGCTCCAAGTTCGAAACTGGTAAAGGTTGGTGAATAGACATTGTATCCTATGTGAAGGCCTAATTTTTCTCTACATAATGACACCAGTTGCATGAAATTTGGTTGAATAGAAATGGAGTTAAAAATTATTGAAATTTGGAATGAAAAAAAATCCAGGGCCTAGGGTTTTTAAGCAAAGCCCTTGCCCTTTGAAATTTACATAGTACTCCTTAGAGGACATATCTGTAAAAAAAATGGTGAGAATCCAAGCAGTTCTTCGAGTGTTTTTTAGACTTTTCCATTTTGAGAAAATCAAAAAGTGACAAAAAATTTTCAATGTCCGACGCTTTTCCAAACGGAACTACCTAGAGCATAATACTATACATTCCTGAAAAGAGAACATTTCAAGGATTCTAAATATGTCTTTGAGATTCCTGTATCTCAATTTGGAGCCGAGATATAAGCAGTCAAAAAATGCAACTTTGGACCCCTGTACCACCTAGACCACTTTACCAAATGGGCTCATTTTTTGCATGAAAGTTGTGCTAGGGTAGGACTATAAAAGTGTGAAATTGCAAGTCAATATCATTATTCCTTCTATGGTTTTCAAAAAAAATTTCATGAAAATTTAGAATAACTTTTTTTCAAAAATTCATGGCTCAGTCAGCAGGCTCACAATTTGGCTCAAACTCCTTTCTGCACTGCGTATTTGTCTAAGGTATCTTGAAAAAAAATCTCATGCTATTATCTCTGCCTAGTTTCTTGAAACCGTGCCCTTAAATTTATTTTTTATTTTGTGAATTACGCAGAAGCGTCACGAAATTTGGTCATGAAATTTATGCCTTTCAAAGCGCGCTCTGGCTGTCTATGTGACCTTGAAGTGCCAAAGCCCTGCCTTTATTAGTTCCTGAGTAATAAGCCTTTACTTCTTCAGAAGAATAATAATAATAATAAAGAAATAATAATAAAAAAAAAAAAAAAAAAGAAAAATAAGACTTACAATAATAAGATAAACTTTCCTTCGGAAAGTTTATAACTAGACTTGCAATTGTCCCTGACAATTACGATAAACTTTCCTTTCTTTTTATCTTTTTTGTCCAGTACCATGAATTTCTGCAATTAATAAAGTACCTGAAAACCTCGAAAATAGTTGCCCTAACCTCTTAAGCTATGCAGGAATAGAAAGATAATGAAAAAAGGTTTAAGAAAATATTTTTTTGGTTGCTGTACCTTGTATAGGACCCAGGTTCAAAACGCCTGAAAATTGCATATATAGGACACTCTGTGACCTTGACCCTGTAACCCAAAATTCTGAAATAACTCACATTTGTGAAGCACATGTATATACACTCCTGTGAATTTTTTTTGGTTCAATCTATCAACAACAATTTGGTCTGAGTAAGTAATTCAGGCTTTAAGAGTGATAAAAAAAATTTAGGACCTAAGCTGTTTGATGAAGGTAATTGCCCTATTACAGTAATGTAGTACTACCCAGAGGACATATATGTGCAAAATATGAATGAAATTGAAGACTTTCTTCCTGCTTTTTTGGGGCGAGAAACATAAATTTACTAACATTCATTGTAAAAATTGCTGACTCAGCGGTCCAGGGTACTGGGAGGTAGGTAGGTCAGCAATTCAGGCTTTATGAGTGATAAAAAAAATTCTAGGACCTAAGCTGTTTGATGAAGGTAATTGCCCTTTTACAGTAATGTAGCACTACCCAGAGTACATATATGTGCAAAATATGAATGCAATTGAAGACTTTCTTCCTGCTTTTTTGGGGTGATGCACGTAAACTTCCTAACATTCATTGTAAAAATTGCTGACTCAGCGGTTCAGGGTTGGTAGGTCTTCCCATTGGATAACATGGGAAAGAGAATTTTGGCTCCAAGTTCGAAACTGGTAAAGGTTGGTGAATAGACATGGTATTCTTTGTAAAGTCCTGATTTTTCTCTACATAATGACACCAGTTGCATGAAATTTGGTTGAAAAGAACTCAAGTTAAAAATTATTGAAATTTGTACTGAAAAAAAATTCTAGGGCCTAAGCCTTTTGATCAAAGCCCTTGCCCTTTTACATTTACATAGTACTCCTTAGAGGACATATCTGTAAAAAAAATGGTGAGAATCCAAGCAGTTCTTCTAGTGTTTTTGGTATTTTTTCATTTTTTGAATTTCAAAAAGTGACAAAATATTTTCACTCTCTGACGCTTTTCCAAACGGAAAGACATAGAACATATTGCTATACATATCTAAAAAGAGAACATTTCAAGGATTCTAAATATGTCTTTGACATCCCTGTATCTCAATTTGGAGCCGAGATATAAGCAGTCAAAAATCGCAACTTTGGACCCCTGTACCACCTAGACCACTTTACCAAATGGGCTCATTTTTTGTGTGGTAGTTGTACTAGGGTAGGACTATAAAAGTATGAAATGGCAAGTCAATATGATTATTCCTTCTATGGTTTTCAAAAAAAATTTCATGAAAATTTCGAACTACTTTTTTTAAAGAATTCATAGTTCAGTCAGCAGGCTCAGCATTTGGCTCAAACTCCTTTCTGCACTGCGTATTTGTCTAAGGTATCTTGAGAAAAATTCCCATGGAATTATCTCTGCCCAGTTTCCTGAAACCGTGCTCTTAAATTTGTTTTTTCTTTTGTGAATTACGCAGAAGTGTCATAAAATTTGGTCATGAAATTTGTGCTGTTCAAAGCGCGCTCTGGCTGTCTGTGCACTCTTGAAGTGCCAAAGCCCTCTCTTTATTAGTTTCTGAGTAATAAGCCTTTACTTCTTCAGAAGAATAATAATAAATAATAATAAAAAAAAAAATAATAATAATAAAAAAAAAAAAAAAAAAGAAAAATAAGACGTACAATAATAAGATAAACTTTCCTTCGGAAAGTTTATAATAATAAAGAATAATAATAAAAAAAAAAAAAAAAAAGAAAAATAAGACTTACAATAATAAGATAAACTTTCCTTCGGAAAGTTTATAATAATAAAGAATAATAAAAAAAAAAAAAAAAAAGAAAAATAAGACTTACAATAATAAGATAAACTTTCCTTCGGAAAGTTTATAATAACTAGACTTGCAATTGTCCCTGACAATTACGATAAACTTTCCTTTCTTTTTATCTTTTTTGTCCAGTACCATGAATTTCTGCAATTAATAAAGTACCTGAAAACCTCGAAAATAGTTGCCCTAACCTCTTAAGCTATGCAGGAATAGAAAGATAATGAAAAAAGGTTTAAGAAAATATTTTTTTGGTTGCTGTACCTTGTATAGGACCCAGGTTCAAAACGCCTGAAAATTGCATATATAGGACACTCTGTGACCTTGACCCTGTAACCCAAAATTCTGAAATAACTCACATTTGTGAAGCACATGTATATACACTCCTGTGAATTTTTTTTGGTTCAATCTATCAACAACAATTTGGTCTGAGTAAGTAATTCAGGCTTTAAGAGTGATAAAAAAAATTTAGGACCTAAGCTGTTTGATGAAGGTAATTGCCCTATTACAGTAATGTAGTACTACCCAGAGGACATATATGTGCAAAATATGAATGAAATTGAAGACTTTCTTCCTGCTTTTTTGGGGCGAGAAACATAAATTTACTAACATTCATTGTAAAAATTGCTGACTCAGCGGTCCAGGGTACTGGGAGGTAGGTAGGTCAGCAATTCAGGCTTTATGAGTGATAAAAAAAATTCTAGGACCTAAGCTGTTTGATGAAGGTAATTGCCCTTTTACAGTAATGTAGCACTACCCAGAGTACATATATGTGCAAAATATGAATGCAATTGAAGACTTTCTTCCTGCTTTTTTGGGGTGATGCACGTAAACTTCCTAACATTCATTGTAAAAATTGCTGACTCAGCGGTTCAGGGTTGGTAGGTCTTCCCATTGGATAACATGGGAAAGAGAATTTTGGCTCCAAGTTCGAAACTGGTAAAGGTTGGTGAATAGACATGGTATTCTTTGTAAAGTCCTGATTTTTCTCTACATAATGACACCAGTTGCATGAAATTTGGTTGAAAAGAACTCAAGTTAAAAATTATTGAAATTTGTACTGAAAAAAAATTCTAGGGCCTAAGCCTTTTGATCAAAGCCCTTGCCCTTTTACATTTACATAGTACTCCTTAGAGGACATATCTGTAAAAAAAATGGTGAGAATCCAAGCAGTTCTTCTAGTGTTTTTGGTATTTTTTCATTTTTTGAATTTCAAAAAGTGACAAAATATTTTCACTCTCTGACGCTTTTCCAAACGGAAAGACATAGAACATATTGCTATACATATCTAAAAAGAGAACATTTCAAGGATTCTAAATATGTCTTTGACATCCCTGTATCTCAATTTGGAGCCGAGATATAAGCAGTCAAAAATCGCAACTTTGGACCCCTGTACCACCTAGACCACTTTACCAAATGGGCTCATTTTTTGTGTGGTAGTTGTACTAGGGTAGGACTATAAAAGTATGAAATGGCAAGTCAATATGATTATTCCTTCTATGGTTTTCAAAAAAAATTTCATGAAAATTTCGAACTACTTTTTTTAAAGAATTCATAGTTCAGTCAGCAGGCTCAGCATTTGGCTCAAACTCCTTTCTGCACTGCGTATTTGTCTAAGGTATCTTGAGAAAAATTCCCATGGAATTATCTCTGCCCAGTTTCCTGAAACCGTGCTCTTAAATTTGTTTTTTCTTTTGTGAATTACGCAGAAGTGTCATAAAATTTGGTCATGAAATTTGTGCTGTTCAAAGCGCGCTCTGGCTGTCTGTGCACTCTTGAAGTGCCAAAGCCCTCTCTTTATTAGTTTCTGAGTAATAAGCCTTTACTTCTTCAGAAGAATAATAATAATAATAAAAAAAAAAAAAATAATAATAAAAAAAAAAAAAAAAAAGAAAAATAAGACGTACAATAATAAGATAAACTTTCCTTCGGAAAGTTTATAATAATAAAGAATAATAATAAAAAAAAAAAAAAAAAAGAAAAATAAGACTTACAATAATAAGATAAACTTTCCTTCGGAAAGTTTATAATAATAAAGAATAATAAAAAAAAAAAAAAAAAAGAAAAATAAGACTTACAATAATAAGATAAACTTTCCTTCGGAAAGTTTATAATAACTAGACTTGCAATTGTCCCTGACAATTACGATAAACTTTCCTTTCTTTTTATCTTTTTTGTCCAGTACCATGAATTTCTGCAATTAATAAAGTACCTGAAAACCTCGAAAATAGTTGCCCTAACCTCTTAAGCTATGCAGGAATAGAAAGATAATGAAAAAAGGTTTAAGAAAATATTTTTTTGGTTGCTGTACCTTGTATAGGACCCAGGTTCAAAACGCCTGAAAATTGCATATATAGGACACTCTGTGACCTTGACCCTGTAACCCAAAATTCTGAAATAACTCACATTTGTGAAGCACATGTATATACACTCCTGTGAATTTTTTTTGGTTCAATCTATCAACAACAATTTGGTCTGAGTAAGCAATTCAGGCTTTAAGAGTGATAAAAAAAATTTAGGACCTAAGCTGTTTGATGAAGGTAATTGCCCTATTACAGTAATGTAGTACTACCCAGAGGACATATATGTGCAAAATATGAATGAAATTGAAGACTTTCTTCCTGCTTTTTTGGGGCGAGAAACATAAATTTACTAACATTCATTGTAAAAATTGCTGACTCAGCGGTCCAGGGTACTGGGAGGTAGGTAGGTCAGCAATTCAGGCTTTATGAGTGATAAAAAAAATTCTAGGACCTAAGCTGTTTGATGAAGGTAATTGCCCTTTTACAGTAATGTAGCACTACCCAGAGTACATATATGTGCAAAATATGAATGCAATTGAAGACTTTCTTCCTGCTTTTTTGGGGTGATGCACGTAAACTTCCTAACATTCATTGTAAAAATTGCTGACTCAGCGGTTCAGGGTTGGTAGGTCTTCCCATTGGATAACATGGGAAAGAGAATTTTGGCTCCAAGTTCGAAACTGGTAAAGGTTGGTGAATAGACATGGTATTCTTTGTAAAGTCCTGATTTTTCTCTACATAATGACACCAGTTGCATGAAATTTGGTTGAAAAGAACTCAAGTTAAAAATTATTGAAATTTGTACTGAAAAAAAATTCTAGGGCCTAAGCCTTTTGATCAAAGCCCTTGCCCTTTTACATTTACATAGTACTCCTTAGAGGACATATCTGTAAAAAAAATGGTGAGAATCCAAGCAGTTCTTCTAGTGTTTTTGGTATTTTTTCATTTTTTGAATTTCAAAAAGTGACAAAATATTTTCACTCTCTGACGCTTTTCCAAACGGAAAGACATAGAACATATTGCTATACATATCTAAAAAGAGAACATTTCAAGGATTCTAAATATGTCTTTGACATCCCTGTATCTCAATTTGGAGCCGAGATATAAGCAGTCAAAAATCGCAACTTTGGACCCCTGTACCACCTAGACCACTTTACCAAATGGGCTCATTTTTTGTGTGGTAGTTGTACTAGGGTAGGACTATAAAAGTATGAAATGGCAAGTCAATATGATTATTCCTTCTATGGTTTTCAAAAAAAATTTCATGAAAATTTCGAACTACTTTTTTTAAAGAATTCATAGTTCAGTCAGCAGGCTCAGCATTTGGCTCAAACTCCTTTCTGCACTGCGTATTTGTCTAAGGTATCTTGAGAAAAATTCCCATGGAATTATCTCTGCCCAGTTTCCTGAAACCGTGCTCTTAAATTTGTTTTTTCTTTTGTGAATTACGCAGAAGTGTCATAAAATTTGGTCATGAAATTTGTGCTGTTCAAAGCGCGCTCTGGCTGTCTGTGCACTCTTGAAGTGCCAAAGCCCTCTCTTTATTAGTTTCTGAGTAATAAGCCTTTACTTCTTCAGAAGAATAATAATAATAACTAGATTTCTGTTACTGGTGGACCAGCAACGAGGCTTCACCTATTGCCAGAGTTATATTGTAGGTCATAGAAAATTGACAGCATATTCCGAAACATCAAGTTTAAGCTTTAAGGTTATCTTCATCTCAATTCCACAGCTTAATTAGGCAGGTCGAGATGCCAACTATGAATCAGCATAAAAAAACTTATATCATGTCATACACATATAATTCTCGGTCAATTTATGCCTCAACCATAAGGTCCACAATATCATGCCATGACCTAGTAAAAGGGCTTGGAATGGACTATCAAAAAATGTTTTCCAAGTTAAAAAAGGTTAATTAGGACTGGAGTTATGAATTTTTTTGTTAAAAGTACATTTCAAGGTCTGTGACCTTGAGCGTTTGACCTTTCGACCCAAATATTTGCATGAATTTTGTTACACTGATGGGTTGACACTCCTATGAGTTTCGGTCCAATCCAAGCATTCTGTCTAGGGAAAAAAAATCCAAACTTAAACTTTCAGCTAAATTTTTTAGGATTTTTTCGATCTTGAAATATTCAGGGTCGGGCGATCTTTTTAACCGACCCGGCTACAGTCACATACTACATCTCATTTTAAAGAGGAGGAAATGAGCTTTCCAAATATCTCTATGCCAGTTCTGTAGCTCAATTAGAACCGGAGCTAGAGCCGATGGAAGTGCGGACACTGGTTCCGCCCAGCCAGATGACCATGCCAAAGTAGTGACACTAATTCTGATCTGTGACCTTGACCGTTTGACCTGGAGAACTCATGTTGCTCAGATTGTTTGCAGGGTATTAGGGCAACATCATATCCAAAGATCAGCCAAATCCAAACATTTCTACTACCTTAAAAAAAATCAAGAATTCAAAATATCAACTTTCATAGATTGTTTGACCTTAAATTTGACCTTGACATTTAGGTCAAATGTCAAAATTGACAGCAGATTCTGAAAGCCCATATGTGAATTGTAGGGGGTCACCCATGCTTGGCATTTGGCTAAAGTGAATATTTCTATGTGAAAATGACCATTTTCACTATTTTTTTTACTCAAAAAACAGTTGTCGGAGTTTATGAATTTTTTAAAAATCAACATATTAATTTCTGTCAAAAGCGAATACATATCCGTATAGTACTGGTCAATATCTTCCAACACAAAAACTTTCAGCTCAAACACTTAATTCTAAGGTATTTTTGTGGCGGTGTGAAAATTGCTTGTTTTTCACATTTCGAAGGTCAAAATAACCTTGAAAATGACCTTCAAGGTCAAATTTGACACTTGATTTGGGGGTTTTGGGTACATGTTTGGGGTAGTTTACTATAGCATGTTATAAGCTAAAATCAATATTTCATGGTGAAATGAGCATGGGTACCTATTTTTCATAATTCAAAAATGTGAAAAACTCAATATTTCAAAAACCGTTAAAGATATCAACTTAAACGGTTCTATCAGCACTGGCCCCAAGTGAGGGGCAACTTTAGGCACTATCATTGGCTTCTTACAACTTCCGGTTTTGGCCAAGTCGAATCTACACTGAAAACTGCTCCATGTTGCATTGCGGTATGTTCCGCATGAGTGATTCACAATTATGTAATGTCAAAACACTTTAAAACATATTTAATCACAAGATCCAAGACCATTAGTATTTAACTGCACTGGTTTAGAGGATATGCCAATTTTAAGTTCTTAAAATTTTGTACTCAAGGTGACCTGTGACCTTGAAAAATAGGTCAAGGTCACTCAAACTAGGTCAAAGTAATAAGGTCATCCTAGGGTACCTTGTGGTAAAGTTTGGTCTTCAAACTCTAAAATTTTGCCTGTAAATAATAATAATAAGAATAATAACTAGATTTCTGTTACTGGTGGACCAGCAACGAGGCTTCACCTATTGCCAGAGTTATATTGTAGGTCATAGAAAATTGACAGCATATTCCGAAACATCAAGTTTAAGCTTTAAGGTTATCTTCATCTCAATTCCACAACTTAATTAGGCAGGTCGAGATGCCAACTATGAATCAGCATAAGAAAACTTATATCATGTCATACACATATAATTCTCGGTCAATTTATGCCTCAACCATAAGGTCCACAATATCATGCCATGACCTAGTAAAAGGGCTTGGAATGGACTATCAAAAAATGTTTTCCAAGTTAAAAAAGGTTAATTAGGACTGGAGTTATGAATTTTTTTGTTAAAAGTACATTTCAAGGTCTGTGACCTTGAGCGTTTGACCTTTTGACCCAAATATTTGCATGAATTTTGTTACACTGATGGGTTGACACTCCTATGAGTTTCGGTCCAATCCAAGCATTCTGTCTAGGGAAAAAAAATCCAAACTTAAACTTTCAGCTAAATTTTTTAGGATTTTTTCGATCTTGAAATTTTCAGGGTCGGGCGATCTTTTTAACCGAACGGGCTACAATCACATACTACATCTCATTTTAAAGAGGAGGAAATGAGCTTTCCAAATATCTCTATGCCAGTTCTGTAGCTCAATTAGAACTGGAGCTAGAGCCGATGGAAGTGCGGACACTGGTTCCGCCCAGCCAGATGATCATGCCAAAGTAGTGACACTAATTCTGATCTGTGACCTTGACCGTTTGACCTGGAGAACTCATGTTGCTCAGATTGTTTGCAGGGTATTAGGGCAACATCATATCCAAAGATCAGCCAAATCCAAACATTTCTACTACCTTAAAAAAAATCAAGAATTCAAAATATCAACTTTCATAGATTGTTTGACCTTAAATTTGACCTTGACATTTAGGTCAAATGTCAAAATTGACAGCAGATTCTGAAAGCCCATATGTGAATTGTAGGGGGTCACCCATGCTTGGCATTTGGCTAAAGTGAATATTTCTCAGTGAAAATGACCATTTTCACTATTTTTTTTACTCAAAAAACAGTTGTCCAAGTTTATGAATTTTTTAAAAATCAACATATTAATTTCTGTCAAAAGCGAATACATATTCGTATAGTACTGGTCAATATCTTCCAACGCAAAAACTGTCAGCTCAAACACTTAATTCTAAGGTATTTTTGTGGCGGTGTGAAAATTGCTTGTTTTTCACATTTCGAAGGTCAAAATAACCTTGAAAATGACCTTCAAGGTCAAATTTGGCACTTGATTTGGGGGTTTTGGGTACATGTTTGGGGTAGTTTACTATAGCATGTTATAAGCTAAAATCAATATTTCATGGTGAAATGAGCATGGGTACCTATTTTTCATAATTCAAAAATGTGAAAAACTCAATATTTCAAAAACCGTTAAAGATATCAACTTAAACGGTTCTATCAGCACTGGCCCCAAGTGAGGGGCAACTTTAGGCACTATCATTGGCTTCTTACAACTTCCTGTTTTGGCCAAGTCGAATCTACACTGAAAACTGCTCCATGTTGCATTGCGGTATGTTCCGCATGAGTGATTCACAATTATGTAATGTCAAAACACTTTAAAACATATTTAATCACAAGATCCAAGACCATTAGTATTTAACTGCACTGGTTTAGAGGATATGCCAATTTTAAGTTCTTAAAATTTTGTACTAAAGGTGACCTGTGACCTTGAAAAATAGGTCAAGGTCACTCAAACTAGGTCAAAGTAATAAGGTCATCCTAGGGTACCTTGTGGTAAAGTTTGGTCCTCCAACTCCAAAATTTTGCGTGTAAATAATAAGAATAATAATAATAATACCAAAAACAATAGTCTTCACCTAAGGTATTAGGTGAAGCCTAATAATAATAATAATACCAAAAACAATAGTCTTCACCTAAGGTATTAGGTGAAGCCTAACTAGACTTGCAATTGTCCCTGACAATTACGATAAACTTTCCTTTCCTTTTATCTTTTTTGTCCAGTACCATGAATTTCTGCAATTAATAAAGTACCTGAAAACCTCGAAAATAGTTGCCCTAACCTCTTAAGCTATACAGGAATAGAAAGATAATGAAAAAAGGTTTAAGAAAATATTTTTTTGGTTGCTGTACCTTGTATAGGACCCAGGTTCAAAACGCCTGAAAATTGCATATATAGGACACTCTGTGACCTTGACCCTGTAACCCAAAATTCTGAAATAACTCACATTTGTGAAGCACATGTATATATACTCCTGTGAATTTTTTTTGGTTCAATCTATCAACAACATTTTGGTCTGAGTAAGCAATTCAGGCTTTAAGAGTGATAAAAAAATTCTAGGGCATAAGCTTTTTGATGAAGGTAATTGCCCTTTTACAGTCATGTAGTACTACCCAGAGGACATATATGTGCAAAATATGAATGAAATTGAAGACTTTCTTCCTGCTTTTTTGGGGCGAGAAACATAAATTTACTAACATTCATTGTAAAAATTGCTGACTCAGCCGTCCAGGGAGGTAGGTAGGTAGGTCTCCCCATTGGATAACATGGGAAAGAGAATTTTGCCTCAAGTTTCAAAACTAATTAAGGTTGGTGAATAGACAAGGTGTCCTATGTAATCTCCTAATTGTTCTCTGCATAATGACACCAGTTGGATGAAATTTGGTTGAATAGAACTGGAGTTAAAAATTATTGAAATTTGGACTGAAAAAAAATTCCAGGGCCTAAGGTGTTTAATCAAGGCCCTTGCCCTTCTACATTTATATAGTACTCCCTAGAGGACATATGTGTGAAAAGTATGAAGAAAATTGAAAAAGTCTTTCCTACTGTTTTTGGGGCAAAACACGTAAACCTGCTAACATTCATTGTAAAAATTGCTGACTCAGCGGTCCAGGGTTCTGGGAGGTAGGTAGGTCAGCAATTCAGTGATAAAAAAATTCTAGGACCTAAGCTGTTTGATGAAAGTAATTGCCCTTTTACAGTAATGTAGTACTACACACAGTACATATATGTGCAAAATATAAATGAAATTGAAGACTTTCTTCCTGCTTTTTTGGGGCGATGCACATAAACTTCCTAACATTCATTGTAAAAATTGCTGACTCAGCGCTTCAGGGTTGGTAGGTCTTCCCATTGGATAACATGGGAAAGAGAATTTTGGCTCCAAGTTCGAAACTGGTAAAGGTTGGTGAATAGACATTTTATCCTATGTAAAGGCCTAATTTTTCTCTACATAATGACACCAGTTGCATGAAATTTGGTTGAATAGAAATGGAGTTAAAAATTATTGAAATTTGGAATGAAAAAAATTCCAGGGCCTAGGGTTTTTAAGCAAAGCCCTTGCCCTTTGAAATTTACATAGTACTCCTTAGAGGAAATATCTGTAAAAAAAATGGTGAGAATCCAAGCAGTTCTTCTACTGTTTTATAGACTTTTTCATTTTGAGAAAATCAAAAAGTGACAAAAAATTTTCAATGTCTGACGCTTTTCCAAACGGAACTACCTGGAGCATATTACTATACATTCCTGAAAAGAGAACATTTCAAGGATTCTAAATATGTCTTTGAGATTCCTGTATCTCAATTTGGAGCCGAGATATAAGCAGTCAAAAAATGCAATTTTGGACCCCTGTACCACCTAGACCACTTTACCAAATGGGCTCATTTTTTGCATGGTAGTTGTCCTAGGGTAGGACTATAAAAGTGTGAAATTGCAAGTCAATATCATTATTCCTTCTATGGTTTTCAAAAAAAATTTCATGAAAATTTAGAATAACTTTTTTTAAAAAATTCATGGCTCAGTCAGCAGGCTCACAATTTGGCTCAAACTCCTTTCTGCACTGCGTATTTGTCTAAGGTATCTTGAAAAAAAATCTAATGCCATTATCTCTGCCCAGTTTCTTGAAACCGTGCCCTTAAATTTATTTTTTATTTTGTGAATTACGCAGAAGCGTCACGAAATTTGGTCATGAAATTTATGCATTTCAAAGCGCGCTCTGGCTGTCTATGTGACCTTGAAGTGCCAAAGCCCTGCCTTTATTAGTTTCTGAGTAATAAACCTTTACTTCTTCAGAAGAATAATAATAATAATAAAGAATAAAAAAAAAAAAAAAAAAGAAAAATAAGACTTACAATAATAAGATAAACTTTCCTTCGGAAAGTTTATAATAAAAAAAAAAATAATAATAATAAAAAAAAAAAAAAAAAAGAAAAATAAGACGTACAATAATAAGATAAACTTTCCTTCGGAAAGTTTATAATAATAAAGAATAATAATAAAAAAAAAAAAAAAAAAGAAAAATAAGACTTACAATAATAAGATAAACTTTCCTTCGGAAAGTTTATAATAATAAAGAATAATAAAAAAAAAAAAAAAAAAAGAAAAATAAGACTTACAATAATAAGATAAACTTTCCTTCGGAAAGTTTATAATAACTAGACTTGCAATTGTCCCTGACAATTACGATAAACTTTCCTTTCTTTTTATCTTTTTTGTCCAGTACCATGAATTTCTGCAATTAATAAAGTACCTGAAAACCTCGAAAATAGTTGCCCTAACCTCTTAAGCTATGCAGGAATAGAAAGATAATGAAAAAAGGTTTAAGAAAATATTTTTTTGGTTGCTGTACCTTGTATAGGACCCAGGTTCAAAACGCCTGAAAATTGCATATATAGGACACTCTGTGACCTTGACCCTGTAACCCAAAATTCTGAAATAACTCACATTTGTGAAGCACATGTATATACACTCCTGTGAATTTTTTTTGGTTCAATCTATCAACAACAATTTGGTCTGAGTAAGCAATTCAGGCTTTAAGAGTGATAAAAAAAATTTAGGACCTAAGCTGTTTGATGAAGGTAATTGCCCTATTACAGTAATGTAGTACTACCCAGAGGACATATATGTGCAAAATATGAATGAAATTGAAGACTTTCTTCCTGCTTTTTTGGGGCGAGAAACATAAATTTACTAACATTCATTGTAAAAATTGCTGACTCAGCGGTCCAGGGTACTGGGAGGTAGGTAGGTCAGCAATTCAGGCTTTATGAGTGATAAAAAAAATTCTAGGACCTAAGCTGTTTGATGAAGGTAATTGCCCTTTTACAGTAATGTAGCACTACCCAGAGTACATATATGTGCAAAATATGAATGCAATTGAAGACTTTCTTCCTGCTTTTTTGGGGTGATGCACGTAAACTTCCTAACATTCATTGTAAAAATTGCTGACTCAGCGGTTCAGGGTTGGTAGGTCTTCCCATTGGATAACATGGGAAAGAGAATTTTGGCTCCAAGTTCGAAACTGGTAAAGGTTGGTGAATAGACATGGTATTCTTTGTAAAGTCCTGATTTTTCTCTACATAATGACACCAGTTGCATGAAATTTGGTTGAAAAGAACTCAAGTTAAAAATTATTGAAATTTGTACTGAAAAAAAATTCTAGGGCCTAAGCCTTTTGATCAAAGCCCTTGCCCTTTTACATTTACATAGTACTCCTTAGAGGACATATCTGTAAAAAAAATGGTGAGAATCCAAGCAGTTCTTCTAGTGTTTTTGGTATTTTTTCATTTTTTGAATTTCAAAAAGTGACAAAATATTTTCACTCTCTGACGCTTTTCCAAACGGAAAGACATAGAACATATTGCTATACATATCTAAAAAGAGAACATTTCAAGGATTCTAAATATGTCTTTGACATCCCTGTATCTCAATTTGGAGCCGAGATATAAGCAGTCAAAAATCGCAACTTTGGACCCCTGTACCACCTAGACCACTTTACCAAATGGGCTCATTTTTTGTGTGGTAGTTGTACTAGGGTAGGACTATAAAAGTATGAAATGGCAAGTCAATATGATTATTCCTTCTATGGTTTTCAAAAAAAATTTCATGAAAATTTCGAACTACTTTTTTTAAAGAATTCATAGTTCAGTCAGCAGGCTCAGCATTTGGCTCAAACTCCTTTCTGCACTGCGTATTTGTCTAAGGTATCTTGAGAAAAATTCCCATGGAATTATCTCTGCCCAGTTTCCTGAAACCGTGCTCTTAAATTTGTTTTTTCTTTTGTGAATTACGCAGAAGTGTCATAAAATTTGGTCATGAAATTTGTGCTGTTCAAAGCGCGCTCTGGCTGTCTGTGCACTCTTGAAGTGCCAAAGCCCTCTCTTTATTAGTTTCTGAGTAATAAGCCTTTACTTCTTCAGAAGAATAATAATAATAATAAAAAAAAAAAAAAAAATAATAAAAAAAAAAAAAAAAAAGAAAAATAAGACGTACAATAATAAGATAAACTTTCCTTCGGAAAGTTTATAATAATAAAGAATAATAATAAAAAAAAAAAAAAAAAAGAAAAATAAGACTTACAATAATAAGATAAACTTTCCTTCGGAAAGTTTATAATAATAAAGAATAATAAAAAAAAAAAAAAAAAAGAAAAATAAGACTTACAATAATAAGATAAACTTTCCTTCGGAAAGTTTATAATAACTAGACTTGCAATTGTCCCTGACAATTACGATAAACTTTCCTTTCTTTTTATCTTTTTTGTCCAGTACCATGAATTTCTGCAATTAATAAAGTACCTGAAAACCTCGAAAATAGTTGCCCTAACCTCTTAAGCTATGCAGGAATAGAAAGATAATGAAAAAAGGTTTAAGAAAATATTTTTTTGGTTGCTGTACCTTGTATAGGACCCAGGTTCAAAACGCCTGAAAATTGCATATATAGGACACTCTGTGACCTTGACCCTGTAACCCAAAATTCTGAAATAACTCACATTTGTGAAGCACATGTATATACACTCCTGTGAATTTTTTTTGGTTCAATCTATCAACAACAATTTGGTCTGAGTAAGCAATTCAGGCTTTAAGAGTGATAAAAAAAATTTAGGACCTAAGCTGTTTGATGAAGGTAATTGCCCTATTACAGTAATGTAGTACTACCCAGAGGACATATATGTGCAAAATATGAATGAAATTGAAGACTTTCTTCCTGCTTTTTTGGGGCGAGAAACATAAATTTACTAACATTCATTGTAAAAATTGCTGACTCAGCGGTCCAGGGTACTGGGAGGTAGGTAGGTCAGCAATTCAGGCTTTATGAGTGATAAAAAAAATTCTAGGACCTAAGCTGTTTGATGAAGGTAATTGCCCTTTTACAGTAATGTAGCACTACCCAGAGTACATATATGTGCAAAATATGAATGCAATTGAAGACTTTCTTCCTGCTTTTTTGGGGTGATGCACGTAAACTTCCTAACATTCATTGTAAAAATTGCTGACTCAGCGGTTCAGGGTTGGTAGGTCTTCCCATTGGATAACATGGGAAAGAGAATTTTGGCTCCAAGTTCGAAACTGGTAAAGGTTGGTGAATAGACATGGTATTCTTTGTAAAGTCCTGATTTTTCTCTACATAATGACACCAGTTGCATGAAATTTGGTTGAAAAGAACTCAAGTTAAAAATTATTGAAATTTGTACTGAAAAAAAATTCTAGGGCCTAAGCCTTTTGATCAAAGCCCTTGCCCTTTTACATTTACATAGTACTCCTTAGAGGACATATCTGTAAAAAAAATGGTGAGAATCCAAGCAGTTCTTCTAGTGTTTTTGGTATTTTTTCATTTTTTGAATTTCAAAAAGTGACAAAATATTTTCACTCTCTGACGCTTTTCCAAACGGAAAGACATAGAACATATTGCTATACATATCTAAAAAGAGAACATTTCAAGGATTCTAAATATGTCTTTGACATCCCTGTATCTCAATTTGGAGCCGAGATATAAGCAGTCAAAAATCGCAACTTTGGACCCCTGTACCACCTAGACCACTTTACCAAATGGGCTCATTTTTTGTGTGGTAGTTGTACTAGGGTAGGACTATAAAAGTATGAAATGGCAAGTCAATATGATTATTCCTTCTATGGTTTTCAAAAAAAATTTCATGAAAATTTCGAACTACTTTTTTTAAAGAATTCATAGTTCAGTCAGCAGGCTCAGCATTTGGCTCAAACTCCTTTCTGCACTGCGTATTTGTCTAAGGTATCTTGAGAAAAATTCCCATGGAATTATCTCTGCCCAGTTTCCTGAAACCGTGCTCTTAAATTTGTTTTTTCTTTTGTGAATTACGCAGAAGTGTCATAAAATTTGGTCATGAAATTTGTGCTGTTCAAAGCGCGCTCTGGCTGTCTGTGCACTCTTGAAGTGCCAAAGCCCTCTCTTTATTAGTTTCTGAGTAATAAGCCTTTACTTCTTCAGAAGAATAATAATAATAACTAGACTTGCAATTGTCCCTGACAATTACGATAAACTTTCCTTTCCTTTTATCTTTTTTTGTCCAGTACCATGAATTTCTGCAATTAATAAAGTACCTGAAAACCTCGAAAATAGTTGCCCTAACCTCTTAAGCTATACAGGAATAGAAAGATAATGAAAAAAGGTTTAAGAAAATATTTTTTTGGTTGCTGTACCTTGTATAGGACCCAGGTTCAAAACGCATGAAAATTGCATATATAGGACACTCTGTGACCTTGACCCTGTAACCCAAAATTCTGAAATAACTCACATTTGTGAAGCACATGTATATACACTCCTGTGAATTTTTTTTGGTTCAATCTATCAACAACATTTTGGTCTGAGTAAGCAATTCAGGCTTTAAGAGTGATAAAAAAAATTTAGGACCTAAGCTGTTTCATGAGGGTAATTAACCTTTTTCAGTCATGTAGTACTACCCAGAAGACATATATGTGCAAAATATGAATGAAATTGAAGACTTTCTTCCTGCTTTTTTGGGGCGAGAAACATAAATTTACTAACATTCATTGTAAAAATTGCTGACTCAGCGGTCCAGGGTACTGGGAGGTAGGTAGGTCAGCAATTCAGGCTTTATGAGTGATAACAAAATTCTAGGACCTAAGCTGTTTGATGAAGGTAATTGCCCTTTTACAGTAATGTAGCACTACCCAGAGTACATATATGTGCAAAATATGAATGCAATTGAAGACTTTCTTCCTGCTTTTTTGGGGCGATGCACGTAAACTTCCTAACATTCATTGTAAAAATTGCTGACTCAGCGGTTCAGGGTTGGTAGGTCTTCCCATTGGATAACATGGGAAAGAGAATTTTGGCTCCAAGTTCGAAACTGGTAAAGGTTGGTGAATAGACATGGTATTCTTTGTAAAGTCCTGATTTTTCTCTACATAATGACACCAGTTGCATGAAATTTGGTTGAAAAGAACTCAAGTTAAAAATTATTGAAATTTGTACTGAAAAAAAATTCTAGGGCCTAAGCCTTTTAATCAAAGCCCTTGCCCTTACACATTTACATAGTACTCCTTAGAGGACATATCTGTAAAAAAAATGGTGAGAATCCAAGCAGTTCTTCTAGTGTTTTTGGTATTTTTTCATTTTTTGAATTTCAAAAAGTGACAAAAAATTTTCAATGTCTGACGCTTTTCCAAACGGAAAGACCTAGAACATATTGCTAGACATATCTAAAAAGAGAACATTTCAAGGATTCTAAATATGTTTTTGAGATTCCTGTATCTCACTTTGGAGCCGAGATATAAGCAGTCAAAAAATGCAACTTTGGACCCCTGTACCACCTAGACCACTTTACCAAATGGGCTCATTTTTGGCATGGTAGTTGTCCTAGGGTAGGACTATAAAAGTGTGAAATTGCAAGTCAATATCATTATTCCTTCTATGGTTTTCAAAAAAAATTTCATGAA
Organism: Alitta virens; assembly: GCA_932294295.1. Classification (NCBI taxonomy): domain Eukaryota; kingdom Metazoa; phylum Annelida; class Polychaeta; order Phyllodocida; family Nereididae; genus Alitta; species Alitta virens. The sequence goes on from OW028574.1 coordinate 24,198,374, forward strand.
AATTTCGAAATACTTTTTTTCAAAAATTCATAGTTCAGTCAGCAGGCTCACCATTTGGCTCAAACTCCTTTCTGCACTGCGTATTTGTCTAAGGTATCTTGAGAAAAATTCCCATGGAATTATCTCTGCCCAGTTTCCTAAAACCGTGCTCTTAAATTTGTTTTTTCTTTTGTAAATTACGCAGAAGTTTCACGAAATTTGGTCATGAAATTTGTGCTGTTCAAAGTGCGCTCTAGCCGTCTATGTGACTTTGAAGGGTTAAAGTCCTGCCTTTATTAGTTTCTGAGTAATAAGCCTTTACTTCTTCAGAAGAATAATAATAATAATAAAGAATAATAAAAAAAAAAAAAAAAAAAAAAAAAAAAAAAAAAAAGAAAAATAAGACGTACAATAATAAGATAAACTTTCCTTCGGAAAGTTTATAACTAATACAAAAACAATAGTCTTCACCTATGGTAATAGGTGAAGCCTAACTAAACTTTCCTTTCCTTTTATCTTTTTTGTCCAGTACCATGAATTTCTGCAATCAATAAAGTACCTGAAAACCTCAAAAATAGTTGCCCTAACCTCTTAAGCTATACAGGAATAGAAAGATAATGAAAAAAGGTTTCAGAAAATATTTTTTTGGTTGCTGTACCTTGTATAGGACCAAGGTTCAAAACGCCTGAAAATGACATATATAGGACACTCTGTGACCTTGACCCTGTAACCCAAAATTCTGAAATAACTCACATTTGTGAAGCATATGTATATACACTCCTGTGAATTTTTTTTGGTTCAATCTATCAACAACATTTTGGTCTGAGTAAGCAATTCAGGCTTTAAGAGTGATAAAAAAAATTTAGGACATAAGCTGTTTGATGAAGGTAATTGCCCTATTACAGTAATGTAGTACTACCCAGAGGACATATATGTGCAAAATATGAATGAAATTGAAGACTTTCTACCTGCTTTTTTGGGGCGAGAAACATAAATTTACTAACATTCATTGTAAAAATTGCTGACTCAGCGGTCCAGGGTACTGGGAGGTAGGTAGGTCAGCAATTCAGGCTTTATGAGTGATAAAAAAATTCTAGGACCTAAGCTGTTTGATGAAGGTAATTGCCCTTTTACAGTAATGTAGCACTATCCAGAGTACATATATGTGCAAAATATGAATGCAATTGAAGACTTTCTTCCTGCTTTTTTGGGGCGATGCACGTAAACTTCCTAACATTCATTGTAAAAATTGCTGACTCAGCGGTTCAGGGTTGGTAGGTCTTCCCATTGGATAACATGGGAAAGAGAATTTTGGCTCCAAGTTCGAAACTGGTAAAGGTTGGTGAATAGACATGGTATTCTTTGTAAAGTCCTGATTTTTCTCTACATAATGACACCAGTTGCATGAAATTTGGTTGAAAAGAACTCAAGTTAAAAATTATTGAAATTTGTACTGAAAAAAAATTCTAGGGCCTAAGCCTTTTGATCAAAGCCCTTGCCCTTTTACATTTACAAAGTACTCCTTAGAGGACATATCTGTAAACAAAATGGTGAGAATCCAAGCAGTTCTTCTACTGTTTTTGGTATTTTTTCATTTTTTGAATTTCAAAAAGTGACAAAAAGTTTTCAATGTCTGACGCTTTTCCAAACGGAAAGACCTAGAACATATTGCTAGACATATCTAAAAAGAGAACATTTCAAGGATTCTAAATATGTCTTTGAGATTCCTGTATCTCAATTTGGAGCAGAGATATATGCAGTCAAAAAACGCAACTTTGGACCCCTGTACCACCTAGACCACTTTACCAAATGGACTCATTTTTTGTGTGGTAGTTGTACTAGGGTAGAACTATACAAGTGTGAAATGGCAAGTCAATATAATTATTCCTTCTATGGTTTTCAAAAAAAATTTCATGAAAATTTCGAACTACTTTTTTTCAAGAATTCATAGTTCAGTCAGCAGGCTCACCATTTGGCTCAAACTCCTTTCTGCACTGCGTATTTGTCTAAGGTATCTTGAGAAAAATTCCCATGGAATTATCTCTGCCCAGTTTCCTGAAACCGTGCTCTTAAATTTGTTTTTTATTTTGTGACTTACGCAGAAGCGTCACGAAATTTGGTCATGAAATTTATGCCGTTCAAAGTGCGCTCTAGCCATCTATGTGACCTTGAAGTGTAAAAGTCCTGCCTTTATTAGTTTCTGAGTAATAAGCCTTTACTTCTTTAGAAGAATAATAATAATAATAACTAGACTTGCAATTGTCCCTGACAATTACGATAAACTTTCCTTTCCTTTTATCTTTCTTGTCCAGTACCATTAATTTCTGCACTGGAGAAGTCTCCAAGGTCTCTTGAAAAAATATTTCATGCCATTGTCTCTGGCCAGTTTTCAGTCACACACTTATACATTTTTTGGGACTGATCCAATGAAAAAATTTGGGTTTTGGCTTTTTAAAGGTTTTTTATTCAATTTCCAATAGAGCAATTAATAAAGTACCTGAAAACCTCATAAATAATTGCCCTAACCTCTCAAGCTAAACAGGTATAGAAAGATAATGAAAAAAGGTTTAAGAAAATAATTTTTTTGGTTACTGTACCTTGTATAGGACCCAGGTTCAAAACGCCTGAAAATTGCATATATAGGACACTCTGTGACCTAGAATTCTGAAATAATTCACATTTGTGAAGCACATGTATATGCACTCCTGTGAATTTTTTTGTTCAATCTATCAACAAAATTTTGGTTCTGAGGAAGTGATTCAGGCTTTATGAGTGATAAAAAATTCTAGTGCCTAAGCTGTTTGATGAAGGGAATTGCCCTTTTACAGTCATGTAGTACTACCAACAGGACATATATGTGAAAAGTATGAAGAAAATTGAAGAAGTCTTTCCTACATTTTTTGGGCAAAACACGTAAACTTCCTAACATTCATTGTAAAAATTGCTGACTCAGCGGTCCAGGGTTGTAGGAGCTAGGTCTCCCCATTGGATAACATAGGAAAGAGAATTTTGCCTCAAGGTTCAAAACGGGTTAAGGTTGGTGAATAAACAAGGTATCCTGTGTAAAGTCCTGATTTTTCTCTGCATGATGACACCAGTTGGATAAAATTTGGTTGAATAGAAATGGAGTTAAAAATTATTGAAATTTGGATTGAAAAAAAATTCTATAGCCTAAGCCTTTTAAGCAAATCCCTTGCCCTTACACATTTACATAGTACTCCTTAGAGGACATATCTGTAAAAAAAATGGTGAGAATCCAAGCAGTTCTTCTAGTGTTTTTTAGACTTTTTCATTTTGAGAAAATCAAAAAGTGACAAAAAATTTTCAATGTCTGACGCTTTTCCAAACGGAACTACCTAGAGCATTTTACTATACATTTCTGAAAAGAGAACATTTCAAGGATTCTAAATATGTCTTTGAGATTCCTGTATCTCAATTTGGAGCCGAGATATAAGCAGTCAAAAAATGCAACTTTGGACCCCTGTACCACCTAGACCACTTTACCAAATGGGCTCATTTTTTGCATGGTAGTTGTCCTAGGGTAGGACTATAAAAGTGTGAAATGGCAAGTCAATCTCATAATTTCATTCTATGGTTTTCAAAAAAAATTTCATGAAAATTTCGAACTACTTTTTTTAAAGAATTCATAGTTCAGTCAGCAGGCTCACAATTTGGCTCAAACTCCTTTCTGCACTGCGTATTTGTCTAAGGTATCTTGAAAAAAATTCCCATGGAATTATCTCTGCCCAGTTTCCTGAAACCGTGCTCTTAAATTTGTTTTTTATTTTGTGAATTACGCAGAAGTGTCATGAAATTTGGTCATGAAATTTGCGCTGTTCAAAGCGCGCTATGGCTATCTGTGCACTCTTGAAGTGCCAAAGCCCTCCCTTTATTAGTTTCTGAGTAATAAGCCTTTACTTCTTCAGAAGAATAATAATAATAATAAAGAATAAAAAAAAAAAAAAAAAAGAAAAATAAGACTTACAATAATAAGATAAACTTTCCTTCGGAAAGTTTATAACTAGACTTGCAATTGTCCCTGACAATTACGATAAACTTTCCTTTCCTTTTATCTTTTTTTGTCCAGTACCATGAATTTCTGCAATTAATAAAGTACCTGAAAACCTCGAAAATAGTTGCCCTAACCTCTTAAGCTATACAGGAATAGAAAGATAATGAAAAAAGGTTTAAGAAAATATTTTTTTGGTTGCTGTACCTTGTATAGGACCCAGGTTCAAAACGCCTGAAAATTGCATATATAGGACACTCTGTGACCTTGACCCTGTAACCCAAAATTCTGAAATAACTCACATTTGTGAAGCACATGTATAACATGTATATACACTCCTGTGAATTTTTTTTGGTTCAATCTATCAACAACATTTTGGTCTGAGTAAGCAATTCAGGCTTTAAGAGTGATAAAAAAAATTTAGGACCTAAGCTGTTTGATGAAGGTAATTGCCCTATTACAGTAATGTAGTACTACCCAGAGGACATATATGTGCAAAATATGAAAGAAATTGAAGACTTTCTTCCTGCTTTTTTGGGGCGAGAAACATAAATTTACTTACATTCATTGTAAAAATTGCTGACTCAGCGGTCCAGGGTTCTGGGAGGTAGGTAGGTCAGCAATTCAGGCTTTATGAGTGATAAAAAAAATTCTAGGACCTAAGCTGTTTGATGCAGGTAATTGCCCTTTTACAGTAATGTAGTACTACCCAGAGTACATATATGTGCAAAATATGAATGAAATTGAAGACTTCCTTCCTGCTTTTTTGGGGCGATGCACGTAAACTTCCTAACATTCATTGTAAAAATTGCTGACTCAGCGCTTCAGGGTTGGTAGGTCTCCCCATTGGATAACATGGGAAAGAGAATTTTGACTCCAAGTTCAAAACTGGTAAAGGTTGGTGAATAGACATGGTATTCTATGTAAAGTCCTGATTTTTCTCTACATAATGACACCAGTTGCATGAAATTTGGTTGAATAGAACTCAAGTTAAAAATTATTGAAATTTGTACTGAAAAAAAATTCTAGGGCCTAAGCCTTTTGATCAAAGCCCTTGCCCTTTTACATTTACATAGTACTCCCTAGAGGACATATCTGTAAAAAAAATGGTGAGAATCCAAGCATTTCTTCTAGTGTTTTTTGGATTTTTTCATTTTTTGAATTTCAAAAAGTGACAAAAAAGTTTCAATGTCTGACGCTTTTCCAAACGGAACGACCTAGAGCATGTTGCTATATATATCTGAAAAGAGAACATTTCAAGGATTCTAAATATGTCTATGAGATTCCTGTATCTCAATATGGAGCCGAGATATAAGCAGTCAAAAATCGCAACTTTGGACCCCTGTACCACCTAGACCACTTTACCAAATGGGCTCATTTTTTGCATGATAGTTGTACTAGGGTAGGACTATACAAGTATGAAATGGCAAGTCAATATGATTATTCCTTCTATGGTTTTCAAAAAAAATTTCATGAAAATTTCGAACTACTTTTTTTAAAGAATTCATAGTTCAGTCAGCAGGCTCACCATTTGGCTCAAACTCCTTTCTGCACTGCGTATTTGTCTAAGGTATCTTGAGAAAAATTCCCATGGAATTATCTCTGCCCAGTTTCCTGAAACCGTGCTCTTAAATTTGTTTTTTCTTTTGTGAATTACGCAGAAGTGTCATGAAATTTGGTCATGAAATTTGTGCTGTTCAAAGCGCGCTCTGGCTGTCTGTGCACTCTTGAAGTGCCAAAGCCCTCTCTTTATTAGTTTCTGAGTAATAAGCCTTTACTTCTTCAGAAGAATAATAATAATAACTAGACTTGCAATTGTATTACGATAAACTTTCCTTTCCTTTTATCTTTTTTGTCCAGTACCATGAATTTCTGCAATTCATAAAGTACCTGAAAATCTCGAAAATAGTTGCCCTAACCTCTTAAGCTATACAGGAATAGAAAGATAATGAAAAAAGGTTTAAGAAAATATTTTTTTGGTTGCTGTACCTTGTATAGGACCCAGGTTCAAAACGCCTGAAAATTGCATATATAGGACACTCTGTGACCTTGACCCTGTAACCCAAAATTCTGAAATAACTCACATTTGTGAAGCACTTGTATATACACTCCTGTGAATTTTTTTTGGTTCAATCTATCAACAACATTTTGGTCTGAGTAAGCAATTCAGGCTTTAAGAGTGATAAAAAAAATTTAGGACCTAAGCTGTTTGATGAAGGTAATTGCCCTATTACAGTAATGAAGTACTACCCAGAGGACATATATGTGCAAAATATGAATGAAATTGGAGACTTTCTTCCTGCTTTTTTGGGGCGAGAAACATAAATTTACTAACATTCATTGTAAAAATTGCTGACTCAGCGGTCCAGGGTACTGGGAGGTAGGTAGGTCAGCAATTCAGGCTTTATGAGTGATAAAAAAATTCTAGGACCTAAGCTGTTTGATGAAGGTAATTGCCCTTTTACAGTAATGTAGCACTACCCAGAGTACATATATGTGCAAAATATGAATGCAATTGAAGACTTTCTTCCTGCTTTTTTGGGGCGATGCACGTAAACTTCCTAACATTCATTGTAAAAATTGCTGACTCAGCGGTTCAGGGTTGGTAGGTCTTCCCATTGGATAACATGGGAAAGAGAATTTTGGCTCCAAGTTCGAAACTGGTAAAGGTTGGTGAATAGACATGGTATTCTTTGTAAAGTCCTGATTTTTCTCTACATAATGACACCAGTTGCATGAAATTTGGTTGAAAAGAACTCAAGTTAAAAATTATTGAAATTTGTACTGAAAAAAAATTCTAGGGCCTAAGCCTTTTGATCAAAGCCCTTGCCCTTTTACATTATCATAGTACTCCTTAGAGGACATATCTGTAAAAAAAATGGTGAGAATCCAAGCAGTTCTTCTAGTGTTTTTGGTATTTTTTCATTTTTTGAATTTCAAAAAGTGACAAAAAATTTTCAATGTCTGACGCTTTTCCAAACGGAAAGACCTAGAACATATTGCTAGACATATCTAAAAAGAGAACATTTCAAGGATTCTAAATATGTTTTTGAGATTCCTGTATCTCACTTTGGAGCCGAGATATAAGCAGTCAAAAAATGCAACTTTGGACCCCTGTACCACCTAGACCACTTTACCAAATGGGCTCATTTTTGGCATGGTAGTTGTCCTAGGGTAGGACTATAAAAGTGTGAAATTGCAAGTCAATATCATTATTCCTTCTATGGTTTTCAAAAAAAATTTCATGAAAATTTCGAAATACTTTTTTTCAAAAATTCATAGTTCAGTCAGCAGGCTCACCATTTGGCTCAAACTCCTTTCTGCACTGCGTATTTGTCTAAGGTATCTTGAGAAAAATTCCCATGGAATTATCTCTGCCCAGTTTCCTAAAACCGTGCTCTTAAATTTGTTTTTTCTTTTGTAAATTACGCAGAAGTTTCACGAAATTTGGTCATGAAATTTGTGCTGTTCAAAGTGCGCTCTAGCCGTCTATGGGACTTTGAAGGGTTAAAGTCCTGCCTTTATTAGTTTCTGAGTGATAAGCCTTTACTTCTTCAGAAGAATAATAATAATAATAAAGAAAGAATAATAAAAAAAAAAAAAAAAAAAAAAAAAAAGAAAAATAAGACGTACAATAATAAGATAAACTTTCCTTCGGAAAGTTTATAATAATAAAGAATAATAAAAAAGAAAAAGAAAAATAAGACTTACAATAATAAGATAAACTTTCCTTCGGAAAGTTTATAACTAGACTTGCAATTGTCCCTGACAATTACGATAAACTTTCCTTTCCTTTAACTTTCATAACCTTTTTCTTTCTCATATAAATACTACAAATAACCTAACAAAGAAGCCGGTAGTATTTGTGCTCTGATCATTCCTGAAGCGTTATGATTTTTCACAATGACAACAATTTATTAAGGCACTAAATCCTAAGAAATCACTGTCTTATCCTCTGAGACTATTCATAAATGAACAGACAACTGTAATGGTGATGACCTTTCAAAAAATGTTTTTCAGAAAGCTGTACTCTTCATAGGACCCAGGTTCAAAACGCCTGAAAATTGCATATATAGGACACGCTGTGACCTTGACCCTGTAACCCAAAATTCTAAAATAACTCACATTTGTAAAGCACATGTATATACACTCCTGTGAATTTTTTTGGTTCAATCTATCAACAACATTTTGGTCTTAGTAAGCAATTCAGGCTTTAAGAGTGATAAAAAAATTTTAGGACCTAAGCTGTTTGATGAAGGTAATTGCCCTATTACGGTAATGTAGTACTACCCAGAGGACATATATGTGCAAAATATGAATGAAATTGAAGACTTTCTTCCTGCTTTTTTGGGGCGAGAAACATAAATTTACTAACATTCATTGTAAAAATTGCTGACTCAGCCGTCCAGGGAGGTAGGTAGGTAGGTCTCCCCATTGGATAACATGGGAAAGAGAATTTTGCCTCAAGTTTCAAAACTAATTAAGGTTGGTGAATAGACAAGGTGTCCTATGTAATCTCCTAATTTTTCTCTGCATAATGACACCAGTTGGATGAAATTTGGTTGAATAGAACTGGAGTTAAAAATTATTGAAATTTGGACTGAAAAAAAATTCCAGGGCCTAAGGTGTTTAATCAAGGCCCTTGCCCTTCTGCATTCACATAGTACTCCCTAGAGGACATATGTGTGAAAAGTATGAAGAAAATTGAAAAAGTCTTTCCTACTGTTTTTGGGGCAAAACACGTAAACCTGCTAACATTCATTGTAAAAATTGCTGACTCAGCGGTCCAGGGTTCTGGGAGGTAGGTAGGTCAGCAATTCAGTGATAAAAAAATTCTAGGACCTAAGCTGTTTGATGAAAGTAATTGCCCTTTTACAGTAATGTAGTACTACACAGAGTACATATATGTGCAAAATATAAATGAAATTGAAGACTTTCTTCCTGCTTTTTTGGGGTGATGCACATAAACTTCCTAACATTCATTGTAAAAATTGCTGACTCAGCGCTTCAGGGTTGGTAGGTCTTCCCATTGGATAACATGGGAAAGAGAATTTTGGCTCCAAGTTCGAAACTGGTAAAGGTTGGTGAATAGACATTTTATCCTAGGTAAAGGCCTAATTTTTCTCTACATAATGACAACAGTTGCATGAAATTTGGTTGAATAGAAATGGAGTTAAAAATTATTGAAATTTGGAATGAAAAAAATTCCAGGGCCTAGGGTTTTTAAGCAAAGCCCTTGCCCTTTGACATTTACATAGTACTCCTTAGAGGACATATCTGTAAAAAAAATGGTGAGAATCCAAGCAGTTCTTCTAGTGTTTTTAAGACTTTTTCATTTTGAGAAAATCAAAAAGTGACAAAAAATTTTCAATGTCTGACGCTTTTCCAAACGGAAGTACCTAGAGCATATTACTATACATTCCTAAAAAGAGAACATTTTAAGGATTCTAAATATGTCTTTGAGATTCATGTATCTCAATTTGGAGCCGAGATATAAGCAGTCAAAAAATGCAACTTTAGACCCCTGTACCACCTAGACCACTTTACCAAATGAGCTCATTTTTTGCATGAAAGTTGTGCTAGGGTAGGACTATAAAAGTGTGAAATTGCAAGTCAATATCTTTATTCCTTCTATGGTTTTCAAAAAAAATTTCATGAAAATTTCGAACTACTTTTTTTAAAGAATTCATAGTTCAGTCAGCAGGCTCACAATTTGGCTCAAACTCCTTTCTGCACTGCGTATTTGTCTAAGGTATCTTGAGAAAAATTCCCATGGAATTATCTCTGCCCAGTTTCCTGAAACCGTGCTCTTAAATTTGTTTTTTCTTTTGTGAATTACGCAGAAGTGTCACGAAATTTGGTCATGAAATTTGTGCTGTTCAAAGCGCGCTCTGGCTGTCTGTGCACTCTTGAAGTGCCAAAGCCCTCTCTTTATTAGTTTCTGAGTAATAAGCCTTTACTTCTTCAGAAGAATAATAATAATAATAAAGAATAATAAAAAAAAAAAAAAAAAGAAAAATAAGACTTACAATAATAAGATAAACTTTCCTTCGGAAAGTTTATAATAAAAAAAAAAATAATAATAAAAAAAAAAAAAAAAAAAAAAAAGAAAAATAAGACGTACAATAATAAGATAAACTTTCCTTCGGAAAGTTTATAATAATAATAAAGAATAATAAAAAAGAAAAAGAAAAATAAGACTTACAATAATAAGATAAACTTTCCTTCGGAAAGTTTATAATAAAAAAAAAAAAGAAAAATAAGACTTACAATAATAAGATAAACTTTCCTTCGGAAAGTTTATAACTAGACTTGCAATTGTCCCTGACAATTACGATAAACTTTCCTTTCCTTTTATCTTTCTTGTCCAGTACCATTAATTTCTGCACTGGAGAAGTCTCCAAGGTCTGTTGAAAAAAAATTTCATGCCATTATCTCTGGCCAGTTTCTTGGAACCGTGAAGAAAAGTTTTTTTTGTATACCCTGAAATGCACAGAAGTGTCATAAAATAAGGTCATGAAATTTGTGCTGTTCAGAGTGCAATTGGGCCTTACTAGGGGTGCCAACTTCCTGAGTATCATGGGGGTAGGAAATAGGTGTCCTCACTACAAATTGTTTTCATAAATTCAGAAATCTTTGCCTTATTGTCTTAAACTATTCATAAGATGAACACACACCAGCACTGACTTTCAAAAAATATCTATTGGGTTTTTCTGTACTCTGCATTGGGCCTGAGTTCAAAATGCATGAAAACTACATATGTAGGAAACACTGTAACCTTGACCCTTTGATCAAGATTTCTGAAATTTTTCTTTTTTTTTTCAGTCATATGTATATACACACTTGTAAATTTTTTGGGACTGATACAATGAAGAGTTGTGGGTTTTGGCTTTTTAAAGATTTTTTATTCAATTTCCAATAGAGCAATTAATAAAGTACCTGAAAACCTCATAAATAATTGCCCTAACCTCTCAAGCTATACAGGAATAGAAAGATAATGAAATAAGGTTTAAGAACATATTTTTTTGGTTTCTGTACCTTGTATAGGACCCAGGTTCAAAACGCCTGAAAATTGCATATATAGGACACTCTGTGACCTTGACCCTGTGACCTAGAATTCTGAAATAATTCACATTTGTGAAGCACATGTATATATACTCCTGTGAATTTCTTTGGTTCAATCTATCAACATTTTGGTCTGAGTAAGCAATTTAGGCTTTATGAGTGATAAAAAAATTCTAGGGCATAAGCTTTTTGATGAAGATAATTGCCCTTTTACAGTCATGTAGTACTCCCCAGAGGACATCTATGTGCAAAATATGAATGAAATTGAAGACTTTCTTCCTGCTTTTTTGGGGCGAGAAACATAAATTTGCTAACATTGATTGTAAAAATTGCTGACTCAGCGGTTTCAGGGAGGTAGGTAGGTAGGTCTCCCCATTGGATAACATGGGAAAGAGAATTTTGGCTCCAGGTTCGAAACCGGTTAAGGTTGGTGAATAGACATTGTATCCTATGTAAAGGCCTAATTTTTCTCTACATAATGACACCAGTTGCATGAAATTTGATTGAATAGAACTGGAGTTAAAAATTATTGAAATTTGGACTGAAAAAAAATTCTAGGGCCTAAGTTTTTTTATGAAGGCCCTTGCCCTTTTACATTTACATAGTACTCCCTAGAGGACATATCTGTAAAAAAAATGGTGAGAATCCAAGCAGTTCTTCTAGTAATTTTGGTATTTTTTCATTTTTTGAATTTCAAAAAGTGACAAAAAATTTTCAATGTCTGACGCTTTTCCAAACGGAACGACCTAGAGCATGTTGCTATATATTCCTGAAAAGACAACATTTCAAGGATTCTAAATATGTCTTTGACATCCCAGTATCTCAATATGGAGCCGAGATATAAGCAGTCAAAAATCGCAACTTTGGACCCCTGTACCACCTAGACCACTTTACCAAATGGGCTCATTTTTTGTGTGGTAGTTGTACTAGGGTAGTACTATACAAATATGAAATGGCAAGTCAATATGATTATTCCTTCTATGGTTTTCAAAAAAAATTTCATGAAAATTTCGAACTACTTTTTTTCAAGAATTCATAGTTCAGTCAGCAGGCTCACCATTTGGCTCAAACTCCTTTCTGCACTGCGTATTTGTCTAAGGTATCTTGAGAAAAATTCCCATGGAATTATCTCTGCCCAGTTTCCTGAAACCGTGCTCTTAAATTTGTTTTTTCTTTTGTGAATTACGCAGAAGTGTCACGAAATTTGGTCATGAAATTTGTGCTGTTCAAAGCGCGCTCTGACTGTCTGTGCACTCTTGAAGTGATAAAGCCCTGTCTTTATTAGTTTCTGAGTAATAAGCCTTTACTTCTTCAGAAGAATAATAATAAGATAAACTTTCCTTCGGAAAGTTTATAACTAGACTTGCAATTGTCCCTGACAATTACGATAAACTTTCCTTTCCTTTTATCTTTTTTGTCCAGTACCATGAATTTCTGCAAATAATAAAGTACCTGAAAACCTCATAAATAATTGCCCTAACCTCTCAAGCTAAACAGGTATAGAAAGATAATGAAAAAAGGTTTAAGAACATATTTTTCTTGGTTACTGTACCTTGTATAGGACCCAGGTTCAAAACGCCTGAAAATTGCATATATAGGACACTCTGTGACCTAGAATTCTGAAATAATTCACATTTGTGAAGCACATGTATAGGCACTCCTGTGAATGTTTTTGTTCAATCTATCAACAAAATTTTGGTTCTGAGTAAGTGATTCAGGCTTTATGAGTGATAAAAAATTCTAGGGCCTAAGCTGTTTGATGAAGGGAATTGCCCTTTTACAGTCAGGTAGTACTACCAACAGGACATATATGTGAAAAGTATGAAGAAAATTGAAGAAGTCTTTCCTACATTTTTGGGGCAAAACACGTAAACTTCCTAACATTCATTGTAAAAATTGCTGACTCAGCGGTCCAGGGTTGTAGGAGCTAGGTCTCCCCATTGGATAACATGGGAAAGAGAATTTTGCCTCAAGGTTCAAAACTGGTTAAGGTTGGTGAATAAACAAGGTATCCTGTGTAAAGTCCTGATTTTTCTCTGCATGATGACACCAGTTGGATGAAATTTGGTTGAATAGAAATGGAGTTAAAAATTATTGAAATTTGGACTGAAAAAAAATTCTAGGGCCTAACCTTTTCGATCAAGGACCTTTCCCTTTTATATGCATGTAGTACTACCTAGAGGACATATCTGTAAAAAAAATTGTGAGAATCCAAGCAATGCTTCTAGAGATTTTGGGACTTTTTAGTTTTTTGAACATCAAAAAGTGACAAAAAATTTTCAATGTCTGACGCTTTTCCAAACGGAACGACCTAGAGTATATTGCTATATATTTCTGAAAAGACAACATTTCAAGGATTCTAAATATGTCTTTGACATCCCTGTATCTCATTTTGGAGCCGAGATATAAGCAGTCAAAAATCGCAACTTTGGACCCCTGTACCACCTAGACGACTTTACCAAATGGGCTCATTTTTTGCATGAAAGTTGTGCTAGGGTAGGACTATAAAAGTGTGAAATTGCAAGTCAATATCATTATTCCTTCTATGGTTTTCAAAAAAAATTTCATGAAAATTTAGAATAACTTTTTTTCAAAAATTCATGGCTCAGTCAGCAGGCTCACAATTTGGCTCAAACTCCTTTCTGCACTGCGTATTTGTCTAAGGTATCTTAAGAAAAATTCCCATGGAATTATCTCTGCCCAGTTTCCTGAAACCGTGCTCTTAAATTTGTTTTTTATTTTGTGAATTACGCAGAAGCGTCACGAAATTTGGTCATGAAATGTTTGCTGTTCAAAGCGCGCTCTGGCTGTCTGTGTGCTCTTGAAGTGATAAAGCACTATCTTTATTAGTTACTGAGTAATAAGCCTTTACTTCTTCAGAAGAATAATAATAATAACTAGACTTGCAATTGTCCCTGACAATTACGATAAACTTTCCTTTCCTTTTATCTTTTTTGTCCAGTACCATGAATTTCTGCAATTAATAAAGTACCTGAAAACCTCAAAAATAGTTGCCCTAACCTCTCAAGCTATACAGGAATAGAAATATAATGAAAAAAGGTTTAAGAAAATATTTTTTTGGTTGCTGTACCTTGTATAGGACCCAGGTTCAAAACGCCTGAAAATTGCATATATAGGACACTCTGTGACCTTGAACCTGTGACATAGAATTCTGAAATAATTCACATTTGTGAAGCACATGTATATACACTCCTGTGAATTTTTTTTGGTTCAATCTATCAACAACATTTTGGTCTGAGTAAGCAATTCAGGCTTTAAGAGTGATAAAAACAATATAGGACCTAAGCTGTTTGATGAAGGTAATTGCCCTATTACAGTAATGTAGTACTACCCAGAGGACATATATGTGCAAAATATGAATGAAATTGAAGACTTTCTTCCTGCTTTTTTGGGGCGAGAAACATAAATTTACTAACATTCATTGTAAAAATTGCTGACTCAGCGGTCCAGGGTACTGGGAGGTAGGTAGGTCAGCAATTCAGGCTTTATGAGTGATAAAAAAATTCTAGGACCTAAGCTGTTTGATGAAGGTAATTGCCCTTTTACAGTAATGTAGCACTACCCAGAGTACATATATGTGCAAAATATGAATGCAATTGAAGACTTTCTTCCTGCTTTTTTGGGGTGATGCACGTTAACTTCCTAACATTCATTGTAAAAATTGCTGACTCAGCGGTTCAGGGTTAAAAGTTCTTCCCATTGGATAACATGGGAAAGAGAATTTTGGCTCCAAGTTCGAAACTGGTAAAGGTTGGTGAATAGACATGGTATTCTTTGTAAAGTCCTGATTTTTCTCTACATAATGACACCAGTTGCATGAAATTTGGTTGAAAAGAACTCAAGTTAAAAATTATTGAAATTTGTACTGAAAAAAAATTCTAGGGCCTAAGCCTTTTGATCAAAGCCCTTGCCCTTTTACATTTACATAGTACTCCTTAGAGGACATATCTGTAAAATAAATGGTGAGAATCCAAGCAGTTCTTCTAGTGTTTTTGGTATTTTTTCATTTTTTGAATTTCAAAAAGTGACAAAAAATGTTCAATGTCTGACGCTTTTCCAAACGGAAAGACCTAGAACATATTGCTAGACATATCTAAAAAGAGAACATTTCAAGGATTCTAAATATGTTTTTGAGATTCCTGTATCTTAATTTGGAGCCGAGATATATGCAGTCAAAAAATGCAACTTTGGACCCCTGTACCACCTAGACCACTTTACCAAATGGGCTCATTTTTGGCATGGTAGTTGTCCTAGGGTAGGACTATAAAAGTGTGAAATTGCAAGTCAATATCATTATTCCTTCTATGGTTTTCAAAAAAATTTTCATGAAAATTTCGAACTACTTTTTTTCAAGAATTCATAGTTCAGTCAGCAGGCTCACCATTTGGCTCAAACTCCTTTCTGCACTGCGTATTTGTCTAAGGTATCTTGAGAAAAATTCCCATGGAATTATCTCTGCCCAGTTTCCTGAAACCGTGCTCTTAAATTTGTTTTTTCTTTTGTGAATTACGCAGAAGTGTCATGAAATTTGGTCATGAAATTTATGCTGTTCAAAGCGCGCTCTGGCTGTCTGTGTACTCTTGAAGTGCCAAAGCCCTCTCTTTATTAGTTTCTGAGTAATAAGCCTTTACTTCTTCAGAAGAATAATAATAATAAAAAAAAGAAAAATAAGACTTACAATAACAATATGAACTTTCCTACGGAAAGTTCATAACTAGACTTGCAATTGTCCCTGACAATTACGATGAACTTTCCTTTCCTTAAAATAATTGCCCTAGCTTCTCAAGCTGTACAGGAATTGAAAGATCATAAAATCAGGTTTATGAACATATTTTTTTGGTGTCTGTACCTTGTATAGGACCAGAGTTCAAAACGCCTGAAAATTGCATATATAGGACACTCTGTGACCTTGACCCTGTGACCCAAAATTCTGAAATAATTCAAATTTGTGAAGCACATGTATATACATTCCTGTGAATTTTTTTGGTTCAATCTATCAATAACATTTTGGTCTAAGTAAGCAATTTAGGCTTTATGAGTGATAAAAAAAATTCTAGGGCATAAGCTTTTTGATGAAGGTAATTGCCCTTTTACAGTCATGTAGTATTACCCAGAGGACATATATGTGCAAAATATGAATGAAATTGAAGACTTTCTTCCTGCTTTTTTGGGGCGAGAAACATAAATTTGCTAACATTCATTGTAAAAATTGCTGACTCAGCGGTTTCAGGGAGGTAGGTAGGTAGGTCTCCCCATTGGATAACATGGGAAAGAGAATTTTGGCTCCAGGTTCGAAACTGGTTAAGGTTGGTGAATAGACATTGTATCCTATGTAAAGGCCTAATTTTTCTCTACATAATGACGCCAGTTGCATGAAATTTGAATGAATAGAACTGGAGTTAAAAATTATTGAAATTTGGACTGAAAAAAAATTCTAGGGCCTAACCTTTTCGATCAAGGACCTTTCCCTTTTATATGCATGTAGTACTACCTAGAGGACATATCTGTAAAAAAAATTGTAAGAATCCAAGCAATGCTTCTAGAGATTTTGGGACTTTTTAGTTTTTTGAACATCAAAAAGTGACAAAAAATTTTCAATGTCTGACGCTTTTCCAAACGGAACGACCTAGAGTATATTGCTATATATTTCTGAAAAGACAACATTTCAAGGATTCTAAATATGTCTTTGACATCCCTGTATCTCATTTTGGAGCCGAGATATAAGCAGTCAAAAATCGCAACTTTGGACCCCTGTACCACCTAGACCACTTTACCAAATGGGCTCATTTTTTGCATGAAAGTTGTGCTAGGGTAGGACTATAAAAGTGTGAAATTGCAAGTCAATATCATTATTCCTTCTATGGTTTTCAAAAAAAATTTCATGAAAATTTAGAATAACTTTTTTTCAAAAATTCATGGCTCAGTCAGCAGGCTCACAATTTGGCTCAAACTCCTTTCTGCACTGCGTATTTGTCTAAGGTATCTTAAGAAAAATTCCCATGGAATTATCTCTGCCCAGTTTCCTGAAAGCATGCTCTTAAATTTGTTTTTTATTTTGTGAATTACGCAGAAGCGTCACGAAATTTGGTCATGAAATGTGTGCTGTTCAAAGCGCGCTCTGGCTGTCTGTGTGCTCTTGAAGTGATAAAGCACTATCTTTATTAGTTACTGAGTAATAAGCCTTTACTTCTTCAGAAGAATAATAATAATAATAAAAAAAAAAAAGAAAAATAAGACTTACAATAACAATATGAACTTTCCTACGGAAAGTTCATAATAAAAAAAAAAAAGAAAAATAAGACTTACAATAACAATATGAACTTTCCTACGGAAAGTTCATAACTAGACTTGCAATTGTCCCTGACAATTACGATAAACTTTCCTTTCCTTTTATCTTTTTTGTCCAGTACCATGAATTTCTGCAATTAATAAAGTACCTAAAAACCTCAAAAATAGTTGCCCTAACCTCTCAAGCTATACAGGAATAGAAAGATAAGGAAAAAAGGTTTAAGAAAATATTTTTTTGGTTGCTGTACCTTGTATAGGACCCAGGTTCAAAACGCCTGAAAATTGCATATATAGGACACTCTGTGACCTTGACCCTGTGACATAGAATTCTGAAATAATTCACATTTGTGAAGCAGATGTATATACACTCCTGTGAATTTTTTTTGTTCAATCTATCAACAACAGTTTTGATCATAGTAAGCAATTCAGGCTTTAAGAGTGATAAAAAAATTTAGGACCTAAGCTGTTTGATGAAGGTAATTGCCCTATTACAGTAATGTAGTACTACCCAGAAGACATATATGTGCAAAATATGAATGAAATTGAAGACTTTCTTCCTGCTTTTTTGGGGCGAGAAACATAAATTTACTAACATTCATTGTAAAAATTGCTGACTCAGCCGTCCAGGGAGGTAGGTAGGTAGGTCTCCCCATTGGATAACATGGGAAAGAGAATTTTGCCTCAAGGTTCAAAACTAATTAAGGTTGGTGAATAGACAAGGTATCCAATGTAATCTCCTAATTTTTCTCTGCATAATGACACCAGTTGGATGAAATTTGGTTGAATAGAACTGGAGTTAAAAATTATTGAAATTTGGACTGAAAAAAAATTCCAGGGCCTAAGGTGTTTAATCAAGGCCCTTGCCCTTCTACATTTACATAGTACTCCCTAGAGGACATATGCGTGAAAAGTATGAAGAAAATTGAAAAAGTCTTTCCTATTGTTTTTGGGGCAAAACACGTAAACCTGCTTACATTCATTGTAAAAATTGCTGACTCAGCGGTCCAGGGTTCTGGGAGGTAGGTAGGTCAGCAATTCAGTGATAAAAAAATTCTAGGACCTAAGCTGTTTGATGAAACTAATTGCCCTTTTACAGTAATGTAGTACTACCCAGAGGACATATATGTGCAAAATATAAATGAAATTGAAGACTTTCTTCCTGCTTTTTTGGGGCGATGCACATAAACTTCCTAACATTCATTGTAAAAATTGCTGACTCAGCGCTTCAGGGTTGTTAGGTCTCCCCATTGGATAACATGGGAAAGAGAATTTTGGCTCCAAGTTCGAAACTGGTAAAGGTTGGTGAATAGACATTGTATCCTATGTAAAGGCCTAATTTTTCTCTACATAATGACACCAGTTGCATGAAATTTGGTTGAATAGAAATGGAGTTAAAAATTATTGAAATTTGGAATGAAAAAAATTCCAGGGCCAAGGGTTTTTAAGCAAAGCCCTTGCCCTTTAAAATTTACATAGTACTCCTTAGAGGACATATTCGAAAAAAAATGGTGAGAATCCAAGCAGTTCTTCTACTGTTTTTTAGACTTTTTCATTTTGAGAAAATCAAAAAGTGACAAAAAATTTTCAATGTCTGACGCTTTTCCAAACGGAACTACCTAGAGCATATTACTATACATTCCTGAAAAGAGAACATTTCAAGGATTCTAAATATGTCTTTGAGATTCCTGTATCTCAATTTGGAGCTGAGATATAAGCAGTCAAAAAATGCAACTTTGGACCCCTGTACCACCTAGACCACTTTACCAAATGGGCTCATTTTTTGCATGAAAGTTGTGCTAGGGTAGGACTATAAAAGTGTGAAATTGCAAGTCAATATCATTATTCCTTCTATGGTTTTCAAAAAAAATTTCATGAAAATTTAGAATAACTTTTTTTCAAAAATTCATGGCTCAGTCAGCAGGCTCACAATTTGGCTCAAACTCCTTTCTGCACTGCGTATTTGTCTAAGGTATCTTGAAAAAAAATCTCATGCCATTATCTTTGCCCAGTTTCTTGAAACCGTGCCCTTAAATTTATTTTTTATTTTGTGAATTACGCAGAAGCGTCACGAAATTTGGTCATGAAATTTATGCCTTTCAAAGCGCGCTCTGGCTGTCTATGTGACCTTGAAGTGCCAAAGCCCTGCCTTTATTAGTTTCTGAGTAATTAGCCTTTACTTCTTCAGAAGAATAATAATAATAACTAGACTTGCAATTGTCCCTGACAATTACGATAAACTTTCCTTTCCTTTTATCTTTTTTGTCCAGTACCATGAATTTCTGCAATTCATAAAGTACCTGAAAACCTCGAAAATAGTTGCCCTAACCTCTTAAGCTATACAGGAATAGAAAGATAATGAAAAAAGGTTTAAGAAAATATTTTTTTGGTTGCTGTACCTTGTATAGGACCCAGGTTCAAAACGCCTGAAAATTGCATATATAGGACACTCTGTGACCTTGACCCTGTAACCCAAAATTCTGAAATAACTCACATTTGTGAAGCACATGTATATACACTCCTGTGAATTTTTTTTGGTTCAATCTATCAACAACATTTTGGTCTGAGTAAGCAATTCAGGCTTTAAGAGTGATAAAAAAAATTTAGGACCTAAGCTGTTTGATGAAGGTTTTGCCCTATTACAGTAATGAAGTACTACCCAGAGGACATATATGTGCAAAATATGAATGAAATTGGAGACTTTCTTCCTGCTTTTTTGGGGCGAGAAACATAAATTTACTAACATTCATTGTAAAAATTGCTGACTCAGCGGTCCAGGGTACTGGGAGGTAGGTAGGTCAGCAATTCAGGCTTTATGAGTGATAAAAAAATTCTAGGACCTAAGCTGTTTGATGAAGGTAATTGCCCTTTTACAGTAATGTAGCACTACCCAGAGTACATATATGTGCAAAATATGAATGCAATTGAAGACTTTCTTCCTGCTTTTTTGGGGCGATGCACGTAAACTTCCTAACATTCATTGTAAAAATTGCTGACTCAGCGGTTCAGGGTTGGTAGGTCTTCCCATTGGATAACATGGGAAAGAAAATTTTGGCTCCAAGTTCGAAACTGGTAAAGGTTGGTGAATAGACATGGTATTCTTTGTAAAGTCCTGATTTTTCTCTACATAATGACACCAGTTGCATGAAATTTGGTTGAAAAGAACTCAAGTTAAAAATTATTGAAATTTGTACTGAAAAAAAATTCTAGGGCCTAAGCCTTTTGATCAAAGCCCTTGCCCTTTTACATTATCATAGTACTCCTTAGAGGACATATCTGTAAAAAAAATGGTGAGAATCCAAGCAGTTCTTCTAGTGTTTTTGGTATTTTTTCATTTTTTGAATTTCAAAAAGTGACAAAAAATTTTCAATGTCTGACGCTTTTCCAAACGGAAAGACCTAGAACATATTGCTAGACATATCTAAAAAGAGAACATTTCAAGGATTCTAAATATGTTTTTGAGATTCCTGTATCTCACTTTGGAGCCGAGATATAAGCAGTCAAAAAATGCAACTTTGGACCCCTGTACCACCTAGACCACTTTACCAAATGGGCTCATTTTTGGCATGGTAGTTGTCCTAGGGTAGGACTATAAAAGTGTGAAATTGCAAGTCAATATCATTATTCCTTCTATGGTTTTCAAAAAAAAATTCAAGAAAATTTCGAAATACTTTTTTTCAAAAATTCATAGTTCAGTCAGCAGGCTCACCATTTGGCTCAAACTCCTTTCTGCACTGCGTATTTGTCTAAGGTATCTTGAGAAAAATTCCCATGGAATTATCTCAGCCCAGTTTCCTAAAACCGTGCTCTTAAATTTGTTTTTTCTTTTGTAAATTACGCAGAAGTTTCACGAAATTTGGTCATGAAATTTGTGCTGTTCAAAGTGCGCTCTAGCCGTCTATGTGACTTTGAAGGGTTAAAGTCCTGCCTTTATTAGTTTCTGAGTAATAAGCCTTTACTTCTTCAGAAGAATAATAATAATAACTAGACTTGCAATTGTCCCTGACAATTACGATAAACTTTCCTTTCCTTTTATCTTTCTTGTCCAGTACCATTAATTTCTGCACTGGAGAAGTCTCCAAGGTCTCTTGAAAAAATATTTCATGCCATTGTCTCTGGCCAGTTTTCAGTCACACACTTCTACATTTTTTGGGACTGATCCAATGAAAAAATTTGGGTTTTGGCTTTTTAAAGGTTTTTTATTCAATTTCCAATAGAGCAATTAATAAAGTACCTGAAAACCTCATAAATAATTGCCCTAACCTCTCAAGCTAAACAGGTATAGAAAGATAATGAAAAAAGGTTTAAGAAAATAATTTTTTTGGTTACTGTACCTTGTATAGGACCCAGGTTCAAAACGCCTGAAAATTGCATATATAGGACACTCTGTGACCTAGAATTCTGAAATAATTCACATTTGTGAAGCACATGTATATGCACTCCTGTGAATTTTTTTGTTCAATCTATCAACAAAATTTTGGTTCTGAGTAAGTGATTCAGGCTTTATGAGTGATAAAAAATTCTAGTGCCTAAGCTGTTTGATGAAGGGAATTGCCCTTTTACAGTCATGTAGTACTACCAACAGGACATATATGTGAAAAGTATGAAGAAAATTGAAGAAGTCTTTCCTACATTTTTTGGGCAAAACACGTAAACTTCCTAACATTCATTGTAAAAATTGCTGACTCAGCGGTCCAGGGTTGTAGGAGCTAGGTCTCCCCATTGGATAACATAGGAAAGAGAATTTTGCCTCAAGGTTCAAAACGGGTTAAGGTTGGTGAATAAACAAGGTATCCTGTGTAAAGTCCTGATTTTTCTCTGCATGATGACACCAGTTGGATGAAATTTGGTTGAATAGAAATGGAGTTAAAAATTATTGAAATTTGGATTGAAAAAAAATTCTATAGCCTAAGCCTTTTAAGCAAATCCCTTGCCCTTACACATTTACATAGTACTCCTTAGAGGACATATCTGTAAAAAAAATGGTGAGAATCCAAGCAGTTCTTCTAGTGTTTTTTAGACTTTTTCATTTTGAGAAAATCAAAAAGTGACAAAAAATTTTCAATGTCTGACGCTTTTCCAAACGGAACTACCTAGAGCATATTACTATACATTTCTGAAAAGAGAACATTTCAAGGATTCTAAATATGTCTTTGAGATTCCTGTATCTCAATTTGGAGCCGAGATATAAGCAGTCAAAAAATGCAACTTTGGACCCCTGTACCACCTAGACCACTTTACCAAATGGGCTCATTTTTTGCATGGTAGTTGTCCTAGGGTAGGACTATAAAAGTGTGAAATGGCAAGTCAATCTCATTATTCCTTCTATGGTTTTCAAAAAAAATTTCATGAAAATTTCGAACTACTTTTTTTAAAGAATTCATAGTTCAGTCAGCAGGCTCACAATTTGGCTCAAACTCCTTTCTGCACTGCGTATTTGTCTAAGGTATCTTGAAAAAAATTCCCATGGAATTATCTCTGCCCAGTTTCCTGAAACCGTGCTCTTAAATTTGTTTTTTATTTTGTGAATTACGCAGAAGTGTCATGAAATTTGGTCATGAAATTTGTGCTGTTCAAAGCGCGCTCTGGCTATCTGTGCACTCTTGAAGTGCCAAAGCCCTCTCTTTATTAGTTTCTGAGTAATAAGCCTTTACTTCTTCAGAAGAATAATAATAATAATAAAGAATAAAAAAAAAAAAAAAAAAGAAAAATAAGACTTACAATAATAAGATAAACTTTCCTTCGGAAAGTTTATAATAAAGACTTGCAATTGTCCCTGACAATTACGATAAACTTTCCTTTCCTTTAACTTTCATAACCTTTTTCTTTCTCATATAAATACTACAAATAACCTAACAAAGAAGCCGGTAGTATTTGTGCTCTGATCATTCCTGAAGCGTTATGATTTTTCACAATGACAACAATTTATTAAGGCACTAAATCCTAAGAAATCACTGTCTTATCCTCTGAGACTATTCATAAATAAACAGACAACTGTAATGGTGATGACCTTTCAAAAAATGTTTTTCAGAAAGCTGTTCTCTTCATAGGACCCAGGTTCAAAACGCCTGAAAATTGCATATATAGGACACGCTGTGACCTTGACCCTGTAACCCAAAATTCTGAAATAACTCACATTTGTAAAGCACATGTATATACACTCCTGTGAATTTTTTTGGTTCAATCTATCAACAAAATTTTGGTCTTAGTAAGCAATTCAGGCTTTAAGAGTGATAAAAAAATTTTAGGACCTAAGCTGTTTGATGAAGGTAATTGCCCTATTACGGTAATGTAGTACTACCCAGAGGACATATATGTGCAAAATATGAATGAAATTGAAGACTTTCTTCCTGCTTTTTTGGGGCGAGAAACATAAATTTACTAACATTCATTGTAAAAATTGCTGACTCAGCCGTCCAGGGAGGTAGGTAGGTAGGTCTCCCCATTGGATAACATGGGAAAGAGAATTTTGCCTCAAGTTTCAAAACTAATTAAGGTTGGTGAATAGACAAGGTGTCCTATGTAATCTCCTAATTTTTCTCTGCATAATGACACCAGTTGGATGAAATTTGGTTGAATAGAACTGGAGTTAAAAATTATTGAAATTTGGACTGAAAAAAAATTCCAGGGCCTAAGGTGTTTAATCAAGGCCCTTGCCCTTCTACATTTACATAGTACTCCCTAGAGGACATATGTGTGAAAAGTATGAAGAAAATTGAAAAAGTCTTTCCTACTGTTTTTGGGGCAAAACACGTAAACCTGCTAACATTCATTGTAAAAATTGCTGACTCAGCGGTCCAGGGTTCTGGGAGGTAGGTAGGTCAGCAATTCAGTGATAAAAAAATTCTAGGACCTAAGCTGTTTGATGAAAGTAATTGCCCTTTTACAGTAATGTAGTACTACACAGAGTACATATATGTGCAAAATATAAATGAAATTGAAGACTTTCTTCCTGCTTTTTTGGGGTGATGCACATAAACTTCCTAACATTCATTGTAAAAATTGCTGACTCAGCGCTTCAGGGTTGGTAGGTCTTCCCATTGGATAACATGGGAAAGAGAATTTTGGCTCCAAGTTCGAAACTGGTAAAGGTTGGTGAATAGACATTTTATCCTAGGTAAAGGCCTAATTTTTCTCTACATAATGACACCAGTTGCATGAAATTTGATTGAATAGAACTGGAGTTAAAAATTATTGAAATTTGGACTGAAAAAAAATTCTAGGGCCTAAGTTTTTTTATGAAGGCCCTTGCCCTTTTACATTTACATAGTACTCCCTAGAGGACATATCTGTAAAAAAAATGGTGAGAATCCAAGCAGTTCTTCTAGTGATTTTGGTATTTTTTCATTTTTTGAATTTCAAAAAGTGACAAAAAATTTTCAATGTCTGACGCTTTTCCAAACGGAACGACCTAGAGCATGTTGCTATATATTCCGGAAAAGACAACATTTCAAGGATTCTAAATATGTCTTTGACATCCCAGTATCTCAATATGGAGCCGAGATATAAGCAGTCAAAAATCGCAAATTTGGACCCCTGTACCACCTAGACCACTTTACCAAATGGGCTCATTTTTTGTGTGGTAGTTGTACTAGGGTAGTACTATACAAATATGAAATGGCAAGTCAATATGATTATTCCTTCTATGGTTTTCAAAAAAAATTTCATGAAAATTTCGAACTACTTTTTTTCAAGAATTCATAGTTCAGTCAGCAGGCTCACCATTTGGCTCAAACTCCTTTCTGCACTGCGTATTTGTCTAAGGTATCTTGAGAAAAATTCCCATGGAATTATCTCTGCCCAGTTTCCTGAAACCGTGCTCTTAAATTTGTTTTTTCTTTTGTGAATTACGCAGAAGTGTCACGAAATTTGGTCATGAAATTTGTGCTGTTCAAAGCGCGCTCTGACTGTCTGTGCACTCTTGAAGTGATAAAGCCCTGTCTTTATTAGTTTCTGAGTAATAAGCCTTTACTTCTTCAGAAGAATAATAATAATAACTAGACTTGCAATTGTCCCTGACAATTACGATAAACTTTCCTTTCCTTTTATCTTTCTTGTCCAGTACCATTAATTTCTGCACTGGAGAAGTCTCCAAGGTCTCTTGAAAAAAAATTTTATGCCATTGTCTCTGGCCAGTTTCCTGGAACTGTGAAGAAAAGCTTTTTTTTATTCCCTGAAATGCGCAGAGGTGTCATGAAATAAGGTCATGAAATTTGTGCCGTTCAGAGTGCGATTGGGCCATACCATGGGGTGCCCACTAGGTGTCCTCACTTGTTCAATATCATGGGGGTGCGAAATAGGGTGTCCTCACTCCAAATTGTTCTCATAAATTCACAGTAATGTAGTACTACCCAGAAGACATATATGTGCAAAATATGAATGAAATTGAAGACTTTCTTCCTGCTTTTTTGGGGCGAGAAACATAAATTTACTAACATTCATTGTAAAAATTGCTGACTCAGCCGTCCAGGGAGGTAGGTAGGTAGGTCTCCCCATTGGATAACATGGGAAAGAGAATTTTGCCTCAAGGTTCAAAACTAATTAAGGTTGGTGAATAGACAAGGTATCCAATGTAATCTCCTAATTTTTCTCTGCATAATGACACCAGTTGGATGAAATTTGGTTGAATAGAACTGGAGTAAAAAATTATTGAAATTTGGACTGAAAAAAAATTCCAGGGCCTAAGGTGTTTAATCAAGGCCCTTGCCCTTCTACATTTACATAGTACTCCCTAGAGGACATATGCGTGAAAAGTATGAAGAAAATTGAAAAAGTCTTTCCTATTGTTTTTGGGGCAAAACACGTAAACCTGCTTACATTCATTGTAAAAATTGCTGACTCAGCGGTCCAGGGTTCTGGGAGGTAGGTAGGTCAGCAATTCAGTGATAAAAAAATTCTAGGACCTAAGCTGTTTGATGAAACTAATTGCCCTTTTACAGTAATGTAGTACTACCCAGAGGACATATATGTGCAAAATATAAATGAAATTGAAGACTTTCTTCCTGCTTTTTTGGGGCGATGCACATAAACTTCCTAACATTCATTGTAAAAATTGCTGACTCAGCGCTTCAGGGTTGGTAGGTCTCCCCATTGGATAACATGGGAAAGAGAATTTTGGCTCCAAGTTCGAAACTGGTAAAGGTTGGTGAAGAGACATTGTATCCTATGTGAAGGCCTAATTTTTCTCTACATAATGACACCAGTTGCATGAAATTTGGTTGAATAGAAATGGAGTTAAAAATTATTGAAATTTGGAATGAAAAAATTTCCAGGGCCAAGGGTTTTTAAGCAAAGCCCTTGCCCTTTAAAATTTACATAGTACTCCTTAGAGGACATATCTGTAAAAAAAATGGTGAGAATCCAAGCAGTTCTTCTACTGTTTTTTAGACTTTTTCATTTTGAGAAAATCAAAAAGTGACAAAAAATTTTCAATGTCTGACGCTTTTCCAAACGGAACTACCTGGAGCATATTACTATACATTCCTGAAAAGAGAACATTTCAAGGATTCTAAATATGTCTTTGAGATTCCTGTATCTCAATTTGGAGCCGAGATATAAGCAGTCAAAAAATGCAACTTTGGACCCCTGTACCACCTAGACCACTTTACCAAATGGGCTCATTTTTTGCATGAAAGTTGTGCTAGGGTAGGACTATAAAAGTGTGAAATTGCAAGTCAATATCATTATTCCTTCTATGGTTTTCAAAAAAAATTTCATAAAAATTTCGAAATACTTTTTTTCAAAAATTCATAGTTCAGTCAGCAGGCTCACCATTTGGCTCAAACTCCTTTCTGCACTGCGTATTTGTCTAAGGTATCTTGAGAAAAATTCCCATGGAATTATCTCTGCCCAGTTTCCTAAAACCGTGCTCTTAAATTTGTTTTTTCTTTTGTAAATTACGCAGAAGTTTCACGAAATTTGGTCATGAAATTTGTGCTGTTCAAAGCGCGCTCTGGCTATCTGTGCACTCTTGAAGTGCCAAAGCCCTGTCTTTATTAGTTTCTGAGTAATAAGCCTTTACTTCTTCAGAAGAATAATAATAATAATAATAAAAAAAAAAAAAAAAAAAAAAAAAAAAAAAAAAAAAAAAAAAAAAAATAAGACGTACAATAATAAGATAAACTTTCCTTCGGAAAGTTTATAACTAGACTTGCAATTGTCCCTGACAATTACGATAAACTTTCCTTTCCTTTTATCTTTTTTGTCCAGTACCATGAATTTCTGCAAATAATAAAGTACCTGAAAACCTCATAAATAATTGCCCTAACCTCTCAAGCTAAACAGGTATAGAAAGATAATGAAAAAAGGTTTAAGAACATATTTTTTTTGGTTACTGTACCTTGTATAGGACCCAGGTTCAAAACGCCTGAAAATTGCATATATAGGACACTCTGTGACCTAGAATTCTGAAATAATTCACATTTGTGAAGCACATGTATAGGCACTCCTGTGAATGTTTTTGTTGAATCTATCAACAAAATTTTGGTTCTGAGTAAGTGATTCAGGCTTTATGAGTGATAAAAAATTCTAGGGCCTAAGCTGTTTGATGAAGGGAATTGCCCTTTTACAGTCAGGTAGTACTACCAACAGGACATATATGTGAAAAGTATGAAGAAAATTGAAGAAGTCTTTCCTACATTTTTGGGGCAAAACACGTAAACTTCCTAACATTCATTGTAAAAATTGCTGACTCAGCGGTCCAGGGTTGTAGGAGGTAGGTCTCCCCATTGGATAACATAGGAAAGAGAATTTTGCCTCAAGGTTCAAAACTGGTTAAGGTTGGTGAATAAACAAGGTATCCTGTGTAAAGTCCTAATTTTTCTCTGCATGATGACACCAGTTGGATGAAATTTGGTTGAATAGAAATGGAGTTAAAAATTATTGAAATTTGGATTGAAAAAAAATTCTATAGCCTAAGCCTTTTAAGCAAAGCCCTTGCACTTACACATTTACATAGTACTCATTAGAGGACATATCTGTAAAAAAAATGGTGAGAATCCAAGCAGTTCTTCTAGTGTTTTTTAGACTTTTTCATTTTGAGAAAATCAAAAAGTGACAAAAAATTTTCAATGTCTGACGCTTTTCCAAACGGAACTACCTGGAGCATATTACTATACATTCCTGAAAAGACAACATTTCAAGGATTCTAAATATGTCTTTGAGATTCCTGTATCTCAATTTGGAGCCGAGATATAAGCAGTCAAAAAATGCAACTTTGGACCCCTGTACCACCTAGACCACTTTACCAAATGGGCTCATTTTTTGCATGGTAGTTGTCCTAGTGTAGGACTATTAAAGTGTGAAATTGCAAGTCAATATCATTATTCCTTCTATGGTTTTCAAAAAAAATTTCATGAAAATTTCGAACTACTTTTTTTAAAGAATTCATAGTTCAGTCAGCAGGCTCACAATTTGGCTCAAACTCCTTTCTGCACTGCGTATTTGTCTAAGGTATCTTGAGAAAAATTCCCATGGAATTATCTCTGCCCAGTTTCCTGAAACCGTGCTCTTAAATTTGTTTTTTCTTTTGTGAATTACGCAGAAGTGTCATGAAATTTGGTCATGAAATTTGTGCTGTTCAAAGCGCGCTCTGCCTGTCTGTGCACTCTTGAAGTGCCAAAGCCCTCTCTTTATTAGTTTCTGAGTAATAAGCCTTTACTTCTTCAGAAGAATAATAATAATAATAAAGAATAAAAAAAAAAAAAAAAAAGAAAAATAAGACTTACAATAATAAGATAAACTTTCCTTCGGAAAGTTTATAATAAAGAATAATAATAAAAAAAAAAAAAAAAAAAAAAAAAAAAAAAAAAAAAAAAAAAAAAAAATAAGACGTACAATAATAAGATAAACTTTCCTTCGGAAAGTTTATAATAAAGAATAATAAAAAAAAAAAAGAAAAATAAGACTTACAATAATAAGATAAACTTTCCTTCGGAAAGTTTATAACTAGACTTGCAATTGTCCCTGACAATTACGATAAACTTTCCTTTCCTTTTATCTTTCTTGTTTAGTACCATTAATTTCTGCACTGGAAAAGTCTCCAAGGTCTCTTGAAAAAAAATTTCATACCATTATCTCTGGCCAGTTTCTTGGAACCGTGAAGAAAATTTTTTTGTATACCCTGAAATGCGCAGAAGTGTCATGAAACGTTCAGAGTGCGATTGGGCCTTACTAGGGGTTCCAACTTCCTAAGTATCATGGGGGTGGGAAATAGGTGTCCTCACTACAAATTGTTTTCATAAATTCCGAAATCTTTGCCTTATTGTCTTAAACTATTCATAAGATGAACACACACCAGCACTGACTTTCAAAAAATATCTATTGGGTTTTTCTGTACTCTGCATTGGGCCTGAGTTCAAAATGCATGAAAACTACATATGTAGGAAACACTGTAACCTTGACCCTTTGATCAAGATTTCTGAAATTTTTCTTTTTTTTTTCAGTCATATGTATATACACACTTGTAAATTTTTTGGGACTGATACAATGAAGAGTTGTGGGTTTTGGCTTTTTAAAGATTTTTTATTCAATTTCCAATAGAGCAATTAATAAAGTACCTGAAAACCTCATAAATAATTGCCCTAACCTCTCAAGCTATACAGGAATAGAAAGATAATGAAATAAGGTTTAAGAACATATTTTTTTGGTTTCTGTACCTTGTATAGGACCCAGGTTCAAAACGCCTGAAAATTGCATATATAGGACACTCTGTGACCTTGACCCTGTGACCTAGAATTCTGAAATAATTCACATTTGTGAAGCACATGTATATATACTCCTGTGAATTTCTTTGGTTCAATCTATCAACATTTTGGTCTGAGTAAGCAATTTAGGCTTTATGAGTGATAAAAAAATTCTAGGGCATAAGCTTTTTGATGAAAATAATTGCCCTTTTACAGTCATGTAGTACTCCCCAGAGGACATCTATGTGCAAAATATGAATGAAATTGAAGACTTTCTTCCTGTTTTTTTGGGGCGAGAAACATAAATTTGCTAACATTCATTGTAAAAATTGCTGACTCAGCGGTTTCAGGGAGGTAGGTAGGTAGGTCTCCCATTGGATAACATGGGAAAGAGAATTTTGGCTCCAGGTTCGAAACTGGTTAAGGTTGGTGAATAGACATTGTATCCTATGTAAAGGCCTAATTTTTCTCTACATAATGACACCAGTTGCATGAAATTTGATTGAATAGAACTGGAGTTAAAAATTATTGAAATTTGGACTGAAAAAAAATTCTAGGGCCTAAGTTTTTTTATGAAGGCCCTTGCCCTTTTAAATTTACATAGTACTCCCTAGAGGACATATCTGTAAAAAAAATGGTGAGAATCCAAGCAGTTCTTCTAGTGATTTTGGTATTTTTTCATTTTTTGAATTTCAAAAAGTGACAAAAAATTTTCAATGTCTGACGCTTTTCCAAACGGAAAGACCTAGAGCATATTGCTATACATATCTAAAAAGAGAACATTTCAAGGATTCTAAATATGTCTTTGACATTCCTGTATCTCAATATGGAGCCGAGATATAAGCAGTCAAAAATCGCAACTTTGGACCCCTGTACCACCTAGACCACTTTACCAAATGGGCTCATTTTTTGTGAGGTAGTTGTACTAGGGTAGGACTATACAAATATGAAATGGTAAGTCAATATGATTATTCCTTCTATGGTTTTCAAAAAAAATTTCATGAAAATTTCGAACTACTTTTTTTCAAGAATTCATAGTTCAGTCAGCAGGCTCACAATTTGGCTCAAACTCCTTTCTGCACTGCGTATTTGTCTAAGGTATCTTGAAAAAAATTCCCATGGAATTATCTCTGCCCAGTTTCCTGAAACCGTGCTCTTAAATTTGTTTTTTATTTTGTGAATTACGCAGAAGTGTCATGAAATTTGGTCATGAAATTTGTGCTGTTCAAAGCGCGCTCTGGCTATCTGTGCACTCTTGAAGTCCCAAAGCCCTCTCTTTATTAGTTTCTGAGTAATAAGCCTTTACTTCTTCAGAAGAATAATAATAATAATAAAGAATAATAAAAAAAAAAAAAAAAAAAGAAAAATAAGACGTACAATAATAAGATAAACTTTCCTTCGGAAAGTTTATAATAATAATAAAGAATAATAATAATAAAAAAAAAAAAAAAAAAGAAAAATAAGACGTACAATAATAAGATAAACTTTCCTTCGGAAAGTTTATAACTAGACTTGCAATTGTCCCTGACAATTACGATAAACTTTCCTTTCCTTTTATCTTTTTTGTCCAGTACCATGAATTTCTGCAATTCATAAAGTACCTGAAAACCTCGAAAATAGTTGCCCTAACCTCTTAAGCTATACAGGAATAGAAAGATAATGAAAAAAGGTTTAAGAAAATATTTTTTTGGTTGCTGTACCTTGTATAGGACCCAGGTTCAAAACGCCTGAAAATTGCATATATAGGACACTCTGTGACCTTGACCCTGTAACCCAAAATTCTGAAATAACTCACATTTGTGAAGCACATGTATATACACTCCTGTGAATTTTTTTTGGTTCAATCTATCAACAACATTTTGGTCTGAGTAAGCAATTCAGGCTTTAAGAGTGATAAAAAAAATTTAGGACCTAAGCTGTTTGATGAAGGTAATTGCCCTATTACAGTAATGAAGTACTACCCAGAGGACATATATGTGCAAAATATGAATGAAATTGGAGACTTTCTTCCTGCTTTTTTGGGGCGAGAAACATAAATTTACTAACATTCATTGTAAAAATTGCTGACTCAGCGGTCCAGGGTACTGGGAGGTAGGTAGGTCAGCAATTCAGGCTTTATGAGTGATAAAAAAATTCTAAGACCTAAGCTGTTTGATGAAGGTAATTGCCCTTTTACAGTAATGTAGCACTACCCAGAGTACATATATGTGCAAAATATGAATGCAATTGAAGACTTTCTTCCTGCTTTTTTGGGGCGATGCACGTAAACTTCCTAACATTCATTGTAAAAATTGCTGACTCAGCGGTTCAGGGTTGGTAGGTCTTCCCATTGGATAACATGGGAAAGAGAATTTTGGCTCCAAGTTCGAAACTGGTAAAGGTTGGTGAATAGACATGGTATTCTTTGTAAAGTCCTGATTTTTCTCTACATAATGACACCAGTTGCATGAAATTTGGTTGAAAAGAACTCAAGTTAAAAATTATTGAAATTTGGACTGAAAAAAAATTCTAGGGCCTAAGCCTTTTGATCAAAGCCCTTGCCCTTTTACATTATCATAGTACTCCTTAGAGGACATATCTGTAAAAAAAATGGTGAGAATCCAAGCAGTTCTTCTAGTGTTTTTGGTATTTTTTCATTTTTTGAATTTCAAAAAGTGACAAAAAATTTTCAATGTCTGACGCTTTTCCAAACGGAAAGACCTAGAGCATATTGCTAGACATATCTAAAAAGAGAACATTTCAAGGATTCTAAATATGTTTTTGAGATTCCTGTATCTCACTTTGGAGCCGAGATATAAGCAGTCAAAAAATGCAACTTTGGACCCCTGTACCACCTAGACCACTTTACCAAATGGGCTCATTTTTGGCATGGTAGTTGTCCTAGGGTAGGACTATAAAAGTGTGAAATTGCAAGTCAATATCATTATTCCTTCTATGGTTTTCAAAAAAATTTTCATGAAAATTTCGAACTACTTTTTTTAAAGAATTCATAGTTCAGTCAGCAGGCTCACCATTTGGCTCAAACTCCTTTCTGCACTGCGTATTTGTCTAAGGTATCTTGAGAAAAATTCCCATGGAATTATCTCTGCCCAGTTTCCTAAAACCGTGCTCTTAAATTTGTTTTTTCTTTTGTAAATTACGCAGAAGTTTCACGAAATTTGGTCATGAAATTTGTGCTGTCCAAAGTGCGCTCTGGCTATCTGTGCACTCTTGAAGTGCCAAAGCCCTGTCTTTATTAGTTTCTGAGTAATAAGCCTTTACTTCTTCAGAAGAATAATAATAATAATAAAGAATAATAATAAAAAAAAAAAAAAAAAAAAAAAAAGAAAAATAAGACGTACAATAATAAGATAAACTTTCCTTCGGAAAGTTTATAATAAAGAATAATAAAAAAAAAAAAGAAAAATAAGACTTACAATAATACGATAAACTTTCCTTCGGAAAGTTTATAACTAGACTTGCAATTGTCCCTGACAATTACGATAAACTTTCCTTTCCTTTTATCTTTCTTGTTTAGTACCATTAATTTCTGCACTGGAAAAGTCTCCAAGGTCTCTTGAAAAAAAATTTCATACCATTATCTCTGGCCAGTTTCTTGGAACCGTGAAGAAAATTTTTTTGTATACCCTGAAATGCGCAGAAGTGTCATGAAACGTTCAGAGTGCGATTGGGCCTTACTAGGGGTTCCAACTTCCTAAGTATCATGGGGGTGGGAAATAGGTGTCCTCACTACAAATTGTTTTCATAAATTCCGAAATCTTTGCCTTATTGTCTTAAACTATTCATAAGATGAACACACACCAGCACTGACTTTCAAAAAATATCTATTGGGTTTTTCTGTACTCTGCATTGGGCCTGAGTTCAAAATGCATGAAAACTACATATGTAGGAAACACTGTAACCTTGACCCTTTGATCAAGATTTCTGAAATTTTTCTTTTTTTTTTCAGTCATATGTATATACACACTTGTAAATTTTTTGGGACTGATACAATGAAGAGTTGTGGGTTTTGGCTTTTTAAAGATTTTTTATTCAATTTCCAATAGAGCAATTAATAAAGTACCTGAAAACCTCATAAATAATTGCCCTAACCTCTCAAGCTATACAGGAATAGAAAGATAATGAAATAAGGTTTAAGAACATATTTTTTTGGTTTCTGTACCTTGTATAGGACCCAGGTTCAAAACGCCTGAAAATTGCATATATAGGACACTCTGTGACCTTGACCCTGTGACCTAGAATTCTGAAATAATTCACATTTGTGAAGCACATGTATATATACTCCTGTGAATTTCTTTGGTTCAATCTATCAACATTTTGGTCTGAGTAAGCAATTTAGGCTTTATGAGTGATAAAAAAATTCTAGGGCATAAGCTTTTTGATGAAAATAATTGCCCTTTTACAGTCATGTAGTACTCCCCAGAGGACATCTATGTGCAAAATATGAATGAAATTGAAGACTTTCTTCCTGTTTTTTTGGGGCGAGAAACATAAATTTGCTAACATTCATTGTAAAAATTGCTGACTCAGCGGTTTCAGGGAGGTAGGTAGGTAGGTCTCCCATTGGATAACATGGGAAAGAGAATTTTGGCTCCAGGTTCGAAACTGGTTAAGGTTGGTGAATAGACATTGTATCCTATGTAAAGGCCTAATTTTTCTCTACATAATGACACCAGTTGCATGAAATTTGATTGAATAGAACTGGAGTTAAAAATTATTGAAATTTGGACTGAAAAAAAATTCTAGGGCCTAAGTTTTTTTATGAAGGCCCTTGCCCTTTTAAATTTACATAGTACTCCCTAGAGGACATATCTGTAAAAAAAATGGTGAGAATCCAAGCAGTTCTTCTAGTGATTTTGGTATTTTTTCATTTTTTGAATTTCAAAAAGTGACAAAAAATTTTCAATGTCTGACGCTTTTCCAAACGGAAAGACCTAGAGCATATTGCTATACATATCTAAAAAGAGAACATTTCAAGGATTCTAAATATGTCTTTGACATTCCTGTATCTCAATATGGAGCCGAGATATAAGCAGTCAAAAATCGCAACTTTGGACCCCTGTACCACCTAGACCACTTTACCAAATGGGCTCATTTTTTGTGAGGTAGTTGTACTAGGGTAGGACTATACAAATATGAAATGGTAAGTCAATATGATTATTCCTTCTATGGTTTTCAAAAAAAATTTCATGAAAATTTCGAACTACTTTTTTTCAAGAATTCATAGTTCAGTCAGCAGGCTCACAATTTGGCTCAAACTCCTTTCTGCACTGCGTATTTGTCTAAGGTATCTTGAAAAAAATTCCCATGGAATTATCTCTGCCCAGTTTCCTGAAACCGTGCTCTTAAATTTGTTTTTTATTTTGTGAATTACGCAGAAGTGTCATGAAATTTGGTCATGAAATTTGTGCTGTTCAAAGCGCGCTCTGGCTATCTGTGCACTCTTGAAGTCCCAAAGCCCTCTCTTTATTAGTTTCTGAGTAATAAGCCTTTACTTCTTCAGAAGAAAGTTCATAATAACTAGACTTGCAATTGTCCCTGACAATTACGATAAACTTTCCTTTCCTTTAACTTTCATAACCTTTTTCTTTCTCATATAAATACTACAAATAACCTAACAAAGAAGCCGGTAGTATTTGTGCTCTGATCATTCCTGAAGCGTTATGATTTTTCACAATGACAACAATTTATTAGGGCACTAAATCCTAAGAAATCACTGTCTTATCCTCTGAGACTATTCATAAATGAACAGACAACTGTAATGGTGATGACCTTTCAAAAAATGTTTTTCAGAAAGCTGTACTCTTCATAGGACCCAGGTTCAAAACGCCTGAAAATTGCATATATAGGACACGCTGTGACCTTGACCCTGTAACCCAAAATTCTGAAATAACTCACATTTGTAAAGCACATGTATATACACTCCTGTGAATTTTTTTGGTTCAATCTATCAACAACATTTTGGTCTTAGTAAGCAATTCAGGCTTTAAGAGTGATAAAAAAATTTTAGGACCTAAGCTGTTTGATGAAGGTAATTGCCCTATTACGGTAATGTAGTACTACCCAGAGGACATATATGTGCAAAATATGAATGAAATTGAAAACTTTCTTCCTGCTTTTTTGGGGCGAGAAACATAAATTTACTAACATTCATTGTAAAAATTGCTGACTCAGCCGTCCAGGGAGGTAGGTAGGTAGGTCTCCCCATTGGATAACATGGGAAAGAGAATTTTGCCTCAAGTTTCAAAACTAATTAAGGTTGGTGAATAGACAAGGTGTCCTATGTAATCTCCTAATTTTTCTCTGCATAATGACACCAGTTGGATGAAATTTGGTTGAATAGAACTGGAGTTAAAAATTATTGAAATTTGGACTGAAAAAAAATTCCAGGGCCTAAGGTGTTTAATCAAGGCCCTTGCCCTTCTACATTTACATAGTACTCCCTAGAGGACATATGTGTGAAAAGTATGAAGAAAATTGAAAAAGTCTTTCCTACTGTTTTTGGGGCAAAACACGTAAACCTGCTAACATTCATTGTAAAAATTGCTGACTCAGCGGTCCAGGGTTCTGGGAGGTAGGTAGGTCAGCAATTCAGTGATAAAAAAATTCTAGGACCTAAGCTGTTTGATGAAAGTAATTGCCCTTTTACAGTAATGTAGTACTACACAGAGTACATATATGTGCAAAATATAAATGAAATTGAAGACTTTCTTCCTGCTTTTTTGGGGTGATGCACATAAACTTCCTAACATTCATTGTAAAAATTGCTGACTCAGCGCTTCAGGGTTGGTAGGTCTTCCCATTGGATAACATGGGAAAGAGAATTTTGGCTCCAAGTTCGAAACTGGTAAAGGTTGGTGAATAGACATTTTATCCTAGGTAAAGGCCTAATTTTTCTCTACATAATGACACCAGTTGCATGAAATTTGGTTGAATAGAAATGGAGTTAAAAATTATTGAAATTTGGAATGAAAAAAATTCCAGGGCCTAGGGTTTTTAAGCAAAGCCCTTGCCCTTTGACATTTACATAGTACTCCTTAGAGGACATATCTGTAAAAAAAATGGTGAGAATCCAAGCAGTTCTTCTAGTGTTTTTCAGACTTTTCCATTTTGAGAAAATCAAAAAGTGACAAAAAATTTTCAATGTCTGACGCTTTTCCAAACGGAAGTACCTAGAGCATATTACTATACATTCCTAAAAAGAGAACATTTCAAGGATTCTAAATATGTCTTTGAGATTCATGTATCTCAATTTGGAGCCGAGATATAAGCAGTCAAAAAATGCAACTTTGGACCCCTGTACCACCTAGACCACTTTACCAAATGAGCTCATTTTTTGCATGAAAGTTGTGCTAGGGTAGGACTATAAAAGTGTGAAATTGCAAGTCAATATCATTATTCCTTCTATGGTTTTCAAAAAAAATTTCATGAAAATTTCGAACTACTTTTTTTAAAGAATTCATAGTTCAGTCAGCAGGCTCACAATTTGGCTCAAACTCCTTTCTGCACTGCGTATTTGTCTAAGGTATCTTGAGAAAAATTCCCATGGAATTATCTCTGCCCAGTTTCCTGAAACCGTGCTCTTAAATTTGTTTTTGCTTTTGTGAATTACGCAGAAGTGTCACGAAATTTGGTCATGAAATTTGTGCTGTTCAAAGCGCGCTCTGGCTGTCTGTGCACTCTTGAAGTGCCAAAGCCCTCTCTTTATTAGTTTCTGAGTAATAAGCCTTTACTTCTTCAGAAGAATAATAATAATAATAAAGAATAAAAAAAAAAAAAAAAAAGAAAAATAAGACTTACAATAACAATATGAACTTTCCTACGGAAAGTTCATAATAAAGAATAATAAAAAAAAAAAAAAAAAAAGAAAAATAAGACGTACAATAATAAGATAAACTTTCCTTCGGAAAGTTTATAATAATAATAAAGAATAATAATAATAAAAAAAAAAAAAAAAAAGAAAAATAAGACGTACAATAATAAGATAAACTTTCCTTCGGAAAGTTTATAACTAGACTTGCAATTGTCCCTGACAATTACGATAAACTTTCCTTTCCTTTTATCTTTTTTGTCCAGTACCATGAATTTCTGCAATTCATAAAGTACCTGAAAACCTCGAAAATAGTTGCCCTAACCTCTTAAGCTATACAGGAATAGAAAGATAATGAAAAAAGGTTTAAGAAAATATTTTTTTGGTTGCTGTACCTTGTATAGGACCCAGGTTCAAAACGCCTGAAAATTGCATATATAGGACACTCTGTGACCTTGACCCTGTAACCCAAAATTCTGAAATAACTCACATTTGTGAAGCACATGTATATACACTCCTGTGAATTTTTTTTGGTTCAATCTATCAACAACATTTTGGTCTGAGTAAGCAATTCAGGCTTTAAGAGTGATAAAAAAAATTTAGGACCTAAGCTGTTTGATGAAGGTAATTGCCCTATTACAGTAATGAAGTACTACCCAGAGGACATATATGTGCAAAATATGAATGAAATTGGAGACTTTCTTCCTGCTTTTTTGGGGCGAGAAACATAAATTTACTAACATTCATTGTAAAAATTGCTGACTCAGCGGTCCAGGGTACTGGGAGGTAGGTAGGTCAGCAATTCAGGCTTTATGAGTGATAAAAAAATTCTAAGACCTAAGCTGTTTGATGAAGGTAATTGCCCTTTTACAGTAATGTAGCACTACCCAGAGTACATATATGTGCAAAATATGAATGCAATTGAAGACTTTCTTCCTGCTTTTTTGGGGCGATGCACGTAAACTTCCTAACATTCATTGTAAAAATTGCTGACTCAGCGGTTCAGGGTTGGTAGGTCTTCCCATTGGATAACATGGGAAAGAGAATTTTGGCTCCAAGTTCGAAACTGGTAAAGGTTGGTGAATAGACATGGTATTCTTTGTAAAGTCCTGATTTTTCTCTACATAATGACACCAGTTGCATGAAATTTGGTTGAAAAGAACTCAAGTTAAAAATTATTGAAATTTGGACTGAAAAAAAATTCTAGGGCCTAAGCCTTTTGATCAAAGCCCTTGCCCTTTTACATTATCATAGTACTCCTTAGAGGACATATCTGTAAAAAAAATGGTGAGAATCCAAGCAGTTCTTCTAGTGTTTTTGGTATTTTTTCATTTTTTGAATTTCAAAAAGTGACAAAAAATTTTCAATGTCTGACGCTTTTCCAAACGGAAAGACCTAGAGCATATTGCTAGACATATCTAAAAAGAGAACATTTCAAGGATTCTAAATATGTTTTTGAGATTCCTGTATCTCACTTTGGAGCCGAGATATAAGCAGTCAAAAAATGCAACTTTGGACCCCTGTACCACCTAGACCACTTTACCAAATGGGCTCATTTTTGGCATGGTAGTTGTCCTAGGGTAGGACTATAAAAGTGTGAAATTGCAAGTCAATATCATTATTCCTTCTATGGTTTTCAAAAAAATTTTCATGAAAATTTCGAACTACTTTTTTTAAAGAATTCATAGTTCAGTCAGCAGGCTCACCATTTGGCTCAAACTCCTTTCTGCACTGCGTATTTGTCTAAGGTATCTTGAGAAAAATTCCCATGGAATTATCTCTGCCCAGTTTCCTAAAACCGTGCTCTTAAATTTGTTTTTTCTTTTGTAAATTACGCAGAAGTTTCACGAAATTTGGTCATGAAATTTGTGCTGTCCAAAGTGCGCTCTGGCTATCTGTGCACTCTTGAAGTGCCAAAGCCCTGTCTTTATTAGTTTCTGAGTAATAAGCCTTTACTTCTTCAGAAGAATAATAATAATAACTAGACTTGCAATTGTCCCTGACAATTACGATAAACTTTCCTTTCCTTTTATCTTTTTTGTCCAGTACCATGAATTTCTGCAAATAATAAAGTACCTGAAAACCTCATAAATAATTGCCCTAACCTCTCAAGCTAAACAGGTATAGAAAGATAATGAAAAAAGGTTTAAGAACATATTTTTTTTGGTTACTGTACCTTGTATAGGACCCAGGTTCAAAACGCCTGAAAATTGCATATATAGGACACTCTGTGACCTAGAATTCTGAAATAATTCACATTTGTGAAGCACATGTATAGGCACTCCTGTGAATGTTTTTGTTCAATCTATCAACAAAATTTTGGTTCTGAGTAAGTGATTCAGGCTTTATGAGTGATAAAAAATTCTAGGGCCTAAGCTGTTTGATGAAGGGAATTGCCCTTTTACAGTCAGGTAGTACTACCAACAGGACATATATGTGAAAAGTATGAAGAAAATTGAAGAAGTCTTTCCTACATTTTTGGGGCAAAACACGTAAACTTCCTAACATTCATTGTAAAAATTGCTGACTCAGCGGTCCAGGGTTGTAGGAGGTAGGTCTCCCCATTGGATAACATAGGAAAGAGAATTTTGCCTCAAGGTTCAAAACTGGTTAAGGTTGGTGAATAAACAAGGTATCCTGTGTAAAGTCCTGATTTTTCTCTGCATGATGGCACCAGTTGGATGAAATTTGGTTGAATAGAAATGGAGTTAAAAATTATTGAAATTTGGATTGAAAAAAAATTCTATAGCCTAAGCCTTTTAAGCAAAGCCCTTGCACTTACACATTTACATAGTACTCTTTAGAGGACATATCTGTAAAAAAAATGGTGAGAATCCAAGCAGTTCTTCTAGTGTTTTTTAGACTTTTTCATTTTGAGAAAATCAAAAAGTGACAAAAAATTTTCAATGTCTGACGCTTTTCCAAACGGAACTACCTAGAGCATATTACTATACATTCCTGAAAAGACAACATTTCAAGGATTCTAAATATGTCTTTGAGATTCCTGTATCTCAATTTGGAGCCGAGATATAAGCAGTCAAAACTCGCAACTTTGGACCCCTGTACCACCTAGACCACTTTACCAAATGGGCTCATTTTTTGCATGGTAGTTGTCCTAGGGTAGGACTATTAAAGTTTGAAATTGCAAGTCAATATGATTATTCCTTCTATGGTTTTCAAAAAAAATTTCATGAAAATTTCGAACTACTTTTTTTAAAGAATTCATAGTTCAGTCAGCAGGCTCACAATTTGGCTGAAACTCCTTTCTGCACTGCGTATTTGTCTAAGGTATCTTGAGAAAAATTCCCATGGAATTATCTCTGCCCAGTTTCCTGAAACCGTGCTCTTAAATTTGTTTTTTCTTTTGTGAATTACGCAGAAGTGTCATAAAATTTGGTCATGAAATTTGTGCTGTTCAAAGCGCGCTCTGCCTGTCTGTGCACTCTTGAAGTGCCAAAGCCCTCTCTTTATTAGTTTCTGAGTAATAAGCCTTTACTTCTTCAGAAGAATAATAATAAATAATAACTAGACTTGCAATTGTCCCTGACAATTACGATAAACTTTCCTTTCCTTTAACTTTCATAACCTTTTTCTTTCTCATATAAATACTACAAATAACCTAACAAAGAAGCCGGTAGTATTTGTGCTCTGATCATTCCTGAAGCGTTATGATTTTTCACAATGACAACAATTTATTAGGGCACTAAATCCTAAGAAATCACTGTCTTATCCTCTGAGACTATTCATAAATGAACAGACAACTGTAATGGTGATGACCTTTCAAAAAATGTTTTTCAGAAAGCTGTACTCTTCATAGGACCCAGGTTCAAAACGCCTGAAAATTGCATATATAGGACACGCTGTGACCTTGACCCTGTAACCCAAAATTCTGAAATAACTCACATTTGTAAAGCACATGTATATACACTCCTGTGAATTTTTTTGGTTCAATCTATCAACAACATTTTGGTCTTAGTAAGCAATTCAGGCTTTAAGAGTGATAAAAAAATTTTAGGACCTAAGCTGTTTGATGAAGGTAATTGCCCTATTACGGTAATGTAGTACTACCCAGAGGACATATATGTGCAAAATATGAATGAAATTGAAAACTTTCTTCCTGCTTTTTTGGGGCGAGAAACATAAATTTACTAACATTCATTGTAAAAATTGCTGACTCAGCCGTCCAGGGAGGTAGGTAGGTAGGTCTCCCCATTGGATAACATGGGAAAGAGAATTTTGCCTCAAGTTTCAAAACTAATTAAGGTTGGTGAATAGACAAGGTGTCCTATGTAATCTCCTAATTTTTCTCTGCATAATGACACCAGTTGGATGAAATTTGGTTGAATAGAACTGGAGTTAAAAATTATTGAAATTTGGACTGAAAAAAAATTCCAGGGCCTAAGGTGTTTAATCAAGGCCCTTGCCCTTCTACATTTACATAGTACTCCCTAGAGGACATATGTGTGAAAAGTATGAAGAAAATTGAAAAAGTCTTTCCTACTGTTTTTGGGGCAAAACACGTAAACCTGCTAACATTCATTGTAAAAATTGCTGACTCAGCGGTCCAGGGTTCTGGGAGGTAGGTAGGTCAGCAATTCAGTGATAAAAAAATTCTAGGACCTAAGCTGTTTGATGAAAGTAATTGCCCTTTTACAGTAATGTAGTACTACACAGAGTACATATATGTGCAAAATATAAATGAAATTGAAGACTTTCTTCCTGCTTTTTTGGGGTGATGCACATAAACTTCCTAACATTCATTGTAAAAATTGCTGACTCAGCGCTTCAGGGTTGGTAGGTCTTCCCATTGGATAACATGGGAAAGAGAATTTTGGCTCCAAGTTCGAAACTGGTAAAGGTTGGTGAATAGACATTTTATCCTAGGTAAAGGCCTAATTTTTCTCTACATAATGACACCAGTTGCATGAAATTTGGTTGAATAGAAATGGAGTTAAAAATTATTGAAATTTGGAATGAAAAAAATTCCAGGGCCTAGGGTTTTTAAGCAAAGCCCTTGCCCTTTGACATTTACATAGTACTCCTTAGAGGACATATCTGTAAAAAAAATGGTGAGAATCCAAGCAGTTCTTCTAGTGTTTTTAAGACTTTTTCATTTTGAGAAAATCAAAAAGTGACAAAAAATTTTCAATGTCTGACGCTTTTCCAAACGGAAGTACCTAGAGCATATTACTATACATTCCTAAAAAGAGAACATTTCAAGGATTCTAAATATGTCTTTGAGATTCATGTATCTCAATTTGGAGCCGAGATATAAGCAGTCAAAAAATGCAACTTTGGACCCCTGTACCACCTAGACCACTTTACCAAATGAGCTCATTTTTTGCATGAAAGTTGTGCTAGGGTAGGACTATAAAAGTGTGAAATTGCAAGTCAATATCATTATTCCTTCTATGGTTTTCAAAAAAAATTTCATGAAAATTTCGAACTACTTTTTTTAAAGAATTCATAGTTCAGTCAGCAGGCTCACAATTTGGCTCAAACTCCTTTCTGCACTGC
The DNA here is from genome assembly GCA_932294295.1 of Alitta virens. Lineage (NCBI taxonomy): Eukaryota > Metazoa > Annelida > Polychaeta > Phyllodocida > Nereididae > Alitta > Alitta virens. The sequence continues at coordinate 24,241,743 of OW028574.1, forward strand.
GTATTTGTCTAAGGTATCTTGAGAAAAATTCCCATGGAATTATCTCTGCCCAGTTTCCTGAAACCGTGCTCTTAAATTTGTTTTTGCTTTTGTGAATTACGCAGAAGTGTCACGAAATTTGGTCATGAAATTTGTGCTGTTCAAAGCGCGCTCTGGCTGTCTGTGCACTCTTGAAGTGCCAAAGCCCTCTCTTTATTAGTTTCTGAGTAATAAGCCTTTACTTCTTCAGAAGAATAATAATAATAATAAAGAATAAAAAAAAAAAAAAAAAAGAAAAATAAGACTTACAATAACAATATGAACTTTCCTACGGAAAGTTCATAACTAGACTTGCAATTGTCCCTGACAATTACGATAAACTTTCCTTTCCTTTAACTTTCATAACCTTTTTCTTTCTCATATAAATACTACAAATAACCTAACAAAGAAGCCGGTAGTATTTGTGCTCTGATCATTCCTGAAGCGTTATGATTTTTCACAATGACAACAATTTATTAAGGCACTAAATCTTAAGAAATCACTGTCTTATCCTCTGAGACTATTCATAAATGAACAGACAACTGTAATGGTGATGACTTTTCAAAAAATGTTTTTCAGAAAGCTGTACTCTTCATAGGACCCAGGTTCAAAACGCCTGAAAATTGCATATATAGGACACGCTGTGACCTTGACCCTGTAACCCAAAATTCTGAAATAACTCACATTTGTAAAGCACATGTATATACACTCCTGTGAATTTTTTTGGTTCAATCTATCAACAACAGTTTTGGTCTTAGTAAGCAATTCAGGCTTTAAGAGTGATAAAAAATTTTTAGGACCTAAGCTGTTTGATGAAGGTAATTGCCCTATTACGGTAATGTAGTACTACCCAGAGGACATATATGTGCAAAATATGAATGAAATTGAAGACTTTCTTCCTGCTTTTTTGGGGCGAGAAACATAAATTTACTAACATTCATTGTAAAAATTGCTGACTCAGCCGTCCAGGGAGGTAGGTAGGTAGGTCTCCCCATTGGATAACATGGGAAAGAGAATTTTGCTTCAAGTTTCAAAACTAATTAAGGTTGGTGAATAGACAAGGTGTCCTATGTAATCTCCTAATTTTTCTCTGCATAATGACACCAGTTGGATGAAATTTGGTTGAATAGAACTGGAGTTAAAAATTATTGAAATTTGGACTGAAAAAAAATTCCAGGGCCTAAGGTGTTTAATCAAGGCCCTTGCCCTTCTACATTTACATAGTACTCCCTAGAGGACATATGTGTGAAAAGTATGAAGAAAATTGAAAAAGTCTTTCCTACTGTTTTTGGGGCAAAACACGTAAACCTGCTAACATTCATTGTAAAAATTGCTGACTCAGCGGTCCAGGGTTCTGGGAGGTAGGTAGGTCAGCAATTCAGTGATAAAAAAATTCTAGGACCTAAGCTGTTTGATGAAAGTAATTGCCCTTTTACAGTAATGTAGTACTACACAGAGTACATATATGTGCAAAATATAAATGAAATTGAAGACTTTCTTCCTGCTTTTTTGGGGCGATGCACATAAACTTCCTAACATTCATTGTAAAAATTGCTGACTCAGCGCTTCAGGGTTGGTAGGTCTTCCCATTGGATAACATGGGAAAGAGAATTTTGGCTCCAAGTTCGAAACTGGTAAAGGTTGGTGAATAGACATTTTATCCTATGTAAAGGCCTAATTTTTCTCTACATAATGACACCAGTTGCATGAAATTTGGTTGAATAGAAATGGAGTTAAAAATTATTGAAATTTGGAATGAAAAAAATTCCAGGGCCTAGGGTTTTTAAGCAAAGCCCTTGCCCTTTGACATTTACATAGTACTCCTTAGAGGACATATCTGTAAAAAAAATGGTGATAATCCAAGCAGTTCTTCTAGTGTTTTTAAGACTTTTTAATTTTGAGAAAATCAAAAAGTGACAAAAAATTTTCAATGTCTGACGCTTTTCCAAACGGAACTACCTAGAGCATATTACTATACATTCCTAAAAAGAGAACATTTCAAGGATTCTAAATATGTCTTTGAGATTCCTGTATCTCAATTTGGAGCCGAGATATAAGCAGTCAAAAAATGCAACTTTGGACCCCTGTACCACCTAGACCACTTTACCAAATGAGCTCATTTTTTGCATGAAAGTTGTGCTAGGGTAGGACTATAAAAGTGTGAAATTGCAAGTCAATATCATTATTCCTTCTATGGTTTTCAAAAAAAAATTCATGAAAATTTCGAATAACTTTTTTTCAAAAATTCATGGCTCAGTCAGCAGGCTCACAATTTGGCTCAAACTCCTTTCTGCACTGCGTATTTGTCTAAGGTATCTTGAAAAAAAATCTCATGCCATTATCTCTGCCTAGTTTCTTGAAACCGTGCCCTTAAATTTTTCTTTTATTTTGTGAATTACGCAGAAGCGTCACGAAATTTGGTCATGAAATTTATGCCTTTCAAAGCGCGCTCTGGCTGTCTATGTGACCTTGAAGTGCCAAAGCCCTGCCTTTATTAGTTTCTGAGTAATAAGCCTTTACTTCTTCAGAAGAATAATAATAATAATAAAGAATAATAAAAAAAAAAAAAAAAAAAAAAAAAAAAAAAAAAAAAGAAAAATAAGACGTACAATAATAAGATAAACTTTCCTTCGGAAAGTTTATAACTAGACTTGCAATTGTCCCTGACAATTACGATAAACTTTCCTTTCCTTTTATCTTTTTTGTCCAGTACCATGAATTTCTGCAATTCATAAAGTACCTGAAAACCTCGAAAATAGTTGCCCTAACCTCTTAAGCTATACAGGAATAGAAAGATAATGAAAAAAGGTTTAAGAAAATATTTTTTTGGTTGCTGTACCTTGTATAGGACCCAGGTTCAAAACGCCTGAAAATTGCATATATAGGACACTCTGTGACCTTGACCCTGTAACCCAAAATTCTGAAATAACTCACATTTGTGAAGCACATGTATATACACTCCTGTGAATTTTTTTTGGTTCAATCTATCAACAACATTTTGGTCTGAGTAAGCAATTCAGGCTTTAAGAGTGATAAAAAAAATTTAGGACCTAAGCTGTTTGATGAAGGTAATTGCCCTATTACAGTAATGAAGTACTACCCAGAGGACATATATGTGCAAAATATGAATGAAATTGGAGACTTTCTTCCTGCTTTTTTGGGGCGAGAAACATAAATTTACTAACATTCATTGTAAAAATTGCTGACTCAGCGGTCCAGGGTACTGGGAGGTAGGTAGGTCAGCAATTCAGGCTTTATGAGTGATAAAAAAATTCTAAGACCTAAGCTGTTTGATGAAGGTAATTGCCCTTTTACAGTAATGTAGCACTACCCAGAGTACATATATGTGCAAAATATGAATGCAATTGAAGACTTTCTTCCTGCTTTTTTGGGGCGATGCACGTAAACTTCCTAACATTCATTGTAAAAATTGCTGACTCAGCGGTTCAGGGTTGGTAGGTCTTCCCATTGGATAACATGGGAAAGAGAATTTTGGCTCCAAGTTCGAAACTGGTAAAGGTTGGTGAATAGACATGGTATTCTTTGTAAAGTCCTGATTTTTCTCTACATAATGACACCAGTTGCATGAAATTTGGTTGAAAAGAACTCAAGTTAAAAATTATTGAAATTTGGACTGAAAAAAAATTCTAGGGCCTAAGCCTTTTGATCAAAGCCCTTGCCCTTTTACATTATCATAGTACTCCTTAGAGGACATATCTGTAAAAAAAATGGTGAGAATCCAAGCAGTTCTTCTAGTGTTTTTGGTATTTTTTCATTTTTTGAATTTCAAAAAGTGACAAAAAATTTTCAATGTCTGACGCTTTTCCAAACGGAAAGACCTAGAGCATATTGCTAGACATATCTAAAAAGAGAACATTTCAAGGATTCTAAATATGTTTTTGAGATTCCTGTATCTCACTTTGGAGCCGAGATATAAGCAGTCAAAAAATGCAACTTTGGACCCCTGTACCACCTAGACCACTTTACCAAATGGGCTCATTTTTGGCATGGTAGTTGTCCTAGGGTAGGACTATAAAAGTGTGAAATTGCAAGTCAATATCATTATTCCTTCTATGGTTTTCAAAAAAATTTTCATGAAAATTTCGAACTACTTTTTTTAAAGAATTCATAGTTCAGTCAGCAGGCTCACCATTTGGCTCAAACTCCTTTCTGCACTGCGTATTTGTCTAAGGTATCTTGAGAAAAATTCCCATGGAATTAACTCTGCCCAGTTTCCTAAAACCGTGCTCTTAAATTTGTTTTTTCTTTTGTAAATTACGCAGAAGTTTCACGAAATTTGGTCATGAAATTTGTGCTGTCCAAAGTGCGCTCTGGCTATCTGTGCACTCTTGAAGTGCCAAAGCCCTGTCTTTATTAGTTTCTGAGTAATAAGCCTTTACTTCTTCAGAAGAATAATAATAATAATAAAGAATAATAATAAAAAAAAAAAAAAAAAAAAAAAAAAAAAAAAAAAAAAAAAAAAGAAAAATAAGACGTACAATAATAAGATAAACTTTCCTTCGGAAAGTTTATAATAAAGAATAATAAAAAAAAAAAAGAAAAATAAGACTTACAATAATAAGATAAACTTTCCTTCGGAAAGTTTATAACTAGACTTGCAATTGTCCCTGACAATTACGATAAACTTTCCTTTCCTTTTATCTTTCTTGTTTAGTACCATTAATTTCTGCACTGGAAAAGTCTCCAAGGTCTCTTGAAAAAAAATTTCATACCATTATCTCTGGCCAGTTTCTTGGAACCGTGAAGAAAATTTTTTTGTATACCCTGAAATGCGCAGAAGTGTCATGAAACGTTCAGAGTGCGATTGGGCCTTACTAGGGGTTCCAACTTCCTAAGTATCATGGGGGTGGGAAATAGGTGTCCTCACTACAAATTGTTTTCATAAATTCCGAAATCTTTGCCTTATTGTCTTAAACTATTCATAAGATAAACACACACCAGCACTGACTTTCAAAAAATATCTATTGGGTTTTTCTGTACTCTGCATTGGGCCTGAGTTCAAAATGCATGAAAACTACATATGTAGGAAACACTGTAACCTTGACCCTTTGATCAAGATTTCTGAAATTTTTCTTTTTTTTTTCAGTCATATGTATATACACACTTGTAAATTTTTTGGGACTGATACAATGAAGAGTTGTGGGTTTTGGCTTTTTAAAGATTTTTTATTCAATTTCCAATAGAGCAATTAATAAAGTACCTGAAAACCTCATAAATAATTGCCCTAACCTCTCAAGCTATACAGGAATAGAAAGATAATGAAATAAGGTTTAAGAACATATTTTTTTGGTTTCTGTACCTTGTATAGGACCCAGGTTCAAAACGCCTGAAAATTGCATATATAGGACACTCTGTGACCTTGACCCTGTGACCTAGAATTCTGAAATAATTCACATTTGTGAAGCACATGTATATATACTCCTGTGAATTTCTTTGGTTCAATCTATCAACATTTTGGTCTGAGTAAGCAATTTAGGCTTTATGAGTGATAAAAAAATTCTAGGGCATAAGCTTTTTGATGAAAATAATTGCCCTTTTACAGTCATGTAGTACTCCCCAGAGGACATCTATGTGCAAAATATGAATGAAATTGAAGACTTTCTTCCTGTTTTTTTGGGGCGAGAAACATAAATTTGCTAACATTCATTGTAAAAATTGCTGACTCAGCGGTTTCAGGGAGGTAGGTAGGTAGGTCTCCCATTGGATAACATGGGAAAGAGAATTTTGGCTCCAGGTTCGAAACTGGTTAAGGTTGGTGAATAGACATTGTATCCTATGTAAAGGCCTAATTTTTCTCTACATAATGACACCAGTTGCATGAAATTTGATTGAATAGAACTGGAGTTAAAAATTATTGAAATTTGGACTGAAAAAAAATTCTAGGGCCTAAGTTTTTTTATGAAGGCCCTTGCCCTTTTAAATTTACATAGTACTCCCTAGAGGACATATCTGTAAAAAAAATGGTGAGAATCCAAGCAGTTCTTCTAGTGATTTTGGTATTTTTTCATTTTTTGAATTTCAAAAAGTGACAAAAAATTTTCAATGTCTGACGCTTTTCCAAACGGAAAGACCTAGAGCATATTGCTATACATATCTAAAAAGAGAACATTTCAAGGATTCTAAATATGTCTTTGACATTCCTGTATCTCAATATGGAGCCGAGATATAAGCAGTCAAAAATCGCAACTTTGGACCCCTGTACCACCTAGACCACTTTACCAAATGGGCTCATTTTTTGTGAGGTAGTTGTACTAGGGTAGGACTATACAAATATGAAATGGTAAGTCAATATGATTATTCCTTCTATGGTTTTCAAAAAAAATTTCATGAAAATTTCGAACTACTTTTTTTCAAGAATTCATAGTTCAGTCAGCAGGCTCACAATTTGGCTCAAACTCCTTTCTGCACTGCGTATTTGTCTAAGGTATCTTGAAAAAAATTCCCATGGAATTATCTCTGCCCAGTTTCCTGAAACCGTGCTCTTAAATTTGTTTTTTATTTTGTGAATTACGCAGAAGTGTCATGAAATTTGGTCATGAAATTTGTGCTGTTCAAAGCGCGCTCTGGCTATCTGTGCACTCTTGAAGTCCCAAAGCCCTCTCTTTATTAGTTTCTGAGTAATAAGCCTTTACTTCTTCAGAAGAATAATAATAATAATAAAGAATAATAAAAAAAAAAAAAAAAAAAGAAAAATAAGACGTACAATAATAAGATAAACTTTCCTTCGGAAAGTTTATAATAATAATAAAGAATAATAATAATAAAAAAAAAAAAAAAAAAGAAAAATAAGACGTACAATAATAAGATAAACTTTCCTTCGGAAAGTTTATAACTAGACTTGCAATTGTCCCTGACAATTACGATAAACTTTCCTTTCCTTTTATCTTTTTTGTCCAGTACCATGAATTTCTGCAATTCATAAAGTACCTGAAAACCTCGAAAATAGTTGCCCTAACCTCTTAAGCTATACAGGAATAGAAAGATAATGAAAAAAGGTTTAAGAAAATATTTTTTTGGTTGCTGTACCTTGTATAGGACCCAGGTTCAAAACGCCTGAAAATTGCATATATAGGACACTCTGTGACCTTGACCCTGTAACCCAAAATTCTGAAATAACTCACATTTGTGAAGCACATGTATATACACTCCTGTGAATTTTTTTTGGTTCAATCTATCAACAACATTTTGGTCTAAGTAAGCAATTCAGGCTTTAAGAGTGATAAAAAAAATTTAGGACCTAAGCTGTTTGATGAAGGTAATTGCCCTATTACAGTAATGAAGTACTACCCAGAGGACATATATGTGCAAAATATGAATGAAATTGGAGACTTTCTTCCTGCTTTTTTGGGGCGAGAAACATAAATTTACTAACATTCATTGTAAAAATTGCTGACTCAGCGGTCCAGGGTACTGGGAGGTAGGTAGGTCAGCAATTCAGGCTTTATGAGTGATAAAAAAATTCTAAGACCTAAGCTGTTTGATGAAGGTAATTGCCCTTTTACAGTAATGTAGCACTACCCAGAGTACATATATGTGCAAAATATGAATGCAATTGAAGACTTTCTTCCTGCTTTTTTGGGGCGATGCACGTAAACTTCCTAACATTCATTGTAAAAATTGCTGACTCAGCGGTTCAGGGTTGGTAGGTCTTCCCATTGGATAACATGGGAAAGAGAATTTTGGCTCCAAGTTCGAAACTGGTAAAGGTTGGTGAATAGACATGGTATTCTTTGTAAAGTCCTGATTTTTCTCTACATAATGACACCAGTTGCATGAAATTTGGTTGAAAAGAACTCAAGTTAAAAATTATTGAAATTTGGACTGAAAAAAAATTCTAGGGCCTAAGCCTTTTGATCAAAGCCCTTGCCCTTTTACATTATCATAGTACTCCTTAGAGGACATATCTGTAAAAAAAATGGTGAGAATCCAAGCAGTTCTTCTAGTGTTTTTGGTATTTTTTCATTTTTTGAATTTCAAAAAGTGACAAAAAATTTTCAATGTCTGACGCTTTTCCAAACGGAAAGACCTAGAGCATATTGCTAGACATATCTAAAAAGAGAACATTTCAAGGATTCTAAATATGTTTTTGAGATTCCTGTATCTCACTTTGGAGCCGAGATATAAGCAGTCAAAAAATGCAACTTTGGACCCCTGTACCACCTAGACCACTTTACCAAATGGGCTCATTTTTGGCATGGTAGTTGTCCTAGGGTAGGACTATAAAAGTGTGAAATTGCAAGTCAATATCATTATTCCTTCTATGGTTTTCAAAAAAATTTTCATGAAAATTTCGAACTACTTTTTTTAAAGAATTCATAGTTCAGTCAGCAGGCTCACCATTTGGCTCAAACTCCTTTCTGCACTGCGTATTTGTCTAAGGTATCTTGAGAAAAATTCCCATGGAATTATCTCTGCCCAGTTTCCTAAAACCGTGCTCTTAAATTTGTTTTTTCTTTTGTAAATTACGCAGAAGTTTCACGAAATTTGGTCATGAAATTTGTGCTGTCCAAAGTGCGCTCTGGCTATCTGTGCACTCTTGAAGTGCCAAAGCCCTGTCTTTATTAGTTTCTGAGTAATAAGCCTTTACTTCTTCAGAAGAATAATAATAATAATAAAGAATAATAATAAAAAAAAAAAAAAAAAAAAAAAAAAAAAAAAAAAAAAAAAAGAAAAATAAGACGTACAATAATAAGATAAACTTTCCTTCGGAAAGTTTATAATAAAGAATAATAAAAAAAAAAAAGAAAAATAAGACTTACAATAATAAGATAAACTTTCCTTCGGAAAGTTTATAACTAGACTTGCAATTGTCCCTGACAATTACGATAAACTTTCCTTTCCTTTTATCTTTCTTGTTTAGTACCATTAATTTCTGCACTGGAAAAGTCTCCAAGGTCTCTTGAAAAAAAATTTCATACCATTATCTCTGGCCAGTTTCTTGGAACCGTGAAGAAAATTTTTTTGTATACCCTGAAATGCGCAGAAGTGTCATGAAACGTTCAGAGTGCGATTGGGCCTTACTAGGGGTTCCAACTTCCTAAGTATCATGGGGGTGGGAAATAGGTGTCCTCACTACAAATTGTTTTCATAAATTCCGAAATCTTTGCCTTATTGTCTTAAACTATTCATAAGATGAACACACACCAGCACTGACTTTCAAAAAATATCTATTGGGTTTTTCTGTACTCTGCATTGGGCCTGAGTTCAAAATGCATGAAAACTACATATGTAGGAAACACTGTAACCTTGACCCTTTGATCAAGATTTCTGAAATTTTTCTTTTTTTTTTCAGTCATATGTATATACACACTTGTAAATTTTTTGGGACTGATACAATGAAGAGTTGTGGGTTTTGGCTTTTTAAAGATTTTTTATTCAATTTCCAATAGAGCAATTAATAAAGTACCTGAAAACCTCATAAATAATTGCCCTAACCTCTCAAGCTATACAGGAATAGAAAGATAATGAAATAAGGTTTAAGAACATATTTTTTTGGTTTCTGTACCTTGTATAGGACCCAGGTTCAAAACGCCTGAAAATTGCATATATAGGACACTCTGTGACCTTGACCCTGTGACCTAGAATTCTGAAATAATTCACATTTGTGAAGCACATGTATATATACTCCTGTGAATTTCTTTGGTTCAATCTATCAACATTTTGGTCTGAGTAAGCAATTTAGGCTTTATGAGTGATAAAAAAATTCTAGGGCATAAGCTTTTTGATGAAAATAATTGCCCTTTTACAGTCATGTAGTACTCCCCAGAGGACATCTATGTGCAAAATATGAATGAAATTGAAGACTTTCTTCCTGTTTTTTTGGGGCGAGAAACATAAATTTGCTAACATTCATTGTAAAAATTGCTGACTCAGCGGTTTCAGGGAGGTAGGTAGGTAGGTCTCCCATTGGATAACATGGGAAAGAGAATTTTGGCTCCAGGTTCGAAACTGGTTAAGGTTGGTGAATAGACATTGTATCCTATGTAAAGGCCTAATTTTTCTCTACATAATGACACCAGTTGCATGAAATTTGATTGAATAGAACTGGAGTTAAAAATTATTGAAATTTGGACTGAAAAAAAATTCTAGGGCCTAAGTTTTTTTATGAAGGCCCTTGCCCTTTTAAATTTACATAGTACTCCCTAGAGGACATATCTGTAAAAAAAATGGTGAGAATCCAAGCAGTTCTTCTAGTGATTTTGGTATTTTTTCATTTTTTGAATTTCAAAAAGTGACAAAAAATTTTCAATGTCTGACGCTTTTCCAAACGGAAAGACCTAGAGCATATTGCTATACATATCTAAAAAGAGAACATTTCAAGGATTCTAAATATGTCTTTGACATTCCTGTATCTCAATATGGAGCCGAGATATAAGCAGTCAAAAATCGCAACTTTGGACCCCTGTACCACCTAGACCACTTTACCAAATGGGCTCATTTTTTGTGAGGTAGTTGTACTAGGGTAGGACTATACAAATATGAAATGGTAAGTCAATATGATTATTCCTTCTATGGTTTTCAAAAAAAATTTCATGAAAATTTCGAACTACTTTTTTTCAAGAATTCATAGTTCAGTCAGCAGGCTCACAATTTGGCTCAAACTCCTTTCTGCACTGCGTATTTGTCTAAGGTATCTTGAAAAAAATTCCCATGGAATTATCTCTGCCCAGTTTCCTGAAACCGTGCTCTTAAATTTGTTTTTTATTTTGTGAATTACGCAGAAGTGTCATGAAATTTGGTCATGAAATTTGTGCTGTTCAAAGCGCGCTCTGGCTATCTGTGCACTCTTGAAGTCCCAAAGCCCTCTCTTTATTAGTTTCTGAGTAATAAGCCTTTACTTCTTCAGAAGAATAATAATAATAATAAAGAATAATAAAAAAAAAAAAAAAAAAAGAAAAATAAGACGTACAATAATAAGATAAACTTTCCTTCGGAAAGTTTATAATAATAATAAAGAATAATAATAATAAAAAAAAAAAAAAAAAAGAAAAATAAGACGTACAATAATAAGATAAACTTTCCTTCGGAAAGTTTATAACTAGACTTGCAATTGTCCCTGACAATTACGATAAACTTTCCTTTCCTTTTATCTTTTTTGTCCAGTACCATGAATTTCTGCAATTCATAAAGTACCTGAAAACCTCGAAAATAGTTGCCCTAACCTCTTAAGCTATACAGGAATAGAAAGATAATGAAAAAAGGTTTAAGAAAATATTTTTTTGGTTGCTGTACCTTGTATAGGACCCAGGTTCAAAACGCCTGAAAATTGCATATATAGGACACTCTGTGACCTTGACCCTGTAACCCAAAATTCTGAAATAACTCACATTTGTGAAGCACATGTATATACACTCCTGTGAATTTTTTTTGGTTCAATCTATCAACAACATTTTGGTCTGAGTAAGCAATTCAGGCTTTAAGAGTGATAAAAAAAATTTAGGACCTAAGCTGTTTGATGAAGGTAATTGCCCTATTACAGTAATGAAGTACTACCCAGAGGACATATATGTGCAAAATATGAATGAAATTGGAGACTTTCTTCCTGCTTTTTTGGGGCGAGAAACATAAATTTACTAACATTCATTGTAAAAATTGCTGACTCAGCGGTCCAGGGTACTGGGAGGTAGGTAGGTCAGCAATTCAGGCTTTATGAGTGATAAAAAAATTCTAAGACCTAAGCTGTTTGATGAAGGTAATTGCCCTTTTACAGTAATGTAGCACTACCCAGAGTACATATATGTGCAAAATATGAATGCAATTGAAGACTTTCTTCCTGCTTTTTTGGGGCGATGCACGTAAACTTCCTAACATTCATTGTAAAAATTGCTGACTCAGCGGTTCAGGGTTGGTAGGTCTTCCCATTGGATAACATGGGAAAGAGAATTTTGGCTCCAAGTTCGAAACTGGTAAAGGTTGGTGAATAGACATGGTATTCTTTGTAAAGTCCTGATTTTTCTCTACATAATGACACCAGTTGCATGAAATTTGGTTGAAAAGAACTCAAGTTAAAAATTATTGAAATTTGGACTGAAAAAAAATTCTAGGGCCTAAGCCTTTTGATCAAAGCCCTTGCCCTTTTACATTATCATAGTACTCCTTAGAGGACATATCTGTAAAAAAAATGGTGAGAATCCAAGCAGTTCTTCTAGTGTTTTTGGTATTTTTTCATTTTTTGAATTTCAAAAAGTGACAAAAAATTTTCAATGTCTGACGCTTTTCCAAACGGAAAGACCTAGAGCATATTGCTAGACATATCTAAAAAGAGAACATTTCAAGGATTCTAAATATGTTTTTGAGATTCCTGTATCTCACTTTGGAGCCGAGATATAAGCAGTCAAAAAATGCAATTTTGGACCCCTGTACCACCTAGACCACTTTACCAAATGGGCTCATTTTTGGCATGGTAGTTGTCCTAGGGTAGGACTATAAAAGTGTGAAATTGCAAGTCAATATCATTATTCCTTCTATGGTTTTCAAAAAAATTTTCATGAAAATTTCGAACTACTTTTTTTAAAGAATTCATAGTTCAGTCAGCAGGCTCACCATTTGGCTCAAACTCCTTTCTGCACTGCGTATTTGTCTAAGGTATCTTGAGAAAAATTCCCATGGAATTATCTCTGCCCAGTTTCCTAAAACCGTGCTCTTAAATTTGTTTTTTCTTTTGTAAATTACGCAGAAGTTTCACGAAATTTGGTCATGAAATTTGTGCTGTCCAAAGTGCGCTCTGGCTATCTGTGCACTCTTGAAGTGCCAAAGCCCTGTCTTTATTAGTTTCTGAGTAATAAGCCTTTACTTCTTCAGAAGAATAATAATAATAATAAAGAATAATAATAAAAAAAAAAAAAAAAAAAAAAAAAAAAAAAAAAAAAAAAAAAAAGAAAAATAAGACGTACAATAATAAGATAAACTTTCCTTCGGAAAGTTTATAATAAAGAATAATAAAAAAAAAAAAGAAAAATAAGACTTACAATAATAAGATAAACTTTCCTTCGGAAAGTTTATAACTAGACTTGCAATTGTCCCTGACAATTACGATAAACTTTCCTTTCCTTTTATCTTTCTTGTTTAGTACCATTAATTTCTGCACTGGAAAAGTCTCCAAGGTCTCTTGAAAAAAAATTTCATACCATTATCTCTGGCCAGTTTCTTGGAACCGTGAAGAAAATTTTTTTGTATACCCTGAAATGCGCAGAAGTGTCATGAAACGTTCAGAGTGCGATTGGGCCTTACTAGGGGTTCCAACTTCCTAAGTATCATGGGGGTGGGAAATAGGTGTCCTCACTACAAATTGTTTTCATAAATTCCGAAATCTTTGCCTTATTGTCTTAAACTATTCATAAGATGAACACACACCAGCACTGACTTTCAAAAAATATCTATTGGGTTTTTCTGTACTCTGCATTGGGCCTGAGTTCAAAATGCATGAAAACTACATATGTAGGAAACACTGTAACCTTGACCCTTTGATCAAGATTTCTGAAATTTTTCTTTTTTTTTTCAGTCATATGTATATACACACTTGTAAATTTTTTGGGACTGATACAATGAAGAGTTGTGGGTTTTGGCTTTTTAAAGATTTTTTATTCAATTTCCAATAGAGCAATTAATAAAGTACCTGAAAACCTCATAAATAATTGCCCTAACCTCTCAAGCTATACAGGAATAGAAAGATAATGAAATAAGGTTTAAGAACATATTTTTTTGGTTTCTGTACCTTGTATAGGACCCAGGTTCAAAACGCCTGAAAATTGCATATATAGGACACTCTGTGACCTTGACCCTGTGACCTAGAATTCTGAAATAATTCACATTTGTGAAGCACATGTATATATACTCCTGTGAATTTCTTTGGTTCAATCTATCAACATTTTGGTCTGAGTAAGCAATTTAGGCTTTATGAGTGATAAAAAAATTCTAGGGCATAAGCTTTTTGATGAAAATAATTGCCCTTTTACAGTCATGTAGTACTCCCCAGAGGACATCTATGTGCAAAATATGAATGAAATTGAAGACTTTCTTCCTGTTTTTTTGGGGCGAGAAACATAAATTTGCTAACATTCATTGTAAAAATTGCTGACTCAGCGGTTTCAGGGAGGTAGGTAGGTAGGTCTCCCATTGGATAACATGGGAAAGAGAATTTTGGCTCCAGGTTCGAAACTGGTTAAGGTTGGTGAATAGACATTGTATCCTATGTAAAGGCCTAATTTTTCTCTACATAATGACACCAGTTGCATGAAATTTGATTGAATAGAACTGGAGTTAAAAATTATTGAAATTTGGACTGAAAAAAAATTCTAGGGCCTAAGTTTTTTTATGAAGGCCCTTGCCCTTTTAAATTTACATAGTACTCCCTAGAGGACATATCTGTAAAAAAAATGGTGAGAATCCAAGCAGTTCTTCTAGTGATTTTGGTATTTTTTCATTTTTTGAATTTCAAAAAGTGACAAAAAATTTTCAATGTCTGACGCTTTTCCAAACGGAAAGACCTAGAGCATATTGCTATACATATCTAAAAAGAGAACATTTCAAGGATTCTAAATATGTCTTTGACATTCCTGTATCTCAATATGGAGCCGAGATATAAGCAGTCAAAAATCGCAAATTTGGACCCCTGTACCACCTAGACCACTTTACCAAATGGGCTCATTTTTTGTGAGGTAGTTGTACTAGGGTAGGACTATACAAATATGAAATGGTAAGTCAATATGATTATTCCTTCTATGGTTTTCAAAAAAAATTTCATGAAAATTTCGAACTACTTTTTTTCAAGAATTCATAGTTCAGTCAGCAGGCTCACAATTTGGCTCAAACTCCTTTCTGCACTGCGTATTTGTCTAAGGTATCTTGAAAAAAATTCCCATGGAATTATCTCTGCCCAGTTTCCTGAAACCGTGCTCTTAAATTTGTTTTTTATTTTGTGAATTACGCAGAAGTGTCATGAAATTTGGTCATGAAATTTGTGCTGTTCAAAGCGCGCTCTGGCTATCTGTGCACTCTTGAAGTCCCAAAGCCCTCTCTTTATTAGTTTCTGAGTAATAAGCCTTTACTTCTTCAGAAGAATAATAATAATAATAAAGAATAATAAAAAAAAAAAAAAAAAAAGAAAAATAAGACGTACAATAATAAGATAAACTTTCCTTCGGAAAGTTTATAATAATAATAAAGAATAATAATAATAAAAAAAAAAAAAAAAAAGAAAAATAAGACGTACAATAATAAGATAAACTTTCCTTCGGAAAGTTTATAACTAGACTTGCAATTGTCCCTGACAATT
Source organism: Alitta virens (assembly GCA_932294295.1). Lineage (NCBI taxonomy): Eukaryota > Metazoa > Annelida > Polychaeta > Phyllodocida > Nereididae > Alitta > Alitta virens. The sequence continues at coordinate 24,257,056 of OW028574.1, forward strand.
ACGATAAACTTTCCTTTCCTTTTATCTTTTTTGTCCAGTACCATGAATTTCTGCAATTCATAAAGTACCTGAAAACCTCGAAAATAGTTGCCCTAACCTCTTAAGCTATACAGGAATAGAAAGATAATGAAAAAAGGTTTAAGAAAATATTTTTTTGGTTGCTGTACCTTGTATAGGACCCAGGTTCAAAACGCCTGAAAATTGCATATATAGGACACTCTGTGACCTTGACCCTGTAACCCAAAATTCTGAAATAACTCACATTTGTGAAGCACATGTATATACACTCCTGTGAATTTTTTTTGGTTCAATCTATCAACAACATTTTGGTCTGAGTAAGCAATTCAGGCTTTAAGAGTGATAAAAAAAATTTAGGACCTAAGCTGTTTGATGAAGGTAATTGCCCTATTACAGTAATGAAGTACTACCCAGAGGACATATATGTGCAAAATATGAATGAAATTGGAGACTTTCTTCCTGCTTTTTTGGGGCGAGAAACATAAATTTACTAACATTCATTGTAAAAATTGCTGACTCAGCGGTCCAGGGTACTGGGAGGTAGGTAGGTCAGCAATTCAGGCTTTATGAGTGATAAAAAAATTCTAAGACCTAAGCTGTTTGATGAAGGTAATTGCCCTTTTACAGTAATGTAGCACTACCCAGAGTACATATATGTGCAAAATATGAATGCAATTGAAGACTTTCTTCCTGCTTTTTTGGGGCGATGCACGTAAACTTCCTAACATTCATTGTAAAAATTGCTGACTCAGCGGTTCAGGGTTGGTAGGTCTTCCCATTGGATAACATGGGAAAGAGAATTTTGGCTCCAAGTTCGAAACTGGTAAAGGTTGGTGAATAGACATGGTATTCTTTGTAAAGTCCTGATTTTTCTCTACATAATGACACCAGTTGCATGAAATTTGGTTGAAAAGAACTCAAGTTAAAAATTATTGAAATTTGGACTGAAAAAAAATTCTAGGGCCTAAGCCTTTTGATCAAAGCCCTTGCCCTTTTACATTATCATAGTACTCCTTAGAGGACATATCTGTAAAAAAAATGGTGAGAATCCAAGCAGTTCTTCTAGTGTTTTTGGTATTTTTTCATTTTTTGAATTTCAAAAAGTGACAAAAAATTTTCAATGTCTGACGCTTTTCCAAACGGAAAGACCTAGAGCATATTGCTAGACATATCTAAAAAGAGAACATTTCAAGGATTCTAAATATGTTTTTGAGATTCCTGTATCTCACTTTGGAGCCGAGATATAAGCAGTCAAAAAATGCAACTTTGGACCCCTGTACCACCTAGACCACTTTACCAAATGGGCTCATTTTTGGCATGGTAGTTGTCCTAGGGTAGGACTATAAAAGTGTGAAATTGCAAGTCAATATCATTATTCCTTCTATGGTTTTCAAAAAAATTTTCATGAAAATTTCGAACTACTTTTTTTAAAGAATTCATAGTTCAGTCAGCAGGCTCACCATTTGGCTCAAACTCCTTTCTGCACTGCGTATTTGTCTAAGGTATCTTGAGAAAAATTCCCATGGAATTATCTCTGCCCAGTTTCCTAAAACCGTGCTCTTAAATTTGTTTTTTCTTTTGTAAATTACGCAGAAGTTTCACGAAATTTGGTCATGAAATTTGTGCTGTCCAAAGTGCGCTCTGGCTATCTGTGCACTCTTGAAGTGCCAAAGCCCTGTCTTTATTAGTTTCTGAGTAATAAGCCTTTACTTCTTCAGAAGAATAATAATAATAATAAAGAATAATAATAAAAAAAAAAAAAAAAAAAAAAAAAAAAAAAAAAAAAAAAAAAAAGAAAAATAAGACGTACAATAATAAGATAAACTTTCCTTCGGAAAGTTTATAATAAAGAATAATAAAAAAAAAAAAGAAAAATAAGACTTACAATAATAAGATAAACTTTCCTTCGGAAAGTTTATAACTAGACTTGCAATTGTCCCTGACAATTACGATAAACTTTCCTTTCCTTTTATCTTTCTTGTTTAGTACCATTAATTTCTGCACTGGAAAAGTCTCCAAGGTCTCTTGAAAAAAAATTTCATACCATTATCTCTGGCCAGTTTCTTGGAACCGTGAAGAAAATTTTTTTGTATACCCTGAAATGCGCAGAAGTGTCATGAAACGTTCAGAGTGCGATTGGGCCTTACTAGGGGTTCCAACTTCCTAAGTATCATGGGGGTGGGAAATAGGTGTCCTCACTACAAATTGTTTTCATAAATTCCGAAATCTTTGCCTTATTGTCTTAAACTATTCATAAGATGAACACACACCAGCACTGACTTTCAAAAAATATCTATTGGGTTTTTCTGTACTCTGCATTGGGCCTGAGTTCAAAATGCATGAAAACTACATATGTAGGAAACACTGTAACCTTGACCCTTTGATCAAGATTTCTGAAATTTTTCTTTTTTTTTTCAGTCATATGTATATACACACTTGTAAATTTTTTGGGACTGATACAATGAAGAGTTGTGGGTTTTGGCTTTTTAAAGATTTTTTATTCAATTTCCAATAGAGCAATTAATAAAGTACCTGAAAACCTCATAAATAATTGCCCTAACCTCTCAAGCTATACAGGAATAGAAAGATAATGAAATAAGGTTTAAGAACATATTTTTTTGGTTTCTGTACCTTGTATAGGACCCAGGTTCAAAACGCCTGAAAATTGCATATATAGGACACTCTGTGACCTTGACCCTGTGACCTAGAATTCTGAAATAATTCACATTTGTGAAGCACATGTATATATACTCCTGTGAATTTCTTTGGTTCAATCTATCAACATTTTGGTCTGAGTAAGCAATTTAGGCTTTATGAGTGATAAAAAAATTCTAGGGCATAAGCTTTTTGATGAAAATAATTGCCCTTTTACAGTCATGTAGTACTCCCCAGAGGACATCTATGTGCAAAATATGAATGAAATTGAAGACTTTCTTCCTGTTTTTTTGGGGCGAGAAACATAAATTTGCTAACATTCATTGTAAAAATTGCTGACTCAGCGGTTTCAGGGAGGTAGGTAGGTAGGTCTCCCATTGGATAACATGGGAAAGAGAATTTTGGCTCCAGGTTCGAAACTGGTTAAGGTTGGTGAATAGACATTGTATCCTATGTAAAGGCCTAATTTTTCTCTACATAATGACACCAGTTGCATGAAATTTGATTGAATAGAACTGGAGTTAAAAATTATTGAAATTTGGACTGAAAAAAAATTCTAGGGCCTAAGTTTTTTTATGAAGGCCCTTGCCCTTTTAAATTTACATAGTACTCCCTAGAGGACATATCTGTAAAAAAAATGGTGAGAATCCAAGCAGTTCTTCTAGTGATTTTGGTATTTTTTCATTTTTTGAATTTCAAAAAGTGACAAAAAATTTTCAATGTCTGACGCTTTTCCAAACGGAAAGACCTAGAGCATATTGCTATACATATCTAAAAAGAGAACATTTCAAGGATTCTAAATATGTCTTTGACATTCCTGTATCTCAATATGGAGCCGAGATATAAGCAGTCAAAAATCGCAACTTTGGACCCCTGTACCACCTAGACCACTTTACCAAATGGGCTCATTTTTTGTGAGGTAGTTGTACTAGGGTAGGACTATACAAATATGAAATGGTAAGTCAATATGATTATTCCTTCTATGGTTTTCAAAAAAAATTTCATGAAAATTTCGAACTACTTTTTTTCAAGAATTCATAGTTCAGTCAGCAGGCTCACAATTTGGCTCAAACTCCTTTCTGCACTGCGTATTTGTCTAAGGTATCTTGAAAAAAATTCCCATGGAATTATCTCTGCCCAGTTTCCTGAAACCGTGCTCTTAAATTTGTTTTTTATTTTGTGAATTACGCAGAAGTGTCATGAAATTTGGTCATGAAATTTGTGCTGTTCAAAGCGCGCTCTGGCTATCTGTGCACTCTTGAAGTCCCAAAGCCCTCTCTTTATTAGTTTCTGAGTAATAAGCCTTTACTTCTTCAGAAGAATAATAATAATAACTAGACTTGCAATTGTCCCTGACAATTACGATAAACTTTCCTTTCCTTTTATCTTTTTTGTCCAGTACCATGAATTTCTGCAATTAATAAAGTACCTGAAAACCTCAAAAATAGTTGCCCTAACCTCCCAAGCTATACAGGAATAGAAAGATAATGAAAAAAGGTTTAAGAAAATATTTTTTTGGTTGCTGTACCTTGTATAGGACCCAGGTTCAAAACGCCTGAAAATTGCATATATAGGACACTCTGTGACCTTGACCCTGTAACCCAAAATTCTGAAATAACTCACATTTGTGAAGCACATGTATAACATGTATATACACTCCTGTGAATTTTTTTTGGTTCAATCTATCAACAACATTTTGGTCTGAGTAAGCAATTCAGGCTTTAAGAGTGATAAAAAAAATTTAGGACCTAAGCTGTTTGATGAAGGTAATTGCCCTATTACAGTAATGTAGTACTACCCAGAGGACATATATGTGCAAAATATGAAAGAAATTGAAGACTTTCTTCCTGCTTTTTTGGGGCGAGAAACATAAATTTACTTACATTCATTGTAAAAATTGCTGACTCAGCGGTCCAGGGTTCTGGGAGGTAGGTAGGTCAGCAATTCAGGCTTTATGAGTGATAAAAAAAATTCTAGGACCTAAGCTGTTTGATGCAGGTAATTGCCCTTTTACAGTAATGTAGTACTACCCAGAGTACATATATGTGCAAAATATGAATGAAATTGAAGACTTCCTTCCTGCTTTTTTGGGGCGATGCACATAAACTTCCTAACATTCATTGTAAAAATTGCTGACTCAGCGCTTCAGGGTTGGTAGGTCTTCCCATTGGATAACATGGGAAAGAGAATTTTGGCTCCAAGTTCGAAACTGGTAAAGGTTGGTGAATAGACATTTTATCCTATGTAAAGGCCTAATTTTTCTCTACATAATGACACCAGTTGCATGAAATTTGGTTGAATAGAAATGGAGTTAAAAATTATTGAAATTTGGAATGAAAAAAATTCCAGGGCCTAGGGTTTTTAAGCAAAGCCCTTGCCCTTTGAAATTTACATAGTACTCCTTAGAGGACATATCTGTAAAAAAAATGGTGAGAATCCAAGCAGTTCTTTTACTGTTTTTTAGACTTTTTCATTTTGAGAAAATCAAAAAGTGACAAAAATTTTTCAATGTCTGACGCTTTTCCAAACGGAACTACCTGGAGCATATTACTATACATTCCTGAAAAGAGAACATTTCAAGGATTCAAAATATGTCTTTGAGATTCCTGTATCTCAATTTTGAGCCGAGATATAAGCAGTCAAAAAATGCAACTTTGGACCCCTGTACCACCTAGACCACTTTACCAAATGGGCTCATTTTTTGCATGAAAGTTGTGCTAGGGTAGGACTATAAAAGTGTGAAATTGCAAGTCAATATCATTATTCCTTCTATGGTTTTCAAAAAAAATTTCATGAAAATTTCGAATAACTTTTTTTCAAAAATTCATGGCTCAGTCAGCAGGCTCACAATTTGGCTCAAACTCCTTTCTGCACTGCGTATTTGTCTAAGGTATCTTGAAAAAAAATCTCATGCCATTATCTTTGCCCAGTTTCTTGAAACCGTGCCCTTAAATTTATTTTTTATTTTGTGAATTACGCAGAAGCGTCACGAAATTTGGTCATGAAATTTATGCATTTCAAAGCGCGCTCTGGCTGTCTATGTGACCTTGAAGTGCCAAAGCCCTCTCTTTATTAGTTTCTGAGTAATAAGCCTTTACTTCTTCAGAAGAATAATAATAATAACTAGACTTGCAATTGTCCCTGACAATTACGATAAACTTTCCTTTCCTTTTATCTTTTTTGTCCAGTACCATGAATTTCTGCAAATAATAAAGTACCTGAAAACCTCATAAATAATTGCCCTAACCTCTCAAGCTAAACAGGTATAGAAAGATAATGAAAAAAGGTTTAAGAACATATTTTTTTTGGTTACTGTACCTTGTATAGGACCCAGGTTCAAAACGCCTGAAAATTGCATATATAGGACACTCTGTGACCTAGAATTCTGAAATAATTCACATTTGTGAAGCACATGTATAGGCACTCCTGTGAATGTTTTTGTTGAATCTATCAACAAAATTTTGGTTCTGAGTAAGTGATTCAGGCTTTATGAGTGATAAAAAATTCTAGGGCCTAAGCTGTTTGATGAAGGGAATTGCCCTTTTACAGTCAGGTAGTACTACCAACAGGACATATATGTGAAAAGTATGAAGAAAATTGAAGAAGTCTTTCCTACATTTTTGGGGCAAAACACGTAAACTTCCTAACATTCATTGTAAAAATTGCTGACTCAGCGGTCCAGGGTTGTAGGAGGTAGGTCTCCCCATTGGATAACATAGGAAAGAGAATTTTGCCTCAAGGTTCAAAACTGGTTAAGGTTGGTGAATAAACAAGGTATCCTGTGTAAAGTCCTAATTTTTCTCTGCATGATGACACCAGTTGGATGAAATTTGGTTGAATAGAAATGGAGTTAAAAATTATTGAAATTTGGATTGAAAAAAAATTCTATAGCCTAAGCCTTTTAAGCAAAGCCCTTGCACTTACACATTTACATAGTACTCATTAGAGGACATATCTGTAAAAAAAATGGTGAGAATCCAAGCAGTTCTTCTAGTGTTTTTTAGACTTTTTCATTTTGAGAAAATCAAAAAGTGACAAAAAATTTTCAATGTCTGACGCTTTTCCAAACGGAACTACCTGGAGCATATTACTATACATTCCTGAAAAGACAACATTTCAAGGATTCTAAATATGTCTTTGAGATTCCTGTATCTCAATTTGGAGCCGAGATATAAGCAGTCAAAAAATGCAACTTTGGACCCCTGTACCACCTAGACCACTTTACCAAATGGGCTCATTTTTTGCATGGTAGTTGTCCTAGTGTAGGACTATTAAAGTGTGAAATTGCAAGTCAATATCATTATTCCTTCTATGGTTTTCAAAAAAAATTTCATGAAAATTTCGAACTACTTTTTTTAAAGAATTCATAGTTCAGTCAGCAGGCTCACAATTTGGCTCAAACTCCTTTCTGCACTGCGTATTTGTCTAAGGTATCTTGAGAAAAATTCCCATGGAATTATCTCTGCCCAGTTTCCTGAAACCGTGCTCTTAAATTTGTTTTTTCTTTTGTGAATTACGCAGAAGTGTCATGAAATTTGGTCATGAAATTTGTGCTGTTCAAAGCGCGCTCTGCCTGTCTGTGCACTCTTGAAGTGCCAAAGCCCTCTCTTTATTAGTTTCTGAGTAATAAGCCTTTACTTCTTCAGAAGAATAATAATAATAATAAAGAATAAAAAAAAAAAAAAAAAAGAAAAATAAGACTTACAATAATAAGATAAACTTTCCTTCGGAAAGTTTATAACTAGACTTGCAATTGTCCCTGACAATTACGATGAACTTTCCTTTCCTTTCATCTTTCTTGTCCAGTACCATTAATTTCTGCACTGGAGAAGTCTCCAAGGTCTCTTGAAAAAAAATTTTATGCCATTATCTCTGGCCAGTTTCTTGGAACCGTGAAGAAAAGTTTTTTTGTATTCCCTGAAATGCGCAGAAGTGTCATGAAATAAGGTCATGAAATTTGTGCCATTCAGAGTGCGATTGGGCCGTACCATGGGGGTGCCCACTATGGTGCCTTATTGTCTTAAACTATTCATAAGATGAACACACACCAGCACTAAGCTTTCAAAATATATATATAGGATTTCTGTACTCTGCATTGGGCCTGAGTTCAAAATGCATGAAAACTACATATGTAGGAAACACTGTAACCTTGACCCTTTGATATAAATTTCTGAAATTTTTCTTTTTTTTTTCAGTCATATGTATATACACACTAGTACATTTTTTGGGACTGATCCAATAAAGAATTGTGGGTTTTGGCTTTTTAAAGGTTTTTTATTCAATTTCCAATAGAGCAATTATAAAGTACCTGAAAACCTCAAAAATAATTGCCCTAACCTCTCAAGCTATACAGGAACTGTAAGATTATTAAAAAAGGTTTAACAACATATTTTTTTGATTACTGTACCTTGTATAGGACCCAGGTTCAAAACGCTTGAAAATTGCATATATAGGACACTCTGTGACCTTGACCCCATGACCTAGAATTCTGAAATAATTCACATTTGTGAAGCACATGTATATATACTCCTGTGAATTTTTTTGGTTCAATCTATCAACAACATTTTGGTCTAAGTAAGCAATTTAGGCTTTATGAGTGATAAAAAAATTCTAGGGCATAAGCTTTTTGATCAAGGTAATTGCCCTTTTACAGTCATGTAGTACTACCCAGAGGACATATATGTGCAAAATATGAATGAAATTGAAGACTTTCTTCCTGCTTTTTTGGGGCGAGAAACATAAATTTGCTAACATTCATTGTAAAAATTGCTGACTCAGCGGTTTCAGGGAGGTAGGTAGGTAGGTCTCCCCATTGGATAACATGGGAAAGAGAATTTTGGCTCCAGGTTCGAAACTGGTTAAGGTTGGTGAATAGACATTGTATCCTATGTAAAGGCCTAATTTTTCTCTACATAATGACGCCAGTTGCATGAAATTTGAATAAATAGAACTGGAGTTAAAAATTATTGAAATTTGGACTGAAAAAAAATTCTAGGGCCTAACCTTTTCGATCAAGGACCTTTCCCTTTTATATGCATGTAGTACTACTTAGAGGACATATCTGTAAAAAAAATTGTGAGAATCCAAGCAATGCTTCTAGAGATTTTGGGACTTTTTAGTTTTTTAAACATCAAAAAGTGACAAAAAATTTTCAATGTCTGACGCTTTTCCAAACGGAACGACCTAGAGCGTATTGCTATATATTCCTGAAAAGACAACATTTCAAGGATTCTAAATATGTCTTTGACATCCCTGTATCTCATTTTGGAGCCGAGATATAAGCAGTCAAAAATCGCAACTTTGGACCCCTGTACCACCTAGACCACTTTACCAAATGGGCTCATTTTTTGTGTGGTAGTTGTACTAGGGTAGGACTATAAAAATATGAAATGGCAAGTCAATATGATTATTCCTTCTATGGTTTTCAAAAAAAATTTCATGAAAATTTCGAACTACTTTTTTTGAAGAATTCATAGTTCAGTCAGCAGGCTCAGCATTTGGCTCAAACTCCTTTCTGCACTGCGTATTTGTCTAAGGTATCTTGAGAAAAATTCCCATGGAATTATCTCTGCCCAGTTTCCTGAAACCGTGCTCTTAAATTTGTTTTTTATTTTGTGAATTACGCAGAAGCGTCACGAAATTTGGTCATGAAATGTGTGGTGTTCAAAGCGCGCTCTGGCTGTCTGTGTGCTCTTGAAGTGATAAAGCACTATCTTTATTAGTTACTGAGTAATAAGCCTTTACTTCTTCAGAAGAATAATAATAATAAACTAGACTTGCAATTGTCCCTGACAATTACGATAAACTTTCCTTTCCTTTTATCTTTCTTGTCCAGTACCATTAATTTCTGCACTTGAGAAGTCTCCAAGGTCTCTTGAAAAAAAATGTCATGCCATTATCTCTGGCCAGTTTCTTGGAACCGTGAAGAAAAGTTTTTTTTGTATACCCTGAAATGCGCAGAAGTGTCATGAAATAAGGTCATAAAATTTGTGTTGTTCAGAGTGCGATTGGGCCTTACTAGGGGTGCCAACTTCCTGAGTATCATGGGGGTGGGAAATAGGTGTCCTCACTTCAAATTGTTTTCATAAATTCAGAAATCATTGCCTTATTGTCTTAAACTATTCATAAGATGAACACACACCAGCACTGACTTTCAAAAAATATTTATTGGGTTTTTCTGTACTCTGCATTGGGCCTGAGTTCAAAATGCATGAAAACTACATATGTAGGAAACACTGTAACCTTGACCCTTTGATCTAAATTTCTGAAATTTTTCTTTTTTTTTCAGTCATATGGACTGATCCAATGAAGAATTGTGGGTTTTGGCTTTTTAAAGATTTTTTATTCAATTTCCAATAGAGCAATTAATAAAGTACCTGAAAACCTCAAAAATAGTTGCCCTAACCTCTCAAACTATACAGGAATAGAAAGATAATGAAAAAAGGTTTAAGAAAATATTTTTTTGGTTGCTGTACCTTGTATAGGACCCAGGTTCAAAACGCCTGAAAATTGCATATATAGGACACTCTGTGACCTTGACCCTGTGACATAGAATTCTGAAATAATTCACATTTGTGAAGCACATGTATATACACTCCTGTGAATTTTTTTTGTTCAATCTATCAACAACAGTTTTGGTCTTAGTAAGCAATTCAGGCTTTAAGAGTGATAAAAAAATTTTAGGACCTAAGCTGTTTGATGAAGGAAATTGCCCTATTACAGTAATGTAGTACTACCCAGAGGACATATATGTGCAAAATGTGAATGAAATTGAAGACTTTCTTCCTGCTTTTTTGGGGCGAGAAACATAAATTTACTAACATTCATTGTAAAAATTGCTGACTCAGCCATCCAGGGAGGTAGGTAGGTAGGTCATGGGAAAGAGAATTTTGCCTCAAGGTTCAAAACTAATTAAGGTTGATGAATAGACAAGGTATCCTATGTAATCTCCTAATTTTTCTCTGCATAATGACACCAGTTGGATGAAATTTGGTTGAATAGAACTGGAGTTAAAAATTATTGAAATTTGGATTGAAAACAAATTCCAGGGCCTAAGGTGTTTAATCAAGGCCCTTGCCCTTCTACATTTACATAGTACTCCCTAGAGGACGATGGGGATTATTTTTCATTAATTACCAGTTGATTAATATCAATATTTTCTTTTAACTTTATTTGAGGGGTTTATTAATTGTCATAATACCTTTATGACATCATAAAAATAATTTTATAATTTTATACTGGTCTAAAAATCTAATTTTTGTATTATTAATGTATTTATTACTAGTTATGTTATAATTATTTATCAGGGGTTTATTAGTGAAATGAACACCAAATTTATATAACTAGCTATTCAACTACTCAGGACACTACTCAGGACAAATTCCTCAGATTCTGAGCATTAACTAGAAGTGGAGTTGTAAATTTTTTCATTTCATCGACAGGGGTATGGCGGACGGACGGCGAGGAGTGCAGGTGCATTGCTGGCCTCTGAAACGTCCGACTGGTTCATTGCCGGCCTCCGAAACTTCTGATTGGTGCGGTCAGCTTTAACTTTAATTAAAAGCACTAAAAACAGGTCTTGCTCATCAAATATCACGTTAAACTACAGACAGAACTTTCGTCCTTAATGTTTTTGGTGAGATGTATGTGGTGGTATGGTTCAGTCACTCCAATGGTGCTGTTGATCAGTTGTCGTAGAAAGGTGTGGCCGGGCCGCACAACAGATGTTGTGAATTGTAGGGAGCCTATAACTTGTTGCATCTCGTGCAGTGTACATGTTTTACGGTCCAGAAAGGATGACATCATCTCTTTATATTTGAAGGTGATGATGCTTGGAATGTAACTGTATCCATTTGGATACCTAGGATACCTAGGATTATGTTGGACCTTCTGTTTTTGAATGATTTATAGGAATGCCAAGCTGGTAGCAAATATCTTGAAATGCCATCATACTTTTGTTGCACTTGTTCTGTAAGATCCATTGCAGAGCTGTAGCAATGCGCTCAAAGATAAAACAACTGGAAGCAGTGCCTCGCGGTAATGTTGTGTAATGATAGTATCGGCCCTTCCAATGGAATCCTAGAAGGTGGTAATCATGAGGATGTATTGGTACCAGTGTAAATGCCGAAGCGATATCTGATTTTGCCATGTGTGCACCTTTCCCTATTCGCTGGATGATGTTGATGGCATCTTGAATAGATAAGTATTTAACATGCTTGAACTTATCAGGGATGGCATTGTTAACTGATGTGTCATCATACAGGTAGCTCAAGTCATGTAGTAGTCTCCAGCCTTGGTTGTCATTCTTTGGACAGAGAGATAATGGAGATATGAACATATTTTGATAAGGTGGATGTTGGTAAGGTCCTGCTATGTGGTTGTTTGGCAACTCTTTGGCTATTTTTTGATCCACATCTTCTGGATGACAATTGGCAATTGAAGCATTATTGGTTGCCTTGTTTGATGTGGATACATTTTCTGCATGTATTGTGAAACCATTTCTAAAACCTTGTACTATGTAGCTGGTTAATCCAGCATCATAACCTTGCAGGTAATGTTTAAGTATATCGGCCCGTATTGCGGTTGGCATCCTTGGGTTTAGCCTTTGTGGTGGTTTTCTGTTCAGTTCTATAAAAAGTCATTAATATCAACCTACTTGTCAGGAACTGAAAATATCTACATGCAATTGGCAGAACATTTTAAAGGATGGTTATCTGTCGTGATAACCATGGCAAAATTACCACTATGCCAATTTTTGAACTGTAGGACTTTCAGTTGTATAAAAGGCCAAAATGCAGATTTCCACAGGCATTCGTTGTAAGATTCATTTGCTTTAAAAGTACATTCCACAAAAAGGGCAATGAATGAAATAAAATCTAGGTAATTTTGCATGACCTCATATCCTGTGAAAGCACTCAACAAAAGCGAGGCATAAAATAGTGAAAAAGTATCATGATAGATGCATTGCACTGTTCCCTTTTCTAAGCCATGTTAAAATTAATTAATTGTAATTTAGCAGACTACCCTTGAAGATGGCTGTGTAGTTGGCATGAATGGTTGTAGGCACACATGACAACCAAACTTCAAGGGTAAACGATAACCAGTGCTCTAAATAGTAAAAAAAAATATCAGGATAGAAAAGGAACAGTGCAATGCATCTAAGCCATGTTAAAATAACCTAAATACTGTAAAATCACAGCACAATAATGCATAAAAATGACAGGTTAAAAGCAGTATAAAAGCTATACTATATAAATATATAAACAAACACGTGACCCCCCACAATCTAATGTTCATTTTTAGTAAGCCTTGTAGCGACTTACGGGGTTTTAATCCACACCAGAGGTCTTGCATCCTGTTCTCCAAAGCATGTAAGAAAATAACACGTTACAAACAGAGCAATACCGAAGTTAAAACAAATAGGCATTGTGCAGAGTCCCGTATTGGTCACTGGGGTTCGAGGTCTTCACCATTCCCATGTATTTTTTTTATTTAGAAGATTGTAAAATTTCATGTAGAAAAGGTATTGATGGAATAATCTTTCTTTGTTAAATAGAAGATAAGAATTTGGACTTTTATTCCTTAAAAATGTTTAAGCTGTGTTGTCAAAATATGATTTCATTAATTTTGATTATCCCTTCTCATGTACTGTGCCTCCAGACACTGACTTAATAGGGAACAGTTCCAGCAATGAGGAAACCAGTTCCATGTCAGAGAGTCACCCACACTCCCATTCAGGTCTGTTGAATATTCTATCTTTTTATGAAATGTATATGATGCATATAATATAAACAAATATAAAATAATAATAGATAAATAAAATGTTATAGTGCCTATTTCAGAAATGATTTCTGCACACTGGCACTATGAACATTATTTATTTTATCGATAGTACCATATTTTTTAATTGAACAAGATTCAGACAGCATATTCTGATCAACAAAAGGAGTGACTTGGTAACAAATATTTTTCCTATTTAAATGCAAATTCCAATTTTAAAAATTATGTCAAAAGATAACATTGCTATATTATTAAATTTTTTAATAAAATAGTTAATACAAATTCTTGGTTTTAAATACTTTTTTTTCTCAATTAAGAGCTATGGTAGGTTATCTGAAAGTTTTCAATGTGAAAGTAGATTGTCATGTAAGTGCATGAAAGTTCCATCTTGTATATGACATTCTTGTAATGTATTTGTTTAGATAACACAATTCCTGGAAAAATTAAAAATGACATTTAACCCTAGAAATGTTTGTATTACTTTGGTAGGAAGTTCAGGAGGAAAATCTGACTCCAAGAAGAAGAAAGACAAGAAGAACGAAGTACAGAAAGACCAAAAAGGGAAAAAGAAGAATAAGAGAAAAGAAAATGGATCTGGTTAGAGGAAGACCACAGTGAATTAAGTCAAGCTAAAGAACCAATAAAGATGACTGGCTGAGATGCGGCTTTTAAACCTGTGTCTGTTTTCATTACTACGATCTGAGGAAAGAGACAGAACTATCAGTGCTAGGCAAATCGAATCAAGTGGAGTAAAAATATTTCAAAAATATTATATAAATATTCAAATTATGTACATCATGAACAGATGCATTAGTATTTAAACCCTAAAGACTGATACAATAACAAGATAGATTTGAAAAATAAGATAAAATGCAAACATTTCAATTAACAGCCTAAGCAGACATATCATCTAAATACAAAAACATGGTCCCACATATAATAGATATACAAACATAGAAAATAAGATATATCAAGCAAACACTTTTGAACAAAATATCCACTCAGTAATTGCTCAGGAAGTTCTGGGTACAATGGAAATTAATTAAATTAGAAGAAGTTACATAATTAGATCAGCTCAAATACTTGATGCCTTTTTGGGTTCTAACCAACAATCGTAAAGATACAAGAAAACACCTTAACCACTAGACCATGGCATCCCACTTTGTAAAACCGGAAATTGGATATGACTTATAGCAAGTATGCATTAAGATTATCCCATCACAAGGAAAAAGGATGTGCAATAGACTGTGCATTTGAAGTATCTTAGCACAAGGCAATTGTATAGCTAGCAACTATGCATTAGAAGTACATATCTTCTGTAACCTTTGACGGTGTCACAGTTGGCTAAACCAACTTGCATGATAAGCCATCTTTGAAGATCACCTACAACGTGACACAGTTAGCTTTTATAAGTGTAAACACGTATCTTTAGAACATAAGTTTTTTTCCCTATTTCTACCCAAAGCAGCTGCTTAAAAGAAATGGCAAACATTGCTCCACATGGCAAAAATAACCTAACAGTCACAGGACTGTACTCTGATGATGTGCTAATTATGAAATATGTTTATTCTAATTTAAACTCAATCAATTCTTACCAATGAATAATTATATACACATGTAGGGGAGAGTAGGGAATAGTGAGAACCGGGGAACAGTGAGACAAGCCCCTAGTTTCAGTACAGTGAAGTTTATAAAACTGCCCTTAAGGGATTTGGTCCAACACATACCAAAAAAAAAACATTAAAATGTTCCATTACCTGCAAGAATTAAAAGCATGAGTTGTCTGAAATTCCACTTTTTGAGTTTTTACACCAGGTAAAAAAAAATGTTTTAGTAGTATACAAAACCTAGGCAGTGCCTTAGCCATGTGAACCTCAGAAGGTCACAAGTTCATATTATAAACAGCATGGGGAAGATTATAATTCAAGCGCTGCTTTTCAATGCTATGGTAAAAATGTGAAATGTATATATCATGGTATTTTTTAAGATAAACTTTCAGAATTTATGTGATGCATATTAATAACTCTTATATTGTGTTAACCAGTTTAGAACTTAATAATTAATAATTTTTTCAACTTTGTTGCACAGAGAAATTAGTTAAAATATGTAAGCACATAAAACACATCATATAAATGTAAGAGATGAGATAAATTAAGATAAGACGCATAAAAGATTAAAATACCACCAACCAAAAAACACCGCAAACGATTCTTAAAACAATTAAAGATATATTTAAAAAGGAGACAGCAACAGTTTAATCAGTTCCTTACTATGTGTATGTATTCAGACAACATTTTCACAGCAACATCTTCGGGCGGTTGTCTAGTCCACTCTAAGTTACTTTTGTAGTTTTTTCATTTAGAGCACATTTACACAATAAGAAAACATTTTGCTCACAGTCGCAGAGTTTTTCGCTTCTTGTCAGAAGAATGTTGTAACGTTTTCTCTGACTAGAAGATTGGTTCAGTATATGGAATTACAGAGTTTTCAGACATGAGGTGCCATACAAAATTGATGTGAAGAGCTTCATAGTGTTAATATTAATAAGATGACCACAGTTCTTGATTAAAAAAAAAAAAGAATTATACAGGCACTAGTGTTAATTTTGATACAATTTACGTATTATGGAAGGTTGTATATTGTTAGAAAGAAGTGTGTGAGTACATTTTGGGATTGTTTGAATGAAAAATTGCAATGCTTAACAGCATTCTTGTTAAGATGTAGTAGATAGCCTATGAATACCTTTTATAGCATCATTCCTGTAAAAACTAAAATAATGTTCTTTAAATGTTTTTATGACTTAGGCAAGAATATCTAGAAAGTATGACACAGAAGAGAAGAAAACAAGATGAACGAATCAAAGAAAGTATAAGTACTGTTTATGTTTGTTATGTTGTGACATGAATTATTAAACCGATCATTATGTTATTTACACAATGTGTTTTACAGAACATCGCTCCTAGGTAACACAGTACTAAATCAGTATAGCTGTGCATACTTTACTAATTGATATCATGTACTCATAAAATGTCTTTAGATGTTTTTGATTGTCTTTTTTTATAATTTTTTTGTTTTTTATATTGTCTTTAAAGGCACAAAACCTGGCCTTGTATTCCAAAAAAAAGTCATTTCTAGAATGTTTAATACTGTTGTGCACTGCTTCTTCAGTGGATGATATAAAATGTATGATGTATTTCAATTCTGAATATGCCATCTATTCTGCGGCAGACCCACAGTGACATCAATATACAGTCAAGACTCAAGACTCAAGACACTTTATTTCCTGCACAATACATATTTCATAAACAATTAATATTATTCAACAAACATATTGTTCTATTATAAGAAAAAAATAATAATTCACAAATGTACATATTACGTATGGGCAGATCAGGAGAGCACTCCAAGAAACCGGAGGGTTACGCTAGCGAGTGCCCACCTGGGTTCCAGAGAGACCTCAGCAAATGATTATGTGATCATGGTTATGATAAGTTATTTTAGGTATGATAAACCCTTTCTAGTAAACTATTGAAGACAATGATGATAGTTATAATGCCTCAGCAACATTTGCATTGTTATTTTAAGGTAAGAATATTTAAGTATGAAAGTCACATGCTAGGCATAATATGTATACTAAGCATTTTCCTGGCAAAAAAAGTCGAAAATCATTTCAAATAAGATCACCAAGAACTGTAGTATGAAAGTCACATGCTATATATACCAAGCATTTTCCTGCAAAGAACTTAGACAGCATATTTCATCACAGAAATTGAACAGTTGCACCTTTATGGAGAGGCAAAATCACCAAAACTCTTGTATGAAATTCACATGCCATGTATACCAAGCATTTTCCTGCAAAGATGAACAAAATGTCCGATTAGTCATACATATGAAAAGTAATAATTACTGCATTCCAGCAGTAGCTCGACAGACATAACAATTTTGAATTAAACATAAGGTATCATAATTGTTTAGAATATGTTTCTTTATGTATTTACTGTATCCTGGGTAACTATGTGTAGAAATTTTGCCTTTTATGCTATGTGGGCAGCTATTGTATACCAGAGGTAGTCTATATCTCACACTATTTACAACAAATTGATGTTTACTCTGAGGATTTCTTAATTCATTAGAATATCTGGTATCATGGTTATGTATATCTGACTGTCTGGTAAACATGCCTGTCAAAAATTATATGGGTAAGTTATGATTTTCTATTTTATATAAAAATTTCCACTCTTGTGATTTCAGTATATCATTAATGTTTAGAATTTCTAAATTTTTAAATAATGGCTCAGTATGGGCATTATATTTTGCATTTGAAATTATTCGTATTGCCTTTTTTTGTAATTTTAACAAGCGTGTAGCACTCATTCCCCATACCATGATACCATACTTTAAATAAGGATCAATAAGAGAATTATAAACAGTCTTTAATATAGCGCCCGGTAAAAAGTGCTTAAGTCTGTTCAAGACACCAATTGACCTGGAAATTTTGTTGGATACTTTATTCAAATGAGGTTTCCAAGTCATATTTGAATCAAAAATTATGCCTAAATAATCAAATTGATCAACATATTTTATTTCAGTGTCATTTATTTGTAGCTTAATCTTATTGACTTTCTTTTGTGGTGTATGAAAGATCATAGCCTTAGTTTTGCTACTATTGAGTGATAATCTATTGATTTTGAACCATTCATTTATCAAGTTAAGTTCTCTATTAATGTTTGTTTCTAAAATACTTGTTTTTCACTTCCAAAAGCTTCTAAAACTGCACAGAGAGCAGTATCATCTGCATAAATAACTGGCTTAAACATATTGCAGGCATTTATGATATCGTTCATATAAATTACAAAAAGTAATAAAAGGCCCCAGAATAGAGCCTTGAGGCACTCCAGTTTTAATGGGAAGTAAATCCGAGGTAATTTCATTAAACAGAACATATTGTTTTCTGCCATGAAGGTAATTTTGCAATAGATTTAAAGAAGTTCCCCTTAATCCATAATATTCTAGCTAGCTTTTTCAAAAATATAATTGGCACTGATAACAAGAGCGCAATAAACAATACAGTGAAATTGAAATACGGTCAAACTGTAATAAGTAACACACATCATGTAAAAAGCAAGGAGCAAGTTTATTATTCATAAGAATTCATCAAGAAATGTGGGTGTGTATGCTATTAATATTCTGACAGAGCATGGACAGACCCACAGTGACATCAATCTACAGTCAAGAAGTGCGGGTGTGTATGCTATTAATATTCTGACAGAGCATGGGCAGACCCACAGTGACATCAATCTACAGTCAAGAAGTGCGGGTGTGTATGCTATTAATATTCTGATAGAGCATGTGACTCTGATGATTTTCAGAAAATTTATTAAATTATCAAACCTATATTTATAGTTGAAGACCAGAAAGATAAATCATGCGTGGCCCTCATGTCCTGGTATGGTAAAGAATACCTATAGATTTGGATCCTAATACAAAAACCTTGCTATACTTTGAACATCCATCGCTGCTGACACTCAAACAAAGAATAAGAAAGTCAGTTTCATGCATTATGGCTGACAGCCAGCTTTATTGATCTGTAAGTTTCAGATAACATCGTTCTGATCCTGTTGGCTTCCCGAATTTCTCCAGTGCTGTAAGATTAATTTAGTTGTAATCTTCTGAGCTTTGAGAACAACTCACTAACCTTCTTCCCTAGTCCTATTAGAAATATAAATTTATTGTATTAGTGAATGAAACTATGCAAATAAGGAGAGAAAAATATGCCATTGCATGAAGTTTAGTAAATGATAAAACCTGTACATTTGTGATAAATATTATAAGTTTCTTGATATTTCTTGAACATTTTCCTCATTTATGAGTACTGATTGTTAATTGTGTATCATCTGCAATGTTTGTAACATGGCATGATGTGGTTTAGGCTATTTCTTTCTTTTATTAAAATCAATTATATAAATTTGTATGTATAATTGTGACGTAGATGCTTTTCTGTGGATAAACCTATCTGAAATTAAATGATGTGAGGCAACAAGAGTAAGCTTTAAGTGTGTGACAAGTAAGAAATTTGTAGTAACCCTTCCCATTATTTTCACTTCCTTTTAAAAATTTGCGAGGCACACAGTATTCTTCATCTGAAAAAGAAATAACAGCTCAACAAAAAATACAGTATGTAATCTCCTCGTTTAGGAAATATATTATTCATTGATAGCTCAGTCATCACTAGGAAATGGGGAAGGGGGCGGATTGATTTCCAGTGTCCATGATAGCGCATAATTTAAGATATCTAAGGGAAAACGGCTATTCCTTCTCATATACCATGACAGCTCTGTTAGTTTTGCCAGTGTAGTTTAACAATTAAACTAGGAGCTTTAGTTTAAGTTGAGTGTATTTAAACACTGACTAAGCAATTTTAGTGTTGTTTTTTTTAACTTTATATCTTCAATTAATTTCAGGGTTTATAAGTCTACACAGGCTTACTATAAAAAGATGCAACTATTTTGTTTCCGCTTTAAACCATCAAAAAATCTCATTGTGCAGTGGGAAATTAGGAAGTGACAAAGTCAAAAAATAAAATCATAAATAAAAAGGCAATATCTGAAAATGATTTACCAAGTATTGTCACACGTTGTTCACCATCTTCTTGTGGAGCCTCAGTGGCTGAAAAATAATTCACGTTCTTGTGAAACAATTTCTAAGTAACACTTTACTCAGTAAATATACTTTGACAATAAGTATTTGAAATACCAGAAGCTTCAATAATAAAAATTACCATGATGATCATCAATGTTGAGCAGGTTAAATTTTTTGACCATTATAGCGACGAAATATCAAACCTGAAGTATTTTCTTACATTATCTCAACATTTACAAATTGTGTGTAATTGAGGACATAGATGCAATATTATATATCTAAACCTATTGATTAATGTAAAATAAAATCGCTCCATGCTGTAGCGGCAGTTAGCAGCTGAAAATAAATAATTTCCAATGTAATAAAGTGAAATTAAGCATATGTTACACATTGTTATAGGACAGTTGCTCGCATTAACAATGATTAACTCTAGACAGCTGTAGCAACCAAACCCTTTATTGGCTAGAGTTTTGTTGACATTTCTGAATAATCCTAGTTATAGTCAACATACACTACACATCAGGTGGTGTGGTCTAGTGGTAAGACGCACGCCTGCTCCTCTGAAGGACCTAGGTTCAATTCCAGGCTCAGGAACCCTTCATGAGCAACATCCCAGCTGGATTTCGTTCAGATGAGACTTTAAATTGGCGGTCCCTTGTACTTAGTGTCTATGCTATAGCAAGCAAAAGATCCCACCCATGGGGTAAATGTGTAACACCTCATCAATCAACTATTGATAGCGGCAAGAGATTGCCTTAGAGGGCTGCACTTTCCATCTATCTATCTATCTATCTATCTATATCTAGCCCTCTGTAAAACAACTAATATCTACCTCACTGGCTTAGAATTACCTCTTTAAAATTTTTACGAAGATTCACAATTCCTGCAATTTACGCGTTTTTAGATGTACCTACATTTTTTTTAGACAATTATGAATTAAACGGTTTCCTAAGTAATAACAAATTATACTAAATTATACTATACAGAGTACAAAACTAATGTTATATGGCTTTATCTATGTATATCTGACTTTGTAAAGAGTTATTACATGCACATGTAATAATGTTCACTTTTTTTATTAATAAAATCATTATATTGTTCAAACCTTCAAATTACATCATAATCTTTCTTCACGGAAGTTACTAACTTACAAATTGGGTTTAAGTTAACCCCGCACCATTGTATAGTGATGCTTAAACAACAGAGTAATTCGCATTACATATGTTACTGTTAGAATAAAAATAGGTGAATATTATATTGATCATAGCCGTTCAGTTTCTAAAATGAAAAATATTCAAAAGTGCTCTTACCAGGACAGCAAAAGTCAGCAACAGAAATGTCTCATCTTGTCCTTTGATTCAGAGTCAGACAAAGGATATACCAAATGTACAAGAATAATTTCTTTTATATCCATCCGAAAATCCACAGATCAATAATTGAGACTACGATGTTAATTGTATATCTATTATATGTGGGACCATGTTTTTGTATTTAGAGGATATATCTACTGAGGCTGTTAATTGAAATGTTTGCTTTTTATCTTATTTTTTCATCCTATCTTGATATTGTTTAAAACTTTTGGGTATTCATGCTAAAGCATCTGTCCACCATGTACACAATTTGAATATTTGTATAATATCTTGGAAATAATTTGATTCCACTTGATTCGATTTGCCTAGCACTGATAGTTCTGTCTCTTTCCTCAGATCATAGTAATGAAAACAGACACAGGTTTAAATGCCGAATCTCAGCCAGTCATCTTTATTGGTTCTTTAGCTGGACTTAATTCACTGTGGTCTTCCTCTAACCAGATCCATTTCAATTTCTCTTAAACTTTTTTTCTTTACTTGTAATATCTTTACTTCGTTCTTCTTCACCTTGCAGTCACATTTTCCGTCCGCTTTTTCTACTGAATATCCTACCAATACAAACATTTCTAGGGTTAAATGTCATTTTTAGCTTTCAAAGGAATTGTGTTTACTAAACAAATACATTACAAGAATGTCATATACAAAATGGACCTTTCATGCACTTACATGACAATTTACTTTCACATTGCAGACTTTCAGAAAACCTACCATAGCTCTTAATTGAGAAGAAAAGTATATACCCAAATACTTGTTTTAACTATTTTATTAAAAAGTTAATATGGTAGCATTTTTATCTTTTGAATATCTTACTGTTTTTTTAAATTGGAATTTGCATTTTAATGGGAAAAATATTTGTTACTAAGTCACTCCTTTTTCCGAATATGCTGTCTGAATCTTTCTTAATTAAAAAATATGGTACTATCGATAAAATAAATAATTCTAATAGTGCCAGTGAGCAGAATTCCTTTTTGATATAGGCACTATAAAATTGTATTGATGTATTATTATTATTTTTATTATATTTGTTTATATTATATGCATCATATACATTTCATAAAAAGAGAGAATATTCAACAGACCTGGGTAATTCTCTGCCATGGAACTGGTTTCCTCACTTCTGGAACTGTTTTCCATTGAGTTAGAGTCTGGAGGCACAGTACCTGAGAAGGGACAATCAAAATTAATGAAATCATATTTTGACAACACGGATTTCACAAATTTAAGGAATAAGAGTACTAGACACCATAAAATATATATTATATAATAAAAGTTATTTTCAACAAATGTCCTGCCTTCTATTTAACAAAGAAAGATTATCCAATCACTACGTTTTCTAGATGAAATTTAACAATCTTCTAAATAACAAAATTTCATTGGAATGATTTGACAAGTTTACTTAATAGGCTACACTTTGAGAACTATTTCTATATTTTCTTTTCACCTAATTATTTAAATTTTATTATTATTATTTTGTGATAGAGTTTGATAACACAAGTTGATGTTAATGGAGCAATACAGTGTGTAATGTTTATGATGTAATATTTTGCTAATGTGGACATTTTAAGTTATAAATATACAAGTGTCACACTCACTCATAGCATTGGCTGTAGTGGCAATCAACAGCTGAAACATAAGACATACTCTTTTCAATATTTAAAAAACCACATTGGAAAAAAACTAAAACGCACAACACACATTATGCCAGATTCACTTCCTTTAGCAGCCTGTCATTTTTTTTGTTTGAATCTATGGGCATTCCCTAGAATATTACAGTTCTGTTCTCTACTTAGAAACCATGGTGGCCACAAAATGCGCAGTAATATAGTTCCCCTTTTTCTGCTAGCAAATATGTCAAATTTGTGTATGAGGTCATCAGTATGTGCGCTTGAGATAAATTGCTGCAAATTGCGGAAATTTCAACAAAGACACTTGTGTGCTTTGTGTGCATCTCTCTGAAGCATTAAGGAGGTCCTTGCCATATGTATATCATTTAACATGTATCTGAGAGCACCAGCTTGTTTTGCCTGAAGAAACAATTATGTCATAGAAATTGTCAACATTATCTCAGCCATTAGGCCGTAGGTCCTATGACCTCTGTTTCAGTGCACCAGTATGATGTGATGGTCAATACAATTGTGATCATAATGATAATTGATATTCATGCAGTTTTCCTCAAAATTGTCGGACCTTCTGGCATATTAAATATAATATAATATATCCTGAGGAAAACTATATGTATATCAGTTAAAATTGTCATAATGTTATTTGATTTCAATGTAAATTGGATGAATTTGCCTTACCATAACTGCAAAGGACAGCAGCAAGAGGTTCCTCATTTTGATGACTTCTTACTTTCTTCAGACCAGGAATGGTGAATATGACCAGATCATCTCTCCTTTTATTCTAAAGCATGAATCCATTAATCAATAGTTAAACTGCAAATATTTATTGTTTTGTTGTCAAA
Organism: Alitta virens; assembly: GCA_932294295.1. Classification (NCBI taxonomy): domain Eukaryota; kingdom Metazoa; phylum Annelida; class Polychaeta; order Phyllodocida; family Nereididae; genus Alitta; species Alitta virens. Next base: position 24,280,981 of record OW028574.1, read on the forward strand.
AGGTGGCAGGACCATCAACAAGTTTCCATTTCTGTTTCTAGTTTGATGGGAAAATATTTGGTCAGTTGACATAAAATGCCAATAATATCACTTTTTAAGACTTGGATGATAACATATGTCACCAGCTGAAACTATCAAAATAAAAGTATATAAACAAATTTTTACTACTGCTACTGCAGAACTGACTAATAATGTAAATTGTATCAAAATGAACACCAGACTTCTTATCGAGCAGTTGAGCTCCACCTATGGAGGCCAACAGGCGAACTAATGAATAATCATGACACTTGGAAATTGCAAGATACCGTAGATATTTACATGAACTCTCACAGTACTAAGCATTCTTGTTAATACATAAAGTAATTAAGAAAGGAATTTGGCTGAAACTATTCTTGTGTTTGACATGACATCAGGTATCATTATTCTCAACAGAACTCCAAAAAATATACTTGAAAAATAGATGCACACAGTAACATTGGCTTAAATTGTATATGAAAAATTGGCTTTGGGATAAATATACAACTCTTATATTGTGTTAACCAGTTTAGAACTTAATAATTATGTTTTTTCAACTTTTTGTACAGAGAAAATAGTTAAAATATGCAAAAGTACATAAAACACATCATGTAAAGATAAGAGATGAGATAAAATAAGATAAGATGCATAAAACTGAAATTGATTCTTAAAACAAATTTAAATTATATTTAAAAAGGAGACAGCAACAGTTTAATCAGTTCCTTACTATGTGTATGTATTCAGACAACATTTTTCACAGCAACATCTTCGGGCGGTTGTCTAGTCCACTCTAAGTTACTTTTGTAGTTTTCATTTAGAGCACATTTAAACAAAGAGAAAACATTGTGCTGACAGTCGCACAGTTTTTCACTTCTGGTCAGAAGAATGTTTTAACGTTTTCTCTGACTAGGAGATTGGTTCAGTATATGGAAGTACAGAGTTTTCAGATGTTAGGTGCCATAAAAAATGATGTGAAGAGCTTCATAGTATTAACATTATGAGAGTACCACAGTTGTTGATTAAAAAAAATAATAATTACTGAAAGAAACACACAGGTACTAGTGTTCATTTTGATACAATTTACGTATTATGGAAGGTTGTATATTGTTAGAAAGAAGTGTGTGAGTACATTTTGGGATTATTTGAATGAAAAATTACAACATTTCACAGCATTCTTGTTAAGATGTAGTAGATAGCCTATGAATACCTTTTATAGCATTATTCCTGTAAAAACTAAAATAATGTTCTTCAAATGGTTTTATTACTTAGGCAGGAATATCTAGAAAGTATGACACAAAAGAGAGGAAAATAAGATGAACGAAGCGAAAAAAGACAAGAAGAATAAGAAGAGTAATGTTTTATACTCAGTCTGTATTTACTCGAATAAACGCTCCCGTCAATGATGTTGATGATGATGATGAAATTGATTTATTTGACCCAAAAGAAACATACTTGAAATAATGGTGGATTGGAATACATGGAACCAAAGAAAGGGTCAAGGGGCACCCATTTTGACTCAGTTAGGTTGCTAACATGGGTGTCCCTTATGTTGAAATGCGTAATGTGAAGTAGATTTATATTGTGTTACATTGGAATATTTAATGCTGACATATATAAAAAATTGTATATCTACATTCAGTTATTAATATGCATCACATAAATTCTGAAAGTTTATCCTAAAATATACCATGATATATACATCTCATTTTTTCACCATAGCATAGAAAAGCAGTGTTTGAATTATAAAATAGGGCATAGATTGGAACACATTACCAGAATATCTGAAAGAAACAATAGTTTATCCCTCAATTCAGTTCTTAAAAACATTAAAGAACACTATCTTTTATCATGTACCACTAGAAATTGAATTTCATGTCACTCGTCTGAGATATTATCAATACATTGTGCACCATCCGTCCATGATCTCACTCTCCATCTCATTATCATAATCACTTCATTCGAATATTCCTTTTTTTTTTTCTTTTTTCTCTTTATTAGTTCTTAATTTACTGCTTTCTTTTTATTTTTTCCTATTCTATTTAAATCAAGTTGAGATTTTATTTTATATAAATAGGCCTACTTCGTATTGATGTACTTGTTGTTTCTTTTTTCTCTCCAATCGGTTCCATGCAATAACTACTTGTATAATTTTTGTTGTTGTAAGCAAGAATCTTGTGGGTGTTGGCACAACTTTCAGGTCCCTGGCCTTAACATGCCAACTTATGTTGCATGTCATGCTTTGGTATATATAGCCTGTGAGACAATACCAAAATGATTGTAACACTGTATTGACTGTAAACAATACTGTAATGTTATTGCTGATGCAACAGAAAACAAATAAAATTACAAATTACATATTACAAAGCTGAGGGGCAGAGTCCGACGTGGCTTAATAGTGCAACAGAACCTGCAAGTACCCTTATTTTATGCAGCAAGTCTTGTATTGTTTCAGTGCTACTGTTTTAAAGTTATTTTACAAGCAAGCCAGAGGCAAATGTAATTATGAGATGATAAGGCTTGAAGTCCACCTGATGTTCCGCATATACTAGTCGTTCACTTGGCCTGGCATAAATACTAGATACAAGGTGGTACCACCAATTCAACATGTCATGCAACATTGTCTCACCCTGCCCCACTCATGCTTTGTCTCAATCTTCCCCATGCTGTTTATAATATCAACTTGTGACCTTCTGGGGTTTACATGGCTAAGGCACTGCTTAGGTTTTGTATACTGCTAGACAATTCCATTATCTTCAAATACTGGTTAATAAGATCCAAAATTCATGTAATAAAAGAAGTACAAATTCGTGTAAATCAATTCATCATGTGTCATTATCGTCTGCTGTATCTGCATGCAATGTGCTGACACAACTGTCAAAGAATATGATGTACATGGATTGTGAGTAAAAAATATCTGTCAGACAGAAGGACAGCTAGACAAACAGTCAAACATTTGTATAAACTGCATGCACAAATTTTTGGTTATCCAATAATTATGTTGCAATGTAGTGCTCTTGTTAACATGAAAGCATGAATCATTTTTTATTGGTTAACTATACATTGCAGGAACCTCAGTGACAATGGCAATGTGCTTTTAAATGTGGTTTTATCAGGGAATTTCTCTCAACATTAATCATTTTGTAACAAATTCCATGTTTTGAGTTACGCAACTTTCAAACTTTAGCAGCTAATAGATAGACGTTAAATTTTGCAATAACCAGCTGAGTGTAGTCGTAGCTCATGAGCCAATCAACAAAATAAAAAAATGCAATAATTTTGTGCTACATCTATATCTTTTGGTAAGGACCATTGTTACAACCAATAGCACTTACAGTCAAATTAGCTGACCTGGCAGCTTATTTTAGTTTATCTGGCAAAAACAAATCTTGCTGACCATACCCGGAACACTTACTTTTAATTGTCAAGAAGCTTTACGTGATAATGCCATTTGGTTAGCTAATCTGTCAGCTTGGCAATGCGCCTTACTGACAATTTGACTACATAGAAGGCATCACTGATTCGCGATTTCAAACTCATTTATGAAAAATTTAGGTCAGAATTGTTTCAGTTCACGTCATAAGTGATAAACCTGCATTTTTTTTTTAATATAATAAACTTTGAATTTTGAAAATAGGACTAAAATTGACAGTGCTGTGTAATAAAATGTACTATGAAGAGACGACGCCTCGTTTACGTATTCTGTAGTATTTGCTGGGCAATATGCAGCAACCATTACTAAGTTTGACTGTGATAGGTTAGGATAGGTTAGGATAGGATAGGATAGGATAGGACAGTTTTAGTTTTTTTTAATTAGCTTTTTCTAACCATTACACATAACTTAACAAGACAAAAATAAACTATTGCAGATCATAAGCGCATGGAAGATGATTATGTATGAATGTGATGACAAATAGGGTTGTGTACTTCAAAGAAACTGTTGTGTCTCTTTCGGAATGCACAAAACAGGTCTTTGAGGAACACTGGCAGTGGTAGATCAGTACTTACTAAGAAAAAATTACTTAAAAATGTTTACCAAGCTATTTTAAAAATTTTGAGGTATTAACTTATGATGTAAAAAAGTTTCTCTTAATATTAAAGAAATAGTTTTTAGTATATATGACGTATCCATTTTCTAATACAAACATAGGCTGCCACAGCAGTATACCCTCGGCAAATTTGAGAAAATTAAAAGAATGAATATTGGTCTGCGTGTATTTTTTGACAATAGACCTTACTTATATATGGTAGCCAAAAATAAGAAATATATTGCAATACAATTTTGTAATGCATTATTACATTATTTTTCTCATATACAAAGAATATGACCACAAGGTTATACCATTTTAAAATATGAAATACAGATTTTAATATTCCAAATTTTGATGGATATCATTGTATAGAAAGTGTACCAGGGTTTGGAGAATGCAGCAATCAGCAATTTTTTCATATTTTCCACTATTAGAAAAAATGTGCAATTAATATCCAAATGATCTTTAAAAAGTCAAAGCACAACAAGGTAGACATTTCATAGACAAATTATAAGTAATTCATATTTGTGGCTTGTGTTGTTTTGTATATTTTATTTACCACTGACCAAAAATGTAATAGAACTTTATTTCACCTATCTTCTGTTCATGATTTACTCTATCATAACAGTTATTCGAATTAGTATTAGAATATATGAATATATTTAACAATCATTGACAACCAGTTTTTTTTTTACTATGACCCTATAGAAAAACAAAATATCCATTAACAGCAATGCTGCAAATAACAAACCCCTCGGAGGTGACTGTTCCCATTGGAATTTTTAGCCCAAATTTTTTGCACATGCTTAGGGGCCATAGCCTCCTACAATATCTCATAGACATCAAATTCTGAGAAAGTTGGGCCAACTAATGCACCCCTAACCTAGATAATGACCAAAATGAGTCCAAAATCAGGAAAATAGTTTTTTGCAGATATCTTCAAAAGTATTCACCCTGGAGGTTTAAAGTATTGAGGTGACCATACCAAATATGGCCATTCCACACATTTTGAGTGGTGTTACAACCTTCTAGGTTGAAAAGGTTCTCTAGATATAGCCAAATTAGCTACATAACCTCCTGCATGAAAGGCTGAAAGAATATGCTGTGGGTGAACCGGCGTAAGGAGTTCTTTAATTGCTCTAATATTTCACGGTGTTTTATTTTGGACCCCATCCATAACTTTTGGGAAGATTTGGCTCAGATCAGACAACTTTGTCTAAATTTGGTACGGCCTAATATATAGTGTGTAAATAGGTAAAAAAGAAAAGCTTTGCCTACTAATGTCTGAAAAAAACCTTAATGATAAACTACCACAATGTTTTTTACGAAAATGCCTCAGCACTAGAGCTAATCAAATGAACATGTATTCGTTGAATGTCCTGTCTGGTGCTAAAGTAATCCAGCCACCAAAATCTACCCCAACTGGAATCTAGAAATATCCTATCAATCTACTGTCTGTGCTTTGTTACATTACCTGAGGATCATGGTATGAACTACATTGTGTGAAAAGCCAGGCTAAGCAATTCAAAGCACATTTGGAGGAATGGATACAGGTCAGGATATAGTTACGGAATTAGACTAGCTCCAGATTACCATGGTCAGTCACTTTTGATAGCATTGTATATTATCTACAATACTACATAAAGCAGATTTGGTAGCTTTATTGTTCAAATGTAAAACATTGGTGTAGAAACAAATTCCGGGAAGATGCAGGTTGAGATTAAAGAAGTGTTTACCACCAAGGGGTTATCCACGTTGTAAAACTTGAAGCTGCCACTAAATTATCTTCCACACACTCTCAACTGATGTCCAACTGTTCTATAGTTGTGATCACAGTAGCAGTCATTCCTGCAAGTCCATTGCAATGCTGAGGGAGTGGGATGTTTGATTACAAATCATGTATTTCATGTTCTTTGACAATTGTGTCAATAGCATTACTTCAAAAATCACCAATGTGTGAAAGTTTGACAACACAAGCATGTGCATTGATGACACAAGATGAATTGATCAATCCCAAATTAGATTTTATAATGAACACTGCAGCTTCAGGCATTGATTTGTGTATTTTGCTGAGGGATACAAAAGAAAACGTGTCATGGATATCATTAGGTAATTTGAAGCCGTGTTTAAGGTAAAAATTCTGAGATAAATTATCTGAACAAAATGCACAAAACAAGCTTGAAAGAGACAAATTGATAACTTGATTTGTCTAAATGTCACTTGCCTTCAATTTGATCAAACCTGTTAACCTGCTATTTGAGGAACAATGATAAGGTAAGGGCTTAGAGTCATGGCACCCCATTTTTACAGCATGAAATTGACCCATAGCTTGGATTTAGTTCATAAATTTCTAATATCATTCGAAGTCCAGATATGTCTATTGCATATGCAGTTAGTGAAACGTATGCTCACTTGTACAGTTAAAATTGCACTTAATGAGTCATTGTAGATACATGGACCTATATTTTGTTTTGAAATTTAAGTTACTTTGGTGAATCATAATGGTATTCATGTATGATTTCGCTGGATTTTGGCACTAATAACATCAGGTACAGTGACAGCAGTTGCTTTCTGATAATAGAAACTCAGGTAGCAGTAATTGACCTTTCAATTGCCACAAGATGAGTCATGGCTACCTTATAAGTCATCATGGGATAGAACAGCTACAGTAAAGCTTATAGGTGTGCGACTCACCAATGCTGTTTTGACTGGAGCAAAACCAGAAAATATTACATTTCAATTATGTCAGCTGTAATGGTGATTTGTAGCCTAGACTGAATTCATACAGCAGATTTCATAGATTTAGAAACTGAACTCTAGAGGAATTTGTGTGAATCCAGGACTCTCGTTGGCTAAGACAGTTCCTCAGCCAATAGGAGTTTCTGATTCACATGATTTCCTCTGGTGTTTATTTTCCAAGTTTTGCAGTAACGTGACTCACACAGCAACTATGGTTTCCTAACCATACTGATGGATGTAGACTCTCCTTGGAGCTTTACCAGACCAAACTCACCCATTCTCTCTAAATATAAAGTGATATCTTTGGATGTCTTAAACCTTTGTCCCACACCCAGCTAGCTACTGTTGATTGCATCAGCACTACAGATGTGATAAACCTAATGTGCATTTCACTATTCTTAAATACAAATGTTGCTTCTGATTGATGAGCCAAACTTGTAAGGTATGTCAAGTTAGTACTTGCAAGTTTTGGCTAGCTCAATGATAACGTTTGGAAGTGCAGTATGCTAAACAAATACTCTCTTCACTTACATTGTAAGCAACTGAAATAGGCACCACATTATGTACCATGTAATTTGCTTTAAGTCACTTTATGACATTGAAAAATATATTTTTCAGCTGCTTACTGCCACTACAGCATGGGGCGCAAGTAGTAATTTGGAAATTTTTTTCACTATGAATTTCAATTAAAAAAAAAGCAATATTCTTACTTTCATGATGTAGGGCCTACTGACAGTTTTGGTAATTTTATCATGCAAAGCATCATGATGCAGGACAAAAATACAGATCAATATGATAAACATCTGTCTTACCACCTGACAGATTATTGCTTGTGAACTTTGAACCCATGCAAATAGGAAAAACAAGAAATCATTTCTGGTCAGATTGATTTAATAACTCTTTAAAATCGTATCTAGTTCATTCTTTATATTCATTATTGTTTCATTCAATTATTCTCTATGCATTATTTATCAAAAGACATTGGTAAGACTTAATGAGTTGTGATGGTGATTGATTGTCACCCCAAATATCATCCAAAAGAAGGCCCAAAATTTTCAAGGGCAAGACTGAAAGAGCAAAACAGCACACCAATGATATTTGCACTACTACTGTCAATTGATTATATTTTGATAAAGACATTGAACAAATTTTGTTTAACTTTAGCTAAAGGGCAAGACTGAAAGAGCAAAACAGCACACCAATGATATTTGCACTACTACTGTCAATTGATTATATTTTGATAAAGACATTGAACAAATTTTGTTTAACTTGTTGACTTTTGTTTCCCTGCAGGACACAAACTATGCCTGCCTCGCAAATATCTCAGGAACAGAGCAAGTAAGTATCCCCACAAATTCCTCAGTTGTCACATACTTAAAAGTACTCCTCTACCTCATGGTCACCAACACATTCACATTAAATGCCTTTGTAACTGTTCGTAAGGTTTACAAGTCAGCTAAATTATGAATAAGCAACTTAGATATGAACAAATTTCTTTTTATGATGCATTATTAAGTTTGCAAATATTTGTGATCAGAAATTAGGAGTTGTGTTTGGTCAAGCTACAAATGATCGAAATTAAGACAATGTAGATCTTAGCATAGACCAAGTTGCAACATATGGTATGCAATGGTCTTTAATTTTTCCCCATGTACAAACTTCATGAACTCACGCATGTTTCTCTCCTATTTCAACAGAATTACAAAGAGAAATCCGCAGTTTTATCCGAAAGCTCCACAGTCATATTGGTTAGCCCACAATAATCTCAATGAGGCAAAAGACAAAATAAAGCTGACAGTCAGTTGTGCATGAGACGCTTTTTTTTTTTTTTTGTTTCTTCGGCCATGACCAGCTGCAATGTGTGTAAAAAATCTTGAAAAATGGTTGGATGCAATCAACAGTAGCTAGCTGGGTGTGGGACAAAGGTTTAAGACATCCAAAGATATCACTTTATATTTAGAGAGAATGGGTGAGTTTGGTCTGGTAAAGCTCCAAGGAGAGTCTACATCCATCAGTATGGTTAGGAAACCATAGTTGCTGTGTGAGTCACGTTACTGCAAAACTTGGAAAATAAACACCAGAGGAAATCATGTGAATCAGAAACTCCTATTGGCTGAGGAACTGTCTTAGCCAACGAGAGTCCTGGATTCACACAAATTCCTCTAGAGTTCAGTTTCTAAATCTATGAAATCTGCTGTATGAATTCAGTCTAGGCTACAAATCACCATTACAGCTGACATAATTGAAATGTAATATTTTCTGGTTTTGCTCCAGTCAAAACAGCATTGGTGAGTCGCACACCTATAAGCTTTACTGTAGCTGTTCTATCCCATGATGACTTATAAGGTAGCCATGACTCATCTTGTGGCAATTGAAAGGTCAATTACTGCTACCTGAGTTTCTATTATCAGAAAGCAACTGCTGTCACTGTACCTGATGTTATTAGTGCCAAAATCCAGCGAAATCATACATGAATACCATTATGATTCACCAAAGTAACTTAAATTTCAAAACAAAATATAGGTCCATGTATCTACAATGACTCATTAAGTGCAATTTTAACTGTACAAGTGAGCATACGTTTCACTAACTGCATATGCAATAGACATATCTGGACTTCGAATGATATTAGAAATTTATGAACTAAATCCAAGCTATGGGTCAATTTCATGCTGTAAAAATGGGGTGCCATGACTCTAAGCCCTTACCTTATCATTGTTCCTCAAATAGCAGGTTAACAGGTTTGATCAAATTGAAGGCAAGTGACATTTAGACAAATCAAGTTATCAATTTGTCTCTTTCAAGCTTGTTTTGTGCATTTTGTTCAGATAATTTATCTCAGAATTTTTACCTTAAACACGGCTTCAAATTACCTAATGATATCCATGACACGTTTTCTTTTGTATCCCTCAGCAAAATACACAAATCAATGCCTGAAGCTGCAGTGTTCATTATAAAATCTAATTTGGGATTGATCAATTCATCTTGTGTCATCAATGCACATGCTTGTGTTGTCAAACTTTCACACATTGGTGATTTTTGAAGTAATGCTATTGACACAATTGTCAAAGAACATGAAATACATGATTTGTAATCAAACATCCCACTCCCTCAGCATTGCAATGGACTTGCAGGAATGACTGCTACTGTGATCACAACTATAGAACAGTTGGACATCAGTTGAGAGTGTGTGGAAGATAATTTAGTGGCAGCTTCAAGTTTTACAACGTGGATAACCCCTTGGTGGTAAACACTTCTTTAATCTCAACCTGCATCTTCCCGGAATTTGTTTCTACACCAATGTTTTACATTTGAACAATAAAGCTACCAAATCTGCTTTATGTAGTATTGTAGATAATATACAATGCTATCAAAAGTGACTGACCATGGTAATCTGGAGCTAGTCTAATTCCGTAACTATATCCTGACCTGTATCCATTCCTCCAAATGTGCTTTGAATTGCTTAGCCTGGCTTTTCACACAATGTAGTTCATACCATGATCCTCAGGTAATGTAACAAAGCACAGACAGTAGATTGATAGGATATTTCTAGATTCCAGTTGGGGTAGATTTTGGTGGCTGGATTACTTTAGCACCAGACAGGACATTCAACGAATACATGTTCATTTGATTAGCTCTAGTGCTGAGGCATTTTCGTAAAAAACATTGTGGTAGTTTATCATTAAGGTTTTTTTCAGACATTAGTAGGCAAAGCTTTTCTTTTTTACCTATTTACACACTATATATTAGGCCGTACCAAATTTAGACAAAGTTGTCTGATCTGAGCCAAATCTTCCCAAAAGTTATGGATGGGGTCCAAAATAAAACACCGTGAAATATTAGAGCAATTAAAGAACTCCTTACGCCGGTTCACCCACAGCATATTCTTTCAGCCTTTCATGCAGGAGGTTATGTAGCTAATTTGGCTATATCTAGAGAACCTTTTCAACCTAGAAGGTTGTAACACCACTCAAAATGTGTGGAATGGCCATATTTGGTATGGTCACCTCAATACTTTAAACCTCCAGGGTGAATACTTTTGAAGATATCTGCAAAAAACTATTTTCCTGATTTTGGACTCATTTTGGTCATTATCTAGGTTAGGGGTGCATTAGTTGGCCCAACTTTCTCAGAATTTGATGTCTATGAGATATTGTAGGAGGCTATGGCCCCTAAGCATGTGCAAAAAATTTGGGCTAAAAATTCCAATGGGAACAGTCACCTCCGAGGGGTTTGTTATTTGCAGCATTGCTGTTAATGGATATTTTGTTTTTCTATAGGGTCATAGTAAAAAAAAAACTGGTTGTCAATGATTGTTAAATATATTCATATATTCTAATACTAATTCGAATAACTGTTATGATAGAGTAAATCATGAACAGAAGATAGGTGAAATAAAGTTCTATTACATTTTTGGTCAGTGGTAAATAAAATATACAAAACAACACAAGCCACAAATATGAATTACTTATAATTTGTCTATGAAATGTCTACCTTGTTGTGCTTTGACTTTTTAAAGATCATTTGGATATTAATTGCACATTTTTTCTAATAGTGGAAAATATGAAAAAATTGCTGATTGCTGCATTCTCCAAACCCTGGTACACTTTCTATACAATGATATCCATCAAAATTTGGAATATTAAAATCTGTATTTCATATTTTAAAATGGTATAACCTTGTGGTCATATTCTTTGTATATGAGAAAAATAATGTAATAATGCATTACAAAATTGTATTGCAATATATTTCTTATTTTTGGCTACCATATATAAGTAAGGTCTATTGTCAAAAAATACACGCAGACCAATATTCATTCTTTTAATTTTCTCAAATTTGCCGAGGGTATACTGCTGTGGCAGCCTATGTTTGTATTAGAAAATGGATACGTCATATATACTAAAAACTATTTCTTTAATATTAAGAGAAACTTTTTTACATCATAAGTTAATACCTCAAAATTTTTAAAATAGCTTGGTAAACATTTTTAAGTAATTTTTTCTTAGTAAGTACTGATCTACCACTGCCAGTGTTCCTCAAAGACCTGTTTTGTGCATTCCGAAAGAGACACAACAGTTTCTTTGAAGTACACAACCCTATTTGTCATCACATTCATACATAATCATCTTCCATGCGCTTATGATCTGCAATAGTTTATTTTTGTCTTGTTAAGTTATGTGTAATGGTTAGAAAAAGCTAATTAAAAAAAACTAAAACTGTCCTATCCTATCCTATCCTATCCTAACCTATCCTAACCTATCACAGTCAAACTTAGTAATGGTTGCTGCATATTGCCCAGCAAATACTACAGAATACGTAAACGAGGCGTCGTCTCTTCATAGTACATTTTATTACACAGCACTGTCAATTTTAGTCCTATTTTCAAAATTCAAAGTTTATTATATTAAAAAAAAAATGCAGGTTTATCACTTATGACGTGAACTGAAACAATTCTGACCTAAATTTTTCATAAATGAGTTTGAAATCGCGAATCAGTGATGCCTTCTATGTAGTCAAATTGTCAGTAAGGCGCATTGCCAAGCTGACAGATTAGCTAACCAAATGGCATTATCACGTAAAGCTTCTTGACAATTAAAAGTAAGTGTTCCGGGTATGGTCAGCAAGATTTGTTTTTGCCAGATAAACTAAAATAAGCTGCCAGGTCAGCTAATTTGACTGTAAGTGCTATTGGTTGTAACAATGGTCCTTACCAAAAGATATAGATGTAGCACAAAATTATTGCATTTTTTTATTTTGTTGATTGGCTCATGAGCTACGACTACACTCAGCTGGTTATTGCAAAATTTAACGTCTATCTATTAGCTGCTAAAGTTTGAAAGTTGCGTAACTCAAAACATGGAATTTGTTACAAAATGATTAATGTTGAGAGAAATTCCCTGATAAAACCACATTTAAAAGCACATTGCCATTGTCACTGAGGTTCCTGCAATGTATAGTTAACCAATAAAAAATGATTCATGCTTTCATGTTAACAAGAGCACTACATTGCAACATAATTATTGGATAACCAAAAATTTGTGCATGCAGTTTATACAAATGTTTGACTGTTTGTCTAGCTGTCCTTCTGTCTGACAGATATTTTTTACTCACAATCCATGTACATCATATTCTTTGACAGTTGTGTCAGCACATTGCATGCAGATACAGCAGACGATAATGACACATGATGAATTGATTTACACGAATTTGTACTTCTTTTATTACATGAATTTTGGATCTTATTAACCAGTATTTGAAGATAATGGAATTGTCTAGCAGTATACAAAACCTAAGCAGTGCCTTAGCCATGTAAACCCCAGAAGGTCACAAGTTGATATTATAAACAGCATGGGGAAGATTGAGACAAAGCATGAGTGGGGCAGGGTGAGACAATGTTGCATGACATGTTGAATTGGTGGTACCACCTTGTATCTAGTATTTATGCCAGGCCAAGTGAACGACTAGTATATGCGGAACATCAGGTGGACTTCAAGCCTTATCATCTCATAATTACATTTGCCTCTGGCTTGCTTGTAAAATAACTTTAAAACAGTAGCACTGAAACAATACAAGACTTGCTGCATAAAATAAGGGTACTTGCAGGTTCTGTTGCACTATTAAGCCACGTCGGACTCTGCCCCTCAGCTTTGTAATATGTAATTTGTAATTTTATTTGTTTTCTGTTGCATCAGCAATAACATTACAGTATTGTTTACAGTCAATACAGTGTTACAATCATTTTGGTATTGTCTCACAGGCTATATATACCAAAGCATGACATGCAACATAAGTTGGCATGTTAAGGCCAGGGACCTGAAAGTTGTGCCAACACCCACAAGATTCTTGCTTACAACAACAAAAATTATACAAGTAGTTATTGCATGGAACCGATTGGAGAGAAAAAAGAAACAACAAGTACATCAATACGAAGTAGGCCTATTTATATAAAATAAAATCTCAACTTGATTTAAATAGAATAGGAAAAAATAAAAAGAAAGCAGTAAATTAAGAACTAATAAAGAGAAAAAAGAAAAAAAAAAAGGAATATTCGAATGAAGTGATTATGATAATGAGATGGAGAGTGAGATCATGGACGGATGGTGCACAATGTATTGATAATATCTCAGACGAGTGACATGAAATTCAATTTCTAGTGGTACATGATAAAAGATAGTGTTCTTTAATGTTTTTAAGAACTGAATTGAGGGATAAACTATTGTTTCTTTCAGATATTCTGGTAATGTGTTCCAATCTATGCCCTATTTTATAATTCAAACACTGCTTTTCTATGCTATGGTGAAAAAATGAGATGTATATATCATGGTATATTTTAGGATAAACTTTCAGAATTTATGTGATGCATATTAATAACTGAATGTAGATATACAATTTTTTATATATGTCAGCATTAAATATTCCAATGTAACACAATATAAATCTACTTCACATTACGCATTTCAACATAAGGGACACCCATGTTAGCAACCTAACTGAGTCAAAATGGGTGCCCCTTGACCCTTTCTTTGGTTCCATGTATTCCAATCCACCATTATTTCAAGTATGTTTCTTTTGGGTCAAATAAATCAATTTCATCATCATCATCAACATCATTGACGGGAGCGTTTATTCGAGTAAATACAGACTGAGTATAAAACATTACTCTTCTTATTCTTCTTGTCTTTTTTCGCTTCGTTCATCTTATTTTCCTCTCTTTTGTGTCATACTTTCTAGATATTCCTGCCTAAGTAATAAAACCATTTGAAGAACATTATTTTAGTTTTTACAGGAATAATGCTATAAAAGGTATTCATAGGCTATCTACTACATCTTAACAAGAATGCTGTGAAATGTTGTAATTTTTCATTCAAATAATCCCAAAATGTACTCACACACTTCTTTCTAACAATATACAACCTTCCATAATACGTAAATTGTATCAAAATGAACACTAGTACCTGTGTGTTTCTTTCAGTAATTATTATTTTTTTTAATCAACAACTGTGGTACTCTCATAATGTTAATACTATGAAGCTCTTCACATCATTTTTTATGGCACCTAACATCTGAAAACTCTGTACTTCCATATACTGAACCAATCTCCTAGTCAGAGAAAACGTTAAAACATTCTTCTGACCAGAAGTGAAAAACTGTGCGACTGTCAGCACAATGTTTTCTCTTTGTTTAAATGTGCTCTAAATGAAAACTACAAAAGTAACTTAGAGTGGACTAGACAACCGCCCGAAGATGTTGCTGTGAAAAATGTTGTCTGAATACATACACATAGTAAGGAACTGATTAAACTGTTGCTGTCTCCTTTTTAAATATAATTTAAATTTGTTTTAAGAATCAATTTCAGTTTTATGCATCTTATCTTATTTTATCTCATCTCTTATCTTTACATGATGTGTTTTATGTACTTTTGCATATTTTAACTATTTTCTCTGTACAAAAAGTTGAAAAAACATAATTATTAAGTTCTAAACTGGTTAACACAATATAAGAGTTGTATATTTATCCCAAAGCCAATTTTTCATATACAATTTAAGCCAATGTTACTGTGTGCATCTATTTTTCAAGTATATTTTTTGGAGTTCTGTTGAGAATAATGATACCTGATGTCATGTCAAACACAAGAATAGTTTCAGCCAAATTCCTTTCTTAATTACTTTATGTATTAACAAGAATGCTTAGTACTGTGAGAGTTCATGTAAATATCTACGGTATCTTGCAATTTCCAAGTGTCATGATTATTCATTAGTTCGCCTGTTGGCCTCCATAGGTGGAGCTCAACTGCTCGATAAGAAGTCTGGTGTTCATTTTGATACAATTTACATTATTAGTCAGTTCTGCAGTAGCAGTAGTAAAAATTTGTTTATATACTTTTATTTTGATAGTTTCAGCTGGTGACATATGTTATCATCCAAGTCTTAAAAAGTGATATTATTGGCATTTTATGTCAACTGACCAAATATTTTCCCATCAAACTAGAAACAGAAATGGAAACTTGTTGATGGTCCTGCCACCTTTTGACAACAAAACAATAAATATTTGCAGTTTAACTATTGATTAATGGATTCATGCTTTAGAATAAAAGGAGAGATGATCTGGTCATATTCACCATTCCTGGTCTGAAGAAAGTAAGAAGTCATCAAAATGAGGAACCTCTTGCTGCTGTCCTTTGCAGTTATGGTAAGGCAAATTCATCCAATTTACATTGAAATCAAATAACATTATGACAATTTTAACTGATATACATATAGTTTTCCTCAGGATATATTATATTATATTTAATATGCCAGAAGGTCCGACAATTTTGAGGAAAACTGCATGAATATCAATTATCATTATGATCACAATTGTATTGACCATCACATCATACTGGTGCACTGAAACAGAGGTCATAGGACCTACGGCCTAATGGCTGAGATAATGTTGACAATTTCTATGACATAATTGTTTCTTCAGGCAAAACAAGCTGGTGCTCTCAGATACATGTTAAATGATATACATATGGCAAGGACCTCCTTAATGCTTCAGAGAGATGCACACAAAGCACACAAGTGTCTTTGTTGAAATTTCCGCAATTTGCAGCAATTTATCTCAAGCGCACATACTGATGACCTCATACACAAATTTGACATATTTGCTAGCAGAAAAAGGGGAACTATATTACTGCGCATTTTGTGGCCACCATGGTTTCTAAGTAGAGAACAGAACTGTAATATTCTAGGGAATGCCCATAGATTCAAACAAAAAAAATGACAGGCTGCTAAAGGAAGTGAATCTGGCATAATGTGTGTTGTGCGTTTTAGTTTTTTTCCAATGTGGTTTTTTAAATATTGAAAAGAGTATGTCTTATGTTTCAGCTGTTGATTGCCACTACAGCCAATGCTATGAGTGAGTGTGACACTTGTATATTTATAACTTAAAATGTCCACATTAGCAAAATATTACATCATAAACATTACACACTGTATTGCTCCATTAACATCAACTTGTGTTATCAAACTCTATCACAAAATAATAATAATAAAATTTAAATAATTAGGTGAAAAGAAAATATAGAAATAGTTCTCAAAGTGTAGCCTATTAAGTAAACTTGTCAAATCATTCCAATGAAATTTTGTTATTTAGAAGATTGTTAAATTTCATCTAGAAAACGTAGTGATTGGATAATCTTTCTTTGTTAAATAGAAGGCAGGACATTTGTTGAAAATAACTTTTATTATATAATATATATTTTATGGTGTCTAGTACTCTTATTCCTTAAATTTGTGAAATCCGTGTTGTCAAAATATGATTTCATTAATTTTGATTGTCCCTTCTCAGGTACTGTGCCTCCAGACTCTAACTCAATGGAAAACAGTTCCAGAAGTGAGGAAACCAGTTCCATGGCAGAGAATTACCCAGGTCTGTTGAATATTCTCTCTTTTTATGAAATGTATATGATGCATATAATATAAACAAATATAATAAAAATAATAATAATACATCAATACAATTTTATAGTGCCTATATCAAAAAGGAATTCTGCTCACTGGCACTATTAGAATTATTTATTTTATCGATAGTACCATATTTTTTAATTAAGAAAGATTCAGACAGCATATTCGGAAAAAGGAGTGACTTAGTAACAAATATTTTTCCCATTAAAATGCAAATTCCAATTTAAAAAAACAGTAAGATATTCAAAAGATAAAAATGCTACCATATTAACTTTTTAATAAAATAGTTAAAACAAGTATTTGGGTATATACTTTTCTTCTCAATTAAGAGCTATGGTAGGTTTTCTGAAAGTCTGCAATGTGAAAGTAAATTGTCATGTAAGTGCATGAAAGGTCCATTTTGTATATGACATTCTTGTAATGTATTTGTTTAGTAAACACAATTCCTTTGAAAGCTAAAAATGACATTTAACCCTAGAAATGTTTGTATTGGTAGGATATTCAGTAGAAAAAGCGGACGGAAAATGTGACTGCAAGGTGAAGAAGAACGAAGTAAAGATATTACAAGTAAAGAAAAAAAGTTTAAGAGAAATTGAAATGGATCTGGTTAGAGGAAGACCACAGTGAATTAAGTCCAGCTAAAGAACCAATAAAGATGACTGGCTGAGATTCGGCATTTAAACCTGTGTCTGTTTTCATTACTATGATCTGAGGAAAGAGACAGAACTATCAGTGCTAGGCAAATCGAATCAAGTGGAATCAAATTATTTCCAAGATATTATACAAATATTCAAATTGTGTACATGGTGGACAGATGCTTTAGCATGAATACCCAAAAGTTTTAAACAATATCAAGATAGGATGAAAAAATAAGATAAAAAGCAAACATTTCAATTAACAGCCTCAGTAGATATATCCTCTAAATACAAAAACATGGTCCCACATATAATAGATATACAATTAACATCGTAGTCTCAATTATTGATCTGTGGATTTTCGGATGGATATAAAAGAAATTATTCTTGTACATTTGGTATATCCTTTGTCTGACTCTGAATCAAAGGACAAGATGAGACATTTCTGTTGCTGACTTTTGCTGTCCTGGTAAGAGCACTTTTGAATATTTTTCATTTTAGAAACTGAACGGCTATGATCAATATAATATTCACCTATTTTTATTCTAACAGTAACATATGTAATGCGAATTACTCTGTTGTTTAAGCATCACTATACAATGGTGCGGGGTTAACTTAAACCCAATTTGTAAGTTAGTAACTTCCGTGAAGAAAGATTATGATGTAATTTGAAGGTTTGAACAATATAATGATTTTATTAATAAAAAAAGTGAACATTATTACATGTGCATGTAATAACTCTTTACAAAGTCAGATATACATAGATAAAGCCATATAACATTAGTTTTGTACTCTGTATAGTATAATTTAGTATAATTTGTTATTACTTAGGAAACCGTTTAATTCATAATTGTCTAAAAAAAATGTAGGTACATCTAAAAACGCGTAAATTGCAGGAATTGTGAATCTTCGTAAAAATTTTAAAGAGGTAATTCTAAGCCAGTGAGGTAGATATTAGTTGTTTTACAGAGGGCTAGATATAGATAGATAGATAGATAGATAGATGGAAAGTGCAGCCCTCTAAGGCAATCTCTTGCCGCTATCAATAGTTGATTGATGAGGTGTTACACATTTACCCCATGGGTGGGATCTTTTGCTTGCTATAGCATAGACACTAAGTACAAGGGACCGCCAATTTAAAGTCTCATCTGAACGAAATCCAGCTGGGATGTTGCTCATGAAGGGTTCCTGAGCCTGGAATTGAACCTAGGTCCTTCAGAGGAGCAGGCGTGCGTCTTACCACTAGACCACACCACCTGATGTGTAGTGTATGTTGACTATAACTAGGATTATTCAGAAATGTCAACAAAACTCTAGCCAATAAAGGGTTTGGTTGCTACAGCTGTCTAGAGTTAATCATTGTTAATGCGAGCAACTGTCCTATAACAATGTGTAACATATGCTTAATTTCACTTTATTACATTGGAAATTATTTATTTTCAGCTGCTAACTGCCGCTACAGCATGGAGCGATTTTATTTTACATTAATCAATAGGTTTAGATATATAATATTGCATCTATGTCCTCAATTACACACAATTTGTAAATGTTGAGATAATGTAAGAAAATACTTCAGGTTTGATATTTCGTCGCTATAATGGTCAAAAAATTTAACCTGCTCAACATTGATGATCATCATGGTAATTTTTATTATTGAAGCTTCTGGTATTTCAAATACTTATTGTCAAAGTATATTTACTGAGTAAAGTGTTACTTAGAAATTGTTTCACAAGAACGTGAATTATTTTTCAGCCACTGAGGCTCCACAAGAAGATGGTGAACAACGTGTGACAATACTTGGTAAATCATTTTCAGATATTGCCTTTTTATTTATGATTTTATTTTTTGACTTTGTCACTTCCTAATTTCCCACTGCACAATGAGATTTTTTGATGGTTTAAAGCGGAAACAAAATAGTTGCATCTTTTTATAGTAAGCCTGTGTAGACTTATAAACCCTGAAATTAATTGAAGATATAAAGTTAAAAAAAACAACACTAAAATTGCTTAGTCAGTGTTTAAATACACTCAACTTAAACTAAAGCTCCTAGTTTAATTGTTAAACTACACTGGCAAAACTAACAGAGCTGTCATGGTATATGAGAAGGAATAGCCGTTTTCCCTTAGATATCTTAAATTATGCGCTATCATGGACACTGGAAATCAATCCGCCCCCTTCCCCATTTCCTAGTGATGACTGAGCTATCAATGAATAATATATTTCCTAAACGAGGAGATTACATACTGTATTTTTTGTTGAGCTGTTATTTCTTTTTCAGATGAAGAATACTGTGTGCCTCGCAAATTTTTAAAAGGAAGTGAAAATAATGGGAAGGGTTACTACAAATTTCTTACTTGTCACACACTTAAAGCTTACTCTTGTTGCCTCACATCATTTAATTTCAGATAGGTTTATCCACAGAAAAGCATCTACGTCACAATTATACATACAAATTTATATAATTGATTTTAATAAAAGAAAGAAATAGCCTAAACCACATCATGCCATGTTACAAACATTGCAGATGATACACAATTAACAATCAGTACTCATAAATGAGGAAAATGTTCAAGAAATATCAAGAAACTTATAATATTTATCACAAATGTACAGGTTTTATCATTTACTAAACTTCATGCAATGGCATATTTTTCTCTCCTTATTTGCATAGTTTCATTCACTAATACAATAAATTTATATTTCTAATAGGACTAGGGAAGAAGGTTAGTGAGTTGTTCTCAAAGCTCAGAAGATTACAACTAAATTAATCTTACAGCACTGGAGAAATTCGGGAAGCCAACAGGATCAGAACGATGTTATCTGAAACTTACAGATCAATAAAGCTGGCTGTCAGCCATAATGCATGAAACTGACTTTCTTATTCTTTGTTTGAGTGTCAGCAGCGATGGATGTTCAAAGTATAGCAAGGTTTTTGTATTAGGATCCAAATCTATAGGTATTCTTTACCATACCAGGACATGAGGGCCACGCATGATTTATCTTTCTGGTCTTCAACTATAAATATAGGTTTGATAATTTAATAAATTTTCTGAAAATCATCAGAGTCACATGCTCTATCAGAATATTAATAGCATACACACCCGCACTTCTTGACTGTAGATTGATGTCACTGTGGGTCTGCCCATGCTCTGTCAGAATATTAATAGCATACACACCCGCACTTCTTGACTGTAGATTGATGTCACTGTGGGTCTGTCCATGCTCTGTCAGAATATTAATAGCATACACACCCACATTTCTTGATGAATTCTTATGAATAATAAACTTGCTCCTTGCTTTTTACATGATGTGTGTTACTTATTACAGTTTGACCGTATTTCAATTTCACTGTATTGTTTATTGCGCTCTTGTTATCAGTGCCAATTATATTTTTGAAAAAGCTAGCTAGAATATTATGGATTAAGGGGAACTTCTTTAAATCTATTGCAAAATTACCTTCATGGCAGAAAACAATATGTTCTGTTTAATGAAATTACCTCGGATTTACTTCCCATTAAAACTGGAGTGCCTCAAGGCTCTATTCTGGGGCCTTTTATTACTTTTTGTAATTTATATGAACGATATCATAAATGCCTGCAATATGTTTAAGCCAGTTATTTATGCAGATGATACTGCTCTCTGTGCAGTTTTAGAAGCTTTTGGAAGTGAAAAACAAGTATTTTAGAAACAAACATTAATAGAGAACTTAACTTGATAAATGAATGGTTCAAAATCAATAGATTATCACTCAATAGTAGCAAAACTAAGGCTATGATCTTTCATACACCACAAAAGAAAGTCAATAAGATTAAGCTACAAATAAATGACACTGAAATAAAATATGTTGATCAATTTGATTATTTAGGCATAATTTTTGATTCAAATATGACTTGGAAACCTCATTTGAATAAAGTATCCAACAAAATTTCCAGGTCAATTGGTGTCTTGAACAGACTTAAGCACTTTTTACCGGGCGCTATATTAAAGACTGTTTATAATTCTCTTATTGATCCTTATTTAAAGTATGGTATCATGGTATGGGGAATGAGTGCTACACGCTTGTTAAAATTACAAAAAAAGGCAATACGAATAATTTCAAATGCAAAATATAATGCCCATACTGAGCCATTATTTAAAAATTTAGAAATTCTAAACATTAATGATATACTGAAATCACAAGAGTGGAAATTTTTATATAAAATAGAAAATCATAACTTACCCATATAATTTTTGACAGGCATGTTTACCAGACAGTCAGATATACATAACCATGATACCAGATATTCTAATGAATTAAGAAATCCTCAGAGTAAACATCAATTTGTTGTAAATAGTGTGAGATATAGACTACCTCTGGTATACAATAGCTGCCCACATAGCATAAAAGGCAAAATTTCTACACATAGTTACCCAGGATACAGTAAATACATAAAGAAACATATTCTAAACAATTATGATACCTTATGTTTAATTCAAAATTGTTATGTCTGTCGAGCTACTGCTGGAATGCAGTAATTATTACTTTTCATATGTATGACTAATCGGACATTTTGTTCATCTTTGCAGGAAAATGCTTGGTATACATGGCATGTGAATTTCATACAAGAGTTTTGGTGATTTTGCCTCTCCATAAAGGTGCAACTGTTCAATTTCTGTGATGAAATATGCTGTCTAAGTTCTTTGCAGGAAAATGCTTGGTATATATAGCATGTGACTTTCATACTACAGTTCTTGGTGATCTTATTTGAAATGATTTTCGACTTTTTTTGCCAGGAAAATGCTTAGTATACATATTATGCCTAGCATGTGACTTTCATACTTAAATATTCTTACCTTAAAATAACAATGCAAATGTTGCTGAGGCATTATAACTATCATCATTGTCTTCAATAGTTTACTAGAAAGGGTTTATCATACCTAAAATAACTTATCATAACCATGATCACATAATCATTTGCTGAGGTCTCTCTGGAACCCAGGTGGGCACTCGCTAGCGTAACCCTCCGGTTTCTTGGAGTGCTCTCCTGATCTGCCCATACGTAATATGTACATTTGTGAATTATTATTTTTTTCTTATAATAGAACAATATGTTTGTTGAATAATATTAATTGTTTATGAAATATGTATTGTGCAGGAAATAAAGTGTCTTGAGTCTTGAGTCTTGACTGTATATTGATGTCACTGTGGGTCTGCCGCAGAATAGATGGCATATTCAGAATTGAAATACATCATACATTTTATATCATCCACTGAAGAAGCAGTGCACAACAGTATTAAACATTCTAGAAATGACTTTTTTTTGGAATACAAGGCCAGGTTTTGTGCCTTTAAAGACAATATAAAAAACAAAAAAATTATAAAAAAAGACAATCAAAAACATCTAAAGACATTTTATGAGTACATGATATCAATTAGTAAAGTATGCACAGCTATACTGATTTAGTACTGTGTTACCTAGGAGCGATGTTCTGTAAAACACATTGTGTAAATAACATAATGATCGGTTTAATAATTCATGTCACAACATAACAAACATAAACAGTACTTATACTTTCTTTGATTCGTTCATCTTGTTTTCTTCTCTTCTGTGTCATACTTTCTAGATATTCTTGCCTAAGTCATAAAAACATTTAAAGAACATTATTTTAGTTTTTACAGGAATGATGCTATAAAAGGTATTCATAGGCTATCTACTACATCTTAACAAGAATGCTGTTAAGCATTGCAATTTTTCATTCAAACAATCCCAAAATGTACTCACACACTTCTTTCTAACAATATACAACCTTCCATAATACGTAAATTGTATCAAAATTAACACTAGTGCCTGTATAATTCTTTTTTTTTTTTAATCAAGAACTGTGGTCATCTTATTAATATTAACACTATGAAGCTCTTCACATCAATTTTGTATGGCACCTCATGTCTGAAAACTCTGTAATTCCATATACTGAACCAATCTTCTAGTCAGAGAAAACGTTACAACATTCTTCTGACAAGAAGCGAAAAACTCTGCGACTGTGAGCAAAATGTTTTCTTATTGTGTAAATGTGCTCTAAATGAAAAAACTACAAAAGTAACTTAGAGTGGACTAGACAACCGCCCGAAGATGTTGCTGTGAAAATGTTGTCTGAATACATACACATAGTAAGGAACTGATTAAACTGTTGCTGTCTCCTTTTTAAATATATCTTTAATTGTTTTAAGAATCGTTTGCGGTGTTTTTTGGTTGGTGGTATTTTAATCTTTTATGCGTCTTATCTTAATTTATCTCATCTCTTACATTTATATGATGTGTTTTATGTGCTTACATATTTTAACTAATTTCTCTGTGCAACAAAGTTGAAAAAATTATTAATTATTAAGTTCTAAACTGGTTAACACAATATAAGAGTTATTAATATGCATCACATAAATTCTGAAAGTTTATCTTAAAAAATACCATGATATATACATTTCACATTTTTACCATAGCATTGAAAAGCAGCGCTTGAATTATAATCTTCCCCATGCTGTTTATAATATGAACTTGTGACCTTCTGAGGTTCACATGGCTAAGGCACTGCCTAGGTTTTGTATACTACTAAAACATTTTTTTTTACCTGGTGTAAAAACTCAAAAAGTGGAATTTCAGACAACTCATGCTTTTAATTCTTGCAGGTAATGGAACATTTTAATGTTTTTTTTTTGGTATGTGTTGGACCAAATCCCTTAAGGGCAGTTTTATAAACTTCACTGTACTGAAACTAGGGGCTTGTCTCACTGTTCCCCGGTTCTCACTATTCCCTACTCTCCCCTACATGTGTATATAATTATTCATTGGTAAGAATTGATTGAGTTTAAATTAGAATAAACATATTTCATAATTAGCACATCATCAGAGTACAGTCCTGTGACTGTTAGGTTATTTTTGCCATGTGGAGCAATGTTTGCCATTTCTTTTAAGCAGCTGCTTTGGGTAGAAATAGGGAAAAAAACTTATGTTCTAAAGATACGTGTTTACACTTATAAAAGCTAACTGTGTCACGTTGTAGGTGATCTTCAAAGATGGCTTATCATGCAAGTTGGTTTAGCCAACTGTGACACCGTCAAAGGTTACAGAAGATATGTACTTCTAATGCATAGTTGCTAGCTATACAATTGCCTTGTGCTAAGATACTTCAAATGCACAGTCTATTGCACATCCTTTTTCCTTGTGATGGGATAATCTTAATGCATACTTGCTATAAGTCATATCCAATTTCCGGTTTTACAAAGTGGGATGCCATGGTCTAGTGGTTAAGGTGTTTTCTTGTATCTTTACGATTGTTGGTTAGAACCCAAAAAGGCATCAAGTATTTGAGCTGATCTAATTATGTAACTTCTTCTAATTTAATTAATTTCCATTGTACCCAGAACTTCCTGAGCAATTACTGAGTGGATATTTTGTTCAAAAGTGTTTGCTTGATATATCTTATTTTCTATGTTTGTATATCTATTATATGTGGGACCATGTTTTTGTATTTAGATGATATGTCTGCTTAGGCTGTTAATTGAAATGTTTGCATTTTATCTTATTTTTCAAATCTATCTTGTTATTGTATCAGTCTTTAGGGTTTAAATACTAATGCATCTGTTCATGATGTACATAATTTGAATATTTATATAATATTTTTGAAATATTTTTACTCCACTTGATTCGATTTGCCTAGCACTGATAGTTCTGTCTCTTTCCTCAGATCGTAGTAATGAAAACAGACACAGGTTTAAAAGCCGCATCTCAGCCAGTCATCTTTATTGGTTCTTTAGCTTGACTTAATTCACTGTGGTCTTCCTCTAACCAGATCCATTTTCTTTTCTCTTATTCTTCTTTTTCCCTTTTTGGTCTTTCTGTACTTCGTTCTTCTTGTCTTTCTTCTTCTTGGAGTCAGATTTTCCTCCTGAACTTCCTACCAAAGTAATACAAACATTTCTAGGGTTAAATGTCATTTTTAATTTTTCCAGGAATTGTGTTATCTAAACAAATACATTACAAGAATGTCATATACAAGATGGAACTTTCATGCACTTACATGACAATCTACTTTCACATTGAAAACTTTCAGATAACCTACCATAGCTCTTAATTGAGAAAAAAAAGTATTTAAAACCAAGAATTTGTATTAACTATTTTATTAAAAAATTTAATAATATAGCAATGTTATCTTTTGACATAATTTTTAAAATTGGAATTTGCATTTAAATAGGAAAAATATTTGTTACCAAGTCACTCCTTTTGTTGATCAGAATATGCTGTCTGAATCTTGTTCAATTAAAAAATATGGTACTATCGATAAAATAAATAATGTTCATAGTGCCAGTGTGCAGAAATCATTTCTGAAATAGGCACTATAACATTTTATTTATCTATTATTATTTTATATTTGTTTATATTATATGCATCATATACATTTCATAAAAAGATAGAATATTCAACAGACCTGAATGGGAGTGTGGGTGACTCTCTGACATGGAACTGGTTTCCTCATTGCTGGAACTGTTCCCTATTAAGTCAGTGTCTGGAGGCACAGTACATGAGAAGGGATAATCAAAATTAATGAAATCATATTTTGACAACACAGCTTAAACATTTTTAAGGAATAAAAGTCCAAATTCTTATCTTCTATTTAACAAAGAAAGATTATTCCATCAATACCTTTTCTACATGAAATTTTACAATCTTCTAAATAAAAAAAATACATGGGAATGGTGAAGACCTCGAACCCCAGTGACCAATACGGGACTCTGCACAATGCCTATTTGTTTTAACTTCGGTATTGCTCTGTTTGTAACGTGTTATTTTCTTACATGCTTTGGAGAACAGGATGCAAGACCTCTGGTGTGGATTAAAACCCCGTAAGTCGCTACAAGGCTTACTAAAAATGAACATTAGATTGTGGGGGGTCACGTGTTTGTTTATATATTTATATAGTATAGCTTTTATACTGCTTTTAACCTGTCATTTTTATGCATTATTGTGCTGTGATTTTACAGTATTTAGGTTATTTTAACATGGCTTAGATGCATTGCACTGTTCCTTTTCTATCCTGATATTTTTTTTTACTATTTAGAGCACTGGTTATCGTTTACCCTTGAAGTTTGGTTGTCATGTGTGCCTACAACCATTCATGCCAACTACACAGCCATCTTCAAGGGTAGTCTGCTAAATTACAATTAATTAATTTTAACATGGCTTAGAAAAGGGAACAGTGCAATGCATCTATCATGATACTTTTTCACTATTTTATGCCTCGCTTTTGTTGAGTGCTTTCACAGGATATGAGGTCATGCAAAATTACCTAGATTTTATTTCATTCATTGCCCTTTTTGTGGAATGTACTTTTAAAGCAAATGAATCTTACAACGAATGCCTGTGGAAATCTGCATTTTGGCCTTTTATACAACTGAAAGTCCTACAGTTCAAAAATTGGCATAGTGGTAATTTTGCCATGGTTATCACGACAGATAACCATCCTTTAAAATGTTCTGCCAATTGCATGTAGATATTTTCAGTTCCTGACAAGTAGGTTGATATTAATGACTTTTTATAGAACTGAACAGAAAACCACCACAAAGGCTAAACCCAAGGATGCCAACCGCAATACGGGCCGATATACTTAAACATTACCTGCAAGGTTATGATGCTGGATTAACCAGCTACATAGTACAAGGTTTTAGAAATGGTTTCACAATACATGCAGAAAATGTATCCACATCAAACAAGGCAACCAATAATGCTTCAATTGCCAATTGTCATCCAGAAGATGTGGATCAAAAAATAGCCAAAGAGTTGCCAAACAACCACATAGCAGGACCTTACCAACATCCACCTTATCAAAATATGTTCATATCTCCATTATCTCTCTGTCCAAAGAATGACAACCAAGGCTGGAGACTACTACATGACTTGAGCTACCTGTATGATGACACATCAGTTAACAATGCCATCCCTGATAAGTTCAAGCATGTTAAATACTTATCTATTCAAGATGCCATCAACATCATCCAGCGAATAGGGAAAGGTGCACACATGGCAAAATCAGATATCGCTTCGGCATTTACACTGGTACCAATACATCCTCATGATTACCACCTTCTAGGATTCCATTGGAAGGGCCGATACTATCATTACACAACATTACCGCGAGGCACTGCTTCCAGTTGTTTTATCTTTGAGCGCATTGCTACAGCTCTGCAATGGATCTTACAGAACAAGTGCAACAAAAGTATGATGGCATTTCAAGATATTTGCTACCAGCTTGGCATTCCTATAAATCATTCAAAAACAGAAGGTCCAACATAATCCTAGGTATCCTAGGTATCCAAATGGATACAGTTACATTCCAAGCATCATCACCTTCAAATATAAAGAGATGATGTCATCCTTTCTGGACCGTAAAACATGTACACTGCACGAGATGCAACAAGTTATAGGCTCCCTACAATTCACAACATCTGTTGTGCGGCCCGGCCACACCTTTCTACGACAACTGATCAACAGCACCATTGGAGTGACTGAACCATACCACCACATACATCTCACCAAAAACATTAAGGACGAAAGTTCTGTCTGTAGTTTAACGTGATATTTGATGAGCAAGACCTGTTTTTAGTGCTTTTAATTAAAGTTAAAGCTGACCGCACCAATCAGAAGTTTCGGAGGCCGGCAATGAACCAGTCGGACGTTTCAGAGGCCAGCAATGCACCTGCACTCCTCGCCGTCCGTCCGCCATACCCCTGTCGATGAAATGAAAAAATTTACAACTCCACTTCTAGTTAATGCTCAGAATCTGAGGAATTTGTCCTGAGTAGTGTCCTGAGTAGTTGAATAGCTAGTTATATAAATTTGGTGTTCATTTCACTAATAAACCCCTGATAAATAATTATAACATAACTAGTAATAAATACATTAATAATACAAAAATTAGATTTTTAGACCAGTATAAAATTATAAAATTATTTTTATGATGTCATAAAGGTATTATGACAATTAATAAACCCCTCAAATAAAGTTAAAAGAAAATATTGATATTAATCAACTGGTAATTAATGAAAAATAATCCCCATCAATTGAACATAACCGGGGTGGAAATATCCAATAATAATAAAACAACTCCCGATGACAATTAATAAAACGGTTTTGTGTTCAAAGAAATATCCAATTGTGGTAAGCTTTTGGTTTTAATTACTTTGTATGGGTGTGAATATTTATGATTTTATATATCCAATGTCTATATATATTAAAAGCATTCTTGATACATTTATATTTATCTCAAGGTACTTATCTCCATTTTGTTAATATTGATTGGACGTTATCATTATTTAGCAACACTTAATTAAATATGTTATTATTTTAGGACCTCACTTCCACAAGTTAACTACAAAATTTGCGTAAATCATTGTCAGAAACATTAAATGTGGTTTAAAAATTAATCCCATCAATGAACTCAGCTAGGTTATTTATGTCGCCTAATTTGTTAAAGCTGTTAGTTTTAAGACCACCTATAGGTTAATATTAATAATTAAGCAAACAATGACACTCTTGATGCTTAATGTAAGTTATGAGGGTAATCCTTTAATTTCTTATTTAAACATGTCCCTAGCAGAGGAAATGTATACTCTATTTGTAATAATCAAAGATTTGCAGCATAAATACATATTTTAAACTTTATATATTTTAATAAAAAATCTTTATTTCCAGGGGTAGATATATCTATCTCACAGGCATCACAATCGCCCTCTGGTAGTACCTGGTGCCCCCCCCCCCCCTAAGACCACTGACTGTTAATAGGGTATAAATATATAGCAGTCAGCGTTACACCAGAGGGCGATTGTGATGCCTGTGATCTATCTAAAAAAATGTACGACTTATTACACAGAGGTGGAGCTGTTCCATGGCTTTGCAGGAACTGCAAAGTGCCTCCCTCAAGACACAGAGCAGGTCATTGTTAATGTTAGGTATATTTTATTTGTCCGTCACTACATTGTGTGCTTTCAGCCAAGAAAACATTAGCAAAATTTAAAAAAAAAAATCTGACGTTTCGGACATAATTCGGTCGTTTTTTTTTTGACATTTTTCGAACGTTTCAGTAATCAGGCGTTTTGGTTTTCGGACATTTCGGAAAATTTGCGAACGTTACGGACTCGGACGTTTCAGTTTTCGAACGTTTCGACTTGTATTCCTTTCAAGTGCTTGTTGTATATGCCCGACGGTGCTAGTTGTATAATTGTTAATGTTGTCACACCGGGGCAACCAAGTAGTTGCTTGGTCACTGAGTTGTTCTTGCTATGTAAAATGCAACCTTAATGGTAAAGTCTCAGGTCTGTTTTACACCTGTGAATCACCAGAACAACCCAGTAGTTTTTGGTTTCAATATTTGTCATTGTTTATTTTTCAACAATATTTCACCTACTGTTATGCATGTTGATACTCTTTTTGTACCATGTACCTTACTATTTGTACGAGTCCATAGACTACAAACCTACTGTTAGTATCAGTCATTGTACTACTAGCGTAATTTGTACTAGTCATTATACCATTTTTGTACTAGTCTCCATACTACTAGCCTATTTTATGTACTAGTTATTATAGTACTATTTCTCTACTGTTCAGATGCATCACTTGCATATACAGTGCCTCAAAAAAGTAATGGGACAGTCCAAGATTTTCTTTGATATCACTGACCACATTTTATAGAATGACATTAGACCACTAATACTTATAAGATGACTTTATTGAACATAGTGGAACACAGTTTTATAGCAAAAATTACAATTATGTAATCAATAGATCTGCAACAGTGTGACAAACAATCAACAGATGATCTAACACTTCAAAAAAGTGTTGGGACACCCAAATCAATGTCAGTCAACATTTTGTGGC